>CM061142.1:653431021-653838891 GCA_030789695.1 Scilla litardierei | reverse complement strand
AACTAACAGCAAACCTAAACAAAGAAGTGAACACGAGCGGTCTTCAAGACAAGCCCCTGGTGTCCACTCACCACCACAGCAAACATCAGCATCAGTAACACCATATCCCCTGCAACAAAGCTCTGGCTCTGGGTCTAACATGTGACACCCAAAAGAGAGAGGGGCACATGTCAGCAAGTCTGGAAAGACTTGTGCAAGGAAACTGAAAGAAAGGTAAACTAACAACCTAGCAGTTATAGTATGATGCATGGCATGGCAAGTATAGTATGGAAGTGACAAGTAAAGTACAAGTAGCAAGTAACAAGTATGTCATGGATAACAAGTTTTACAAGTAAAACACGGACAAGTACAAGTCAAGTGGTTCACATCAAGTGAACAGTCAAGTAAACAAGTGGTAGTTGTGACATGTAATGTCAAGTAACGAGTACAAGGGATCACCCACACATGGATGCCCTATTGCCCGCAGGCTGTATTCAAGTACAAGGGATCACTCAACGAGTGCCCTATTGCCCGCAGGCTGTGTTGAGCTCGTCTTCTGGAACACGAGCCAGAAAGTGAAATGGCATAGGTTTGTGCCCACGCAAGGTGGGTGCCTAACCGGAACAATAGTACAAGTATGTAGCGAAGCTACGCAATCACGATGAGTATTCAAGCATGCAATGACATGAGCAGTTAATACGCGTACCGTTAATTGTAATTAAACGTGACAGGCAAAATGCAATGACGTGAACAGATATTCGCGTACCGTTTATTTAAATTAAACATGACAGTTAAAATGCAATAGCAGTTAAGGATGCATGGATGACATGAACATTTAATACGCGTACCGTTAATTGGAAAGTAAACGTGACATACAAGCATGATGAGGGTGACGGACCAAGCTTCGTTGTCAAGCTAGGTCAAAGGCGTCTAAACGGCTATCCTTTCACCGTCTAGTCTCTTTTACGCTAAAGCAAGGTAAATGGCCTAAGACATGGCCCAAATCAAGAGATGCAAGTTTCACTTGCCTAGCACCGGGGATGACGACCACTTCGTCTCACGGATGCTAATCTACGGGAAAAATCGCGAGAGGAGGCGGAAGAAACACTCCGGGGGACCCTAGGACCAGATCTGGAAGCAAATGGAGAAGTTTGGGGAAACTAGGGTTTTTGGGGGATTTGGGGATTTTGATGGAGATTTGGGGAAGATGAGAGGTGGAAAGAGTGGATGGAGGGTTTAGATGATGAGTCTAGGGCTTGGAATGAAGGATTGAAGCTTGGAGGGAGATGGGGGCTCAATGGGGGCAATTTTAGGGTTTTAGGTCGTGAGGGAGGAAGAAGAAACGTTTGGGTTGGGTATAAATAGGCTAGGCTGGCGGCTGCCCAGAAATTAGGGTTTTAACACAGACTAGTCGGTCAAAGAGCAACCACTGACCGACTAGTTTGGCAACTAGTCGGTCGGTCGACCAACGCAGACCGACTAAGTGTAAACAGTAACTTCTGAACGAAAATAGGATTTAGAATTAGTCGGTCAAAGAACAAATACTGACCGGCTAGTTTAGCATCTAGTCGGTCGATGAACGTTCTTAGACCGACTAAGAGTAAACAGTAACTTCTGAATAATTTAGAAAGCCAACTAGTCGGTCCAAGAAGGATTGCCGACCGACTGGATCGACATCTAGTCGGTCGGTGCCCCTTCTTATACCGGCTAATGGGCACCAAAAGTGTCGATTCGAAGCGCGAAGCTTCAGGAAGATTTCTAGGACTTCTAGGATCGATTTATACTCTAAGATATGAGCGATTTGAAGCTCGTCACGAATGACTTACTCCGAAATCGATGATCGAAGGAAGAAGATAGAAAATCACGACGAAACGATCGAAAGTGAAAGCATGGGCGACGAAAACCACACATCCAAGGAGAAAATCCACCAAGCATATATTATAATATAAATAATCTAATTACACGAAAACCAGTCGTTACAATGATATTTTAGTGTATTTGAAGACCGAGGATGAACATGCTGAGCATTTGCGGATGGTGTTGAATACTCTCAGAGAGCATCGGTTGTATGCTAAGTTTAGTAAATGTCAATTCTGGATGACAAAGGTCGCATTCCTGGGACACAATATTACAGGAGGAGTGTCAGTCGACCCAGAGAAGGTCGCTGCAGTAGAGAATTGGCCCATCCCTCGATCAATCACTGAGATCAGGAGTTTCTTGGGGTTGGCCGGATACTATCGGAAGTTTATCAAGGACTTATCCAAGATCGCTTCACCTCTGACTCATCTGACTAAGAAGGACGTACCTTTTGTGTGGTCAGAGAAGTGTCAGTGTGCATTTGAGGAATTGAAGCATCGATTGACCACTGCTCCAGTATTGACAATCCCTGACCGATCATGCGGCTTTGAAATTTATTGTGATTCTTCAGGAAAGGGACTTGGTTGTGTCCTTCATCAGCATGTACGAGTAGTAGCTTATGCTTCCAGATTATTGAAGGTGCATGAGCAAAATTATCCTACCCATGACCTAGAGCTGGCTGCTGTCATATATGCCCTAAAGTTGTGGAGACATTTCTTACTGGGCGAACATGTAAAAATCTACACTGACCATAATAGTTTGACATATGTCTTCAATCAAAAGGAGTTAAACATGAGGTAACGACGTTGGCTTGAATTAATGGCTGAATATGACATTGATTTACAGTACCATCCAGGGAAGGTGAATGTGGTGCCTGATGCTCTTAGTCGACTACCGGCTGTGATGAGGTTGACTATGCAGCCTCAACTTCGAGGAGATCTAAGACGGATGGATGTTGAAGTGAACCTTCCAGACGAAAGGGTAGATATGTTGGGTTTGCAGATTCAATCTGACCTGATGGATAGAATTAAGGCTGATCAGCTGAATGATGTGAAATTAAAGCGGATCCGAGAACAAGTCGAGGCAGGGCTTCGGAAAGACTTTTGTGTTCATGAGGATGGTTCCTTAAGGTTTGGGAACAGGGTGTGTGTGCCAGCAGGAAAATTCGAGAAGAGCTACTGAAAGAGGCACACAATTCTCCTTATTCCATTCACCCTGGAGGGACCAAAATGTATAAGGATCTGCGACGATACTACTGGTGGCATGGGATGAAACGAAGTGTGGCGAAGAGCGTGGCTTCGTGCCTGGTTTGCCAGCTGGTGAAAGCAGAACACCAGAGACCCGCATGTTTATTGCAACCCCTTCCGATACCTGAGTGGAAGTGGGAACATGTGACCATGGATTTTGTGACTAGTCTACCACGTACTCCGAAGGGGAATGATGCTATATGGGTGATTATCGACCGATTGACTAAGTCAGCGCACTTTATTCCGTTTCGACTTGGTCAGTCTATAGAAGTCTTAGCTCGGAAGTATATGAAAGAGATTGTAAGGTTGCATGGAGTTCCTGTGAGCATTGTGTCGGATCGTGATACTAGATTTACATCTCACTTCTGGAGGAGCTTGCGGGCCAGTCTGGGGACCCATTTGAAGTTCAGCACCGCATATCACCCACAGACAGATGGACAATCAGAACGCACCATTCAAATATTGGAGGACATGCTTAGGGATTGCATGTTGGATTTCAAGGGGTCCTGGGAGGACCATCTCCATCTAGTGGAATTTGCTTATAATAACAGTTATCAGGTAAGCATTGGTATGGCTCCCTATGCGGCTTTATATGGTAGAAATTGTCGATCGCCCTTGAGCTGGGATGATGTGGGAGACTGTGAAAATTTGGGCCCAGACCTAGTGACTGCTACAGTCGATGTAGTGCAGACAGTCAGAGAGAATCTTCGTAAAGCCCAAGACCGTTACAAGCACTGGGCGGACACGAAGCGGCGTCCACTTGAATTTCAACCATGCGATTATGTATTCTTGAAGATATCACCAGTCCGTGGGACAATCCGGTTTGGTAAACATGGGAAGTTAAGTCCTAGGTACATAGGCCCGTTTGAAGTTGCAGCCCGGATAGGCGAAGTGGCTTATCGGTTAGTGCTGCTGCCACATCTTGAAGGCGTACATGATGTGTTTCATGTATCGCAATTAAGAGGATATATTGGAGATCCTAGCCATGTGGTAGACTACTCAGAGATTGAATTACGTCCAGACCTGACGTATGAACAACAACCAGTGGCAATTCTTGATCGGCAACAGAAGATGTTGAGGAAGAAGGCTATTAATTTGGTCAGGGTCATGTGGCAACGAGAATCTCCCAGAGAATCAACTTGGGAGCGAGAGGACGAAATAAGGGAGAAGTATCCTCATCTGTTTGTTTAACGACCTTTCGTCTGTTTGCTATGTAGATATAAGACCCCCTTCTTGTTTTGAATTCTGAGGACGGAATTTCTTTAAGGAGGGTAGAGTGTAATGCTCCTAAGTGATAATACCAGTATTCCCCCTTCAATGAGGGGAAACTTCACACACTAACCAATAATTCTGACCAAGTTTACTTACACGTCCAACTAGTTTGCAATTACACCCAAAGAGGGGCATTTATTAAAACGAACATGAATAACCATGGCATACTTGTAAATAATGAAAATGAGGAGCTAACATAATGGATGATGGCAATCTTGTAATTAACTCAATAGGTTGAGAGGTTTTTTTAATTAAAGGCTATGCATGGCACATTTGTAAATACATTTAAGCATTAAAGATATTTTTCTTTCTCTCCCCTTTCTACAAGATTCTATTCCCTTCTAAATTATTCAACTTTTTTCCTCCCCTCTCCATTTCATTGCCCACCCCCTATATGGCCGAAACCTGCATGTTAAACAAAAAAAACAAAACAAAGGAAAAAGAGAAGGAAAAAGAGAGGAAGAGAGGGGAATTTGGAAGAGGAAGAGAGGGGAATTTGGAAGAGGAAGAGAGGGGAATTTGGAAGATTCTTTAGCTCTCTTTAGCTCTCTTACAACAACACTAGGGAGATTCTTTAGCTCTCTTACAACCTTTCCAAGCAAGAACAAGGTAGGATTCTCCCCACACTCCCAACATATTGTCATGTGTAGAGATTTATGAATTTATTCATTCATCTTTTGTAAAAATTGTTTTTGTTGGATCAAATGGAGAATTGGGACAAGTTTAGCTTGGGTGATTTCATGATTTGATGTTAGGGTTTCCTTATGATTCTTGAGCAAGATTATATTTTTGTGATTATACCATGTTTTTCATGTAATATTATTTAGGGTGTAATTGGAAAAATTAGATAAATACAAAGGAAACTCTGCCGAAATTTTTTAGAACATGTCATGGGCGTTACTATAACATTCTAAGCAATAGAAACCTATGATAGGAAGACAACATAACAGTCTACTTGCTATCTCTCACAAAAAGTCCATGTTTAATGACAACCCACTTGTAAAATTAATCTAATTGAAAATTTCATAAGAGGGGTTTTGCCAACTTTCTAATTAGAGGCTCTAAATGATTTTAGAAAACGTAGGAACCCTAATAACCATTATTTACAAGATCCTACAAGTTTCTTCAAGCTAACTTTGACTTCCCTAACAAATCGGTTTCATTTCGAAGGGAAAGCGAACTTGTTCAAGAACTAGTAAAGGAGTTTGTAATCATTCCATTAAAATAAGAAGTTTAGTTCCTAGAACTATTAGAAAGACAAGCCCACTTAGGAATCACAACATGAAGTAGTTCAGGAACCATTGAAAAACTTACCTTCCATGACAAAACCATGCTTTTGTAAGGGGGCTCCGTCAATCTTAGCATTAGGCAAAAATGATAGAATTAGGCATTTGCATGTATCATTAACATAACCCCTTTATGAAATGTTATGAAGTGTATTAAGGAAATTCCATTTACTTTTAAATCTATTCTACCGTTTCCAAATTTTACCAATTATACCCAAACTAATGCAATGCTTCCTTTCTATCTTAGTTGCTCTACTCTTTCCTTCCAAATGGAAATTAATAACCACACTTGAAGTTGTTTTCTATGGCAAGTTCTATTTAGTAGTACTTGGATGCTAGAGTTCACGTTTTTCCTTGGATGTTACTTGTAATTATGTTTCATTCTCTTATGTTTTTAATTAAGCGGATGATGAAAGGTGAATTTTACTTATGCCTTGAAAGTGGTAATGTAGATAATTATAGTGCCATGGCAATGTTTATTTATTATGAGAATGTTAGTTGATTGGTTACTTTACATCATTAAGTTGCAAATAATGAACGCCCGAGATGTCTCCTTCCATCTTAAGGTGGGTGAGCATCTTAGGGAATGGGGTGGGGGAACCGAAGCATTAGGTGGGCATAGTGTGGACTAGACTTTCGATGTTGTTCTCTTTGGCCCTCCTACCGCGGGGAGTGGTCGTGCCCCTTTGGGGCGTGTAGTTCTTTGGCCTTCAAGGTCATGGCCCTTTGGATCGTGGAGAGTGGTTGAGTTACAAAGGCTCCTGAAGAGCTAGCATGCCAGAGAGTCGGAGATTCTTTCCACCCGCCTTATGGGTGAGGTCCAGCTCCCTTGTGTCCCACTTGATGTTTAGGTTCCAAACAACGAACATTAATTTAACAAACATGTGCAGTGTTGTGATTATGGCTTGTGTGGTTGAGTTTCCTACTAGACACGCTGTGACGTGCCCCTTTCCCCACTCCCCAGGTACAGGTTCCGGGACGACAGCACCCCTACCGGACTACCGTGGCCCTGAGGGCGACTCTTCCAGACCAGGAGCTCAGAGCAGATAGATAGGGCACGGGTGTAGTGGGTTGGGGGTAGTTCTTGTGAGCAGTTACTTTTGTTTTCCCTTCAGCTTTTGTATCCCGTGACTCTGGTGGTGGTATATGTACAGTGTATGTTGTAGTTGGTGTGTTGATAGTAGGTGATCTGTATTGCACACTCGTACGCTCCCGCTTGTTGTTTGCCGCCGCCTCGCTGTACCTTTTTGTGTTGTGCTAGAGCTTTACAGTTCGTGCTTTACTCTTGCACCTATTTTTAATTACCTGTGTTGTTCTAGCAGTTGTAGTGACCTGCTAATTTACTTGCAGCACCTTAACGCTTGGTACCCCCGTACCGGGCCGTCACGCCTGTCCCATTTGGGGTGCCGGGGCGTGACAGACATCCTCATCTACTCGAAGGATGCCGAGGGGCACAGAGTTCACCTGAGGAAGGTCTTAGAGATGCTAAGACAACACCAACTATATGCCAAGTACAGTAAGTGTGAGTTTTGGCTCGACAAGGTGGCTTTCCTGGGCCACATCATATCTGGAGAAGGGATATCCGTTGACCCTGAGAAGGTAGCTGTTGTTTAGAACTGGCCAGCCCCAAAGACTGTGACTGAGATTCGAAGTTTCCTGGGACTGGCTAGTTACTACCGACGATTCATCCATGACTTCTCGAAGATCACAGGAGCCATGACGCGATTGACGAGAAAGAACGTGATATTCGTCTGGTCGAAGGCCTGCGAGGATGCATTCCAGGAGCTGAAGAGAAGACTGACTTCTGCCCCGTTCTGGTCATCCCAGACAGAACCGGAGGGTTCGAAGTATTTTATGATGCTTCTGGCAAAGGACTTGGATGCGTGCTGCATCAATATGGCCGAGTCGTCGCTTATGCATCTAGGTAATTGAAGATCCATGAGAAGAACTACCCCACTCATGACCTTGAGTTGGTGGCAGTTATATTTGCTCTGAAGATATGGATGCACTTCTTGCTGGGCAAACACGTGAAGATCTTCTCAGATCACAAGAGCCTCAAATACCTGTTCACCCAGAAGGAGCTCAACATGCGCCAACGACGAGGGATCGTGCTGATGGCGGACTATGATATTGACCTTGAGTACCATCCTGGGAAGGTCAATGTCGTACCGGATGCTTTGAGTCGCCTCCCTGCAGTGATGACTCTCACATCACAATGGAGGCTTCGACACGAGATCCAAGCCATGGAGATGGATGTCATACTGCCTGGAGTGACGTCTTCGTTACACAACCTTCAGATCCAGTCTGACCTGGTGGACAAGATCAAAGCTGTCCAAGCCGGAGACGAGAAGCTGCAGAAGATCAGAGACATGGTGTTAGCAGGCCAGAGGCCGAAATTCAAGATCCATAAGGATGGATCTTTGAGATTCGGAACCGCATCTGCGTACCATCTGGAGACGTCAGAGAAATTTTTTTGGAGGAAGCCCACAGCTCTCCGTATTCCATTCATCCAGGTGGGACCAAGATGTACCAGGACTTGCGACTACACTACTGGTGGCATGGGATGAAGAGAAGCGTCGCACGCAGTGTGGAAAAATGTATAGTGTGCCAACAGGTGAAGGCTGAACATCACCGTTCTACCGGTTTGTTACAGCCTTTGCCTATCCCAGAGTGGAAGTGGCAACACATCACGATGGACTTTGTGACTGGACTGCCCAAGAGCACGAAGCACAATGATGCTGTCTGGGTGATCGTTGATCGAATGACCAAGTCAGCACACTTCATTCCTTTCAGAGTGGGCCAATCGACCGAGATGCTCGCAAAGAAATACATGGAGGAGATCGTGAAGCTGCATGGTGTCCCTGTCAGCATTGTTTCAGACAGAGACACTCGATGCACGTCTCATTTTTGGAAGAGCTTGCAGGAGTGTCTGGGGACCCGATTAAACTTCAGTACAGCTTATCATCCTCAGACCGATGGCCAATCGAAACGCACCATTCAGATCCTGGAGGACATGTTGCATGCGTGTATGCTGGACTTCAAGGGATCTTGGGAAGACCATCTGCATCTCATGGAGTTTGTCTACAACAACAGCTATCAGGCCAGCATCGGTATGGCGCCTTTTGCAGCGCTATATGGCAGGAAGTGTCGTTCCTCTTTGAGCTGTGATGACATTGGCGATCGAAAACTCATCGGTCCGGATTTGATTGTAGAAGCAGTGGAAGTAGTTCGGACCATCAGAGAGAAGCTACAGTTGGCGCAAGATCGAAACAAGCATTGGGCAGATGCGAAACGTCGACATTTGGAGTTCCAACCTGGCGACCACATATTTTTGAAGATCTCGCCAAATAGTGGGATGATTCGCTTTGGACGAAGAGGGAAGCTCAGTCCTCGATATATTGTTCCATTTAATATCTTGGAGCGAGTAGGCGAGGTGGCCTATCGCCTTGCCTTGCTACCTGCATTGGAAGGAGTACATGAAGTCTTTCATGTCTCACAGCTTAGACGCTACGTGAGTGATCCTAGTCATGTTGTGGATTTCTCCAAGATTGTCGTTCGTCCAGATCTATCTTATGATCAGCAACCAGTCAAGATCTTGGATCGACGACAGAAGACCCTCAAGAATAGAGTGATCAATCTTGTCAGGGTCTTATGGCGTCACGACTCACCTGGAGAGTCTACTTGGGAGTGAGAGGATGATATGCAGGGACACTACCCTTACTTGTTTGCCGAGTCTGAGGATCTTACTAGTCTTGAGGCTAGTCTCGGAAACAATGTTGATGATAGTATGTATTCTTAAACAGCATCTCTTGTTTTTAGATGTTGTGATATCACATTATATTTCATATTATATTTTCTATCATTTATTTGCTTGAGCTTCTTCATAACATCAATTATTTATTTTATTAAGTTTGAAATTCCGAGGACGGAATTATTTTAAGGAATGTAGGATGCAACGACCTGTATTTTTCAACACATCAAGTTTTATGTATTTTTACGCATTTTCAAAATTTCTTTACAAATGTTAGTCAAGAATTTTATAACAAAACTGATTTCAAAAATTCTTATAAAAATATTTTAGAGCACTGGACTAATTATGAGGTATTTCAGTAATTTCGGATTTCCTCAAATACTCAAAAGAATTCTGTTAAAAATTCACCTTCAATAATTACTGTTTCGACTTAATTAATTTATTTTCTATACAAACGTCTTCAAAACGATTTCAAACTTCTACAGTAGCATCCTATGATCATTTAGGGCTCCCCACAATAATTTCGTAATTTTCTGATACCATTTCAACTTAGAACCCGCAAACCCGCTTTCTAAACATTTTGGCCAAAAACTAGTATTTCTGTAACTCAAATCCCAAAATGGATTTTGTATTCGCGATCCTCGCGACGATACGATCACGTGGGTATGTTTTCGTAATTTTTCGGAGTCGTTTGTGAAAACGGGCTTGTATCTTTTCACTAATTATACTTACTAATTACTTTACCCACTTACATCTACCCTAATCTCCCAACCACTTCTTAAACCCACCGTTTGGTTGGTTGGATCTGAAATAATTCAGATCCGACATCTTCACCCCCCCTTTAATCCCTTGTATCCCCTCTCCTATTTACACTTTTGCCATTCCCTAACATCTATTTAAACCCTCTCCAAGCTTCACAAAAATTAACACACAGTAACCCTCTCATCTCTCTATGTGTTCGTTTAAACACAGCCCTCAAGCTCTCTCCCCTCCCCTCTCATTTTAACACAGGCAGATCTCTCTCTCAAACACTCTCTCCCTCTCTCAGGCTATCTCTTTCTCACAAACCCAAAGCACAGATCTCTCCCTCTCCCGCTCTTTTTTTATTTTCGTTCGAATTAAACTCAGCTCATAACCCAACCCCGCTCACATCTCTCTTCTCCCTCTCTCACTCACACCCTTCCCTCCGAGGATCGATGGCCGTCTGACCGCCGCCCTCCGCCTTCGCCGTGCCCGCCGCCCGACAGCGCTCGACCCACCGTCGCACGCCCAGCCCATGTCTGACGCGTCCACGGCCATGTAACCGCCGCCTACTACTGCAAGGTGACCCCCCCTCTCGTTCACCACCTCCTAGAGCATCGTCGCCGCTCCGACGACGTCGAAACCGCCGCCGCTCAACGTCGACAGTGCCCCGAGCAACTCCAACCTGGCTCCACCACGCCCCGAAGGACTCCCCCAGCACTCCACACCCCGCTGCCACCTTCCCGCCATCTCTGCGGTGCTGACAGACCCCGACGACCCCTCGCAGCACCGTCACCACCTCGCTCACCGCCGTCCGCTTCGAGGCACATCACCTCTCTCTCTCAAGCTCGCCCAACACCTCCACGCACCGTCGGTCGCCGCTGTGCCCCCCTCGATGCCCTCCACCATCTGCCGAGCTCGCCACTCCGTCCGCCGCCCCCGTCGCCACTCCATCCGCCGCCCCCGTCGACGTCGGCGAACGGCAGCCCCCTCCCATGCACGCACGTAAGAGAGGAGAGAGAGTAAGTATTAAAACGTATTTTAATAACGTATTTTATAAAACGTATTTTTGTATTAATACGTGTATTCGAGTATTTTAATAGTTAGATTAAATGGGTTATTGGTTTTAAATTCGTAATAAATAATATAAGCACCAGAAAAATGTGAGACTAGCTCCAAAAAATCAGAAACAATATACTGAATCCAATGGCGCTAGTCTCATCTCGATCATGCGCTTACTTTTTTCAGAATCTTTTTTTAGCCTAAAAATTAAATACGTATAATTCATTCTAAAATTCGTAGCTCTCTGTTTTCACGTACACTGATACATGATAAAAATATATGTAATAGTAATCTCCGAGACGGTCATTTTGACTGCTCATTCAAGTATTTCCGACTAGTATTGCTCCCGAAATAAATTACAGAAGTTATACGTTACTTATATAATTTGAGTTTTTAAAGTTATTTTTGAGCTTCTGAGAATTATAAAAAATAACAGGAGCTTCTGAAAATATTTTTCTTTTGAAGTAAAATTATAATATTTATTTTCAGCTTATGTAAAAATTTTGAAGGATTTCCAACACCGTTTCAACCGGTTTTGAAAATCAAAGTGATCTAATTATTTATATAGAAATGTCGTGTCTCTAACCAGTTATTTTTGTGTTGCAGATTCTTATGCACCAGCCTCCGCAGAAGCCCTAGATCCTCTTCCAGCTTACTACAACGACATTGAATTTGGTAAGTCACGACGCGTTCTAGATTTAGAAAACCAGCTGTTGTACTTGTATGAACTCGTTGACACCCCTATAGCCTCGAACGGCTATTTGACTTGAACCGAACTAGAGACCTAATAGGGAAGTAATCAACCAAAGATTGTTTTACCAACTTTCTTTGGTGGTTGTAGCACACAACCATCAACTTGGGTAAATAGTGTGCTATACCACACTACCACGTGCTCAAAGCACGGAAGTAACAGCTTTTGGTGTTGAACTTGTCTTTATCCTACTTTCTGATTTTCAATAAGAAAGTCAACCGGTCGTCTTGGTTTGACTAGCAACGTGTGGAACATCTTGTGGAAGTTTTCAATAAAGAGCTTGTACTTGACACATCACCGGGGTTTTGGGGTAACTCACAGTTTGTGAGAGTGCGGGAGTAACTAGAGTTCATCTACATGTCTAGTTGCCTTGGTTTTGGCATCCTGTCTAGCTGCCTGTGTTTCGGCAAACATATATGCTACTCGCCAGCATCCTGTCTAGCTGCCTGGGTTTTCGGCATTCGTCTGGGTAAGCGCACCCGGGCAAGAGATGAACTCAACGGTCACATATTGTACCATTCTACTTGAGTCACGTAGTTCTAGTGTAGCTTGCACGGTTACTTCTTTATGGTACATGCACTTTACTTTCTACACTTGTATAGACATTGCACTTTACTTTCTACACTTGTACAGACACCGTACTTTACTTTCAATTTGGTCTGCTTGTACGTAGTTACCTTTGTCATATTTGTACAGTACTCCTTTTTTATTTAGAATTGTTGTGACTTACCTTCGATTCCATTTATGGCACCGACAAACGACGACCTGATCGAGGAGATTGCCCCAGAGTTCGAGGAGCCTGCGTTCGACCCAGAGGCCGTAGAGTTTTAGCTACTTTTCTGTTGGTATGTGTGTTGTACCATGTATTTCTATTTCGCATTTCCTTTCAGTATTTTCCTGTTATGTATATGTGAGAGAGTGTGCTGGTTGTTGTTGTACTTTTATTTGAACTGTAATAATGTTGTACGCTGGTTGAGTGTTTGGTACATCTCTGAGTTGTGGCTATGCTGATTTCACTGGTAAACTGCAAGACCTGCAAATAAATCAAATAAGTAGCTGGCCCCCGAGAGCTGGTCGTTACAATACCTGTTTTTCATTCTTTTATTTTCTCCACCCCTTTTCTCTTTCTGCTGAGATGGTTCTGCATGATGATACTTCTCGTTGCCCTCAATAGCTTTTCACGGTGCTTATTATTTGATGACATACTATTTAGGGTAGTTTCAGTTTTACTTTCTATATGCGTGCACATTCTTTTGCTGATCTATCTGAATTAATGTCTGTTATGAATTGAAAATAAAATGCATGAAATAGTATCTACTATGCGCTATGTTGGATAATGCACCTAGGTTCACGCATCATTAGAACACTCGGAGCATCTGCTTGTTATCTCATTCACTTCTGTTTGCATGCTTGATGTCATTGTGTTTATTACTGCGTGCTTTTCAGTATTCATCTAGATGAATGAAAATATCCATGCTAGTTATGAGTTTAGTTAGATTATTATCATATTGAACTGTTGTGCACCTCTGAGGAGTGAACCGAGTGATCCATTATTTTCCTTCTCCACATATCTTTATGATTCTCTACATATCAGTTGGTTTCACCCCCACGGCTACCCTTACCGTATCCTACTTCCCAAAAATCCCAAAAGAAAAAATATAGCTTCTAAATAAAAGGAAAAAAATGTGAAAAAAAGAAAGAAAGAAATAAATAAAATTGTTCCATATTTCTTTATTAGAAGCTATCACAATTACTTGGGAAAAGACAAAAACTTTCATATCCTATTCCTAGATGTGACGCCTCGAGCTAAGCTTGGGGGGTGAACCAATTGATCATATGAGTGAGTATACCATTAGAGTAGAGACGGTGCACAGCGGGGAGATTAGATAATGCTTGAACTTTACGAAATACTTTAGTTTTTGGAGATTTTTCATAATTCGAAATGAATATTTGAATAGCATGACTTATTTCCATTCTTTATTGCATCCTGGTGTGACTTTTATATGCACCACTTGTATCTATTGATTGAAAAGTGCATTGCTAACTCTTTTTATACTAGACTCTATAGATTGCATGAGATTGATATGAGTTGCTGGAATTATTTTAGAAGATCCCTATTTTTGTCTCTATTGCATGCTAGACATGTGATAATAAAGCTTAAAAATACCATTACCATGCGTTTTACCATTCGGAACATCGTGTTATACTGCTGAGGCTTGAGATCTGATTGAACACTCTTAGCACCCTCCATCCATCTCTACTCGCTTTTATTTTTATTTCTATTTCCTTTTGTTTTTCTTCCGGCGTACCTAGTATTCATCTTTCTCGAGGACGAGTAAGAGGTAAGCTTGGGGGGTTTTGATGTGTCCATATTTTACATCTTTTCATAGCATCATGCCATTTTCACATCCAAATCCCGCATTTTCCTACAATATTGCAGTTCTAACGTTATATTCGAGTATCGTAGTGTTTTATGAATTTTCAGGGATTTTGGAGCGATTCGGGACCCATTTTGGATATGGACACATCTGACATGTCAGTGAGCCCATTGGTGCAGCTCTACAGGAGTTCACCAAGTTTTGGGAGCCATGGGAAGAGTGGATGAGAGTGCAGGAAGAGAGGAGAAGCTATCAGGAGCTTCAGCTAATATTTTCCCAGGCGACTCGACCGAGCAGAGCAGCTGCTCGGTCGAGCAGATGCACGAAAAAGAAGCAGGCTGATACGCATGCTGCTCGGACCGAGCAGTACAATGACTCGGTCGAGCATCTCCAATATCCGAACCTCAAGCAACATCCTACTCGAGCCGAGCAGATCTCACAGCCACCGAGTCAGTTGGCTGCTGGACCGAGCAGAGCTGACTCGGGCTATCATGCCCTGTTTTGAGCGATACGTGCATTATACGATACAAGGGTGGTAAGGCGTATGTTTTGGCGACATGTGTACAATGTGCACGTGTGGTGCACGTGTGCAAGTGGGGGTATGTAAGAGTATGTGTGAGGTGTGTATGGGCAAGTGTGAAAAGGGGTTAAGGGTTAATGGCACCCCCGTAAATTTTTAGTAAGGTGAGGGGCAAAATGGTCATTTGGACCAAAAGTGATGTGTGTACATACTAGAAGTGGTGTGTGCATAAAGTAATGGCAAACTTGTAATTACTTGGGAGTGGAGGGGCATGTTGGTGAGGGTATTATGGTAATTAAATAAATAGCATGGCTTATAGCATAAGCCAAAGAGAATTTTAGGGTTTTCTCTTATTCTTATCCTTTCCTTTCTTTTCCTTTCATTTTTCTTCCACACTCTTCTCCTCTTCTCCTCCTCCTTGGCCATACCCATCACCTCTCCCCTCTCCCGATGGCTGGCCAAAATTACCGCATCAAAAAAACAAGAAGAAGAAGAAGAAGAAGAGAGAAAGAGAGAAAGAAAGAGGAGAAAGAGAAAGAGAAAGAGAGAGCAAAGGAAAACCAATGAAAGGAGAGGAGGAAGAGGAAGAAGGAGAAGGAGAGAAGCTTACAACATCTTGGAGAGAGGTAGGATCCCCGACTCCACCTTGTATTTCATTTGCATGCATGTTTCCTTGTGAATCAACTTAGTTTTGTGTTCATGGGACTGTTCAGAAATTTCCAGCAGTTTAAGCCTCTGTTAAAACATGCATATCTCCTAACCTAGATCGCAATAGAAGTTGAAAAGAAATATTCATGTAGTTCATGAAATCCTACCCCAAAATCATATAAATTTCGACATAGGTTAAATTCAGAAATTAGGAGCAAAAATTCCATCCTTACAACATGTCTGTTTGATCTTCAATCTGGACACAGTTTAGTAAAATTGACTTCAGTACCTGCACACACATGAGAATTTTATGTTTTTGGTCTCGTTGGAAAGTTAACAAGTTTATCTATAATTTCATCACAGTGCTTATGTTTCGAAATTCTAGCTGAAACAAGCCTAAAATTAGCTTCTAATACAGACCCTAAAATCTGTCAGGAAAACAGTCCGTACAGGTTCTACCAATTAATTTACTATAAATCACTTAGTCCACATTTCTGCATGAAATTTTATGGGTGAATCCAGGACCGTTATCTCTTCAACTTTTATTCAGAGAGTTTTGTCAAATTCACAATAGAAATTGATTAAATATGCTGACTTTGTAGCTGTTCCTGCGAATTACAGCAAGCTGGACTATTTTAGATGAAGTTGAAACTTGGGTGATTGCTAAATTTCCTTACCAATATACATGAATAATGTTGATATCTATAAGAAAGTTCATACATGCTATTGTTACTAAGTTTTGATGTTGTGACAATGTTCATTTTATGACCCACGCCAAATGTTTGTTGAAATGCCTAAGTGAAGGCAAATGCCAGAAATGTGAGAAATACTCAATCATATGATTATGATATGAGATTTTCTATAAACCTGCAATGTTGGGAGCATGTTATGCATGGTACCATATGTGATGTGATGATGGGTTGATATGACTACGAGGGAGGGCATGACACTTCGGTGCACGACCCATGTTGATATGAATATGGAATGTGATGCCATGCAACATGACTCCTTCATTACTAAAATGATAATATGAAACTCTTGATGTCTCAGTCCTCTCTAATGAGGGTGAGTTAGCAAAACCCGGGTTTTAGGTGGAAAGGCTGAGTAAATGATGGATATGAGGTCTGGACCTGGAGACTGGGGATGTGATATGTGATTATTCCCACTCGCCTTTACCGGGAGTGGAGGGGAATTGGCAGATACTTATTCCCACTCGCCTTTACCGGGAGTGGATGGGACATACGGAGGTTGTGTTATTATGTGGAGATCCTCACTCCTGCCAGGGACGGGGGAGCTGAGAGGCCCGGTGTCGTACAGTGCCCGTGTCCACTGCGCCGTGTGCATTTTCACCCCAACCCTTGGGGTGAAGTCCAGATCCTTATATCCAAAGTTTACCCAGGGTTTCCAATAACAAAGTGGATAAATGAGCGTCTAATTGATTAAATAAGCTTACCAATAAGCTTGTGGCACTAGCCTGGCTTGAAACTCTCGTAGTCCCTTGACAGTCACAGCTGGTTATAATACGTGTGACTTGACTCTTGGTGCCTTATATATTTCCTTCTTGGCATATGCCTTTTTGTTATTCACTTTTGATTTCCTTCACTTTATATATTATTCGTAGTACTAACTCTCTTTTGCAACAACACATCAGTGCGGCAGGTACATCTTCCTACTTATACCTTAATATTATGTACCTATGTCTTCCTCTGCATGCTATAGTACTGCACTTCATATTCCATTCATAGTAGCTCATGCATGTAGATGGTATACCGTGGAGTTGGGATATCCTATTGGGTCACCCGTTGACGTGTCCCGTTGACTTTACAGGTGTTGACTCTTGGAGTTAGTAGCAGGTGGTGCAAATGAGTCCAGTGGCAGAGTTGAGAGTGTGGAGTAGGGTGAGGAGATGAGATAGAGAGTGGTTGTATTGGGGTTTTACTTGTGGGGTAGAACAGAGATGGTATATCAGTCACTGTAGTATGTACATGTGGACGATGTACTTTTGTGTTGTACTCTGGTTGGTGGTGTTGTTATTCTGTGTTGTTCTTTGGTTATTTTTTGTCTGTGATTAGAAACATTACAGGTGCTACCCCAGCAGTGCGCAGTGGCCTTCTTGCATTTTTGTATCTCCTTCGTAACACTTGCTCCACTGGGATTACCTAGGACGGATTCGTACTTCCCAGGTATCCTGGGCAGCGGGGCGTTACATTTTTGGTGGCCCATGCAGGTCATCGCACTGCGGCTGCGTAAGGGTGGTACGGGTGATGTTCCTAGAGATAGGAATTAAGTCTTAAGGTGGGTAGCGTCTAGCCTTAGGACAGATCCCTAATGCTAAGAGCTCGAGGTATAGAGTTATCTGGGGATCGTTCTAGATTCTTGGTTCGAGATCTGTATATGCATACCAGTATGGTATGGCTATTGACTTGTGAAGTTGTATGATGTCCTTGTGTGTGATGTGTGGTATATTCATGTGCAAGCTGCGTTAAAGATACGTGCATGGATACTTAATGTAATGTATAATCTATTAAATATAAATGTGTGTGTATATATGTTAAGATGTGTGTGGCGTCTAGCTAGATATAGAGCATGTGGATCCATGTGTGGCCCCTTGTATCCCACTTCTGTAGACATGGGTATACGAGATATATAGTGTCGCTAGTTATGTAACTATTTGCTTGAATATTGATTGACTATGAAGAGACATATTGTCCTATATGGTTGAATGACTATGTGAGGTGTTAGGTGAGTATATGCATTTGTGGTATTGATCTTATATGTAAGGCATATTAATATCTGATTGATACCGATTACTGATGAGTAGTGGGTATAGTCATGTTGTACTTGGTATTGGTGTGGGGAAACGAGGCCGTTTCCCTACTAGGATGTGAGTGTGATGGCATGGTTGAGGGTTCTTGTTTAGATATGCATACTGATTATTAGTGGTACATGGGTGTGTACGTCTATGGTGATAGACGGATATGTCAATAATGAGTCATATAAGTGTACCGGGATCTATATATATAATGTGTATGTGTATGTTGGTTGTGTCTGTAAACGCCTTATGTGTGTCTGTATACATGTGTATGTATATGATTCTTGAAGATGAGTACGTATGTCTATGTGTGCATTTGTGACACATGATTGTACATGTGTATGTATATTTGGTTGAAGGTCTGTATGTGTACCTGCCTATCTATTTATTACTAATGCTTGTATGTTTATGTCTTACCTGTGTGTAGGCCATAGCACGTATTGGATGTGGTATATGAGCTTATTAGCATGTTATACTTATATTTGTGTACTTGATTGTGTGTGTGTGTGTGTGTGTGTGTGTGTGTGTGTGTGTGTGTATTCATGCGTGTGTTATTTGTGTTAGCATGTGTATGTTCGCATGTGTGTCCATATGCCTCGGTGCAAGGCATATATTTATATGTGCATTGAATGCACATAGTGCTCTATTTGTGCCATAAGATGGATAGTGGAATGTGTGTGTGTGTGTGTGTGTGTGTGTGTGTGTGTGTGTGTGTGTGTGTGTGTGTCGTTCTTGTTTGGTGTTAGTGGCCACCTAATGCCAGTCTAATTTGTGATATGTATATCTTTTGTGCACCTATACTATGTACATACGACATGTGCACATGCTGGTGCTTGAGTATGATTAAATATGCATAGATATGACTGCTATAGAACCATGTGGCTGTTATTGGGCATGTGTAGAATTATATATATATGGAAACTTGTATGTATATGTGTGTGCGTGTCATGCCTATTCAAGTGTGTTAGGTATGAGCCTAGATGTCCTTGGATCATGCCCCATGTAGTATATATGTAGTAGGCACACATAGTGACTGTGTGTGTCGTTAGATAGCTATTAGAATGTATCTATGATGTGTATGTGGCACGGATGTATATGAATAATCGTGAAGCGTATAATGCATATAAGTATGATGTATGTATTTTGTGTTTTTGGGTGGTAAGATCATTCTACCCAGTGATCCTTGGTGAGGCACAGTGACTGTGACACAGTGACTGTGATCCAGTGTGTATGAATACCATGTGACTATGACTTCATACGGTTGTATCCATATATGGATGGAGACATATATGTATGCATGTTATATTCATACGTGCCCTATGTATTGTGATATGGTTCCAGTATGATGTCGTACACTCACATATGATAATAGAAGTAGTGTATATGTGGATATATGTGTGTATATCTGGCTACGTATATAGACGTCTGTGCAAATACATATGTGAACTCATGTGTGTATTATGTATGTCCGAGTGTGTTATATGGGCCTTGATGTCCTTGACTCTGGTCCCCTATTCATATACATGTAGTGGGTACACATAGTGCTTGTATGTGCACCCTAGATGGTTAGTAGAAGATATCTGTGATACGTGTTTGATATGATGTGAACTTTGCTATATCTGGGTGTGTGCCCATAAGTGTGTGCGTATATATATATATATATATATATAGATGCATCTTACACGTGCCTGAGATATTCTGATATGTGTTCGCTAGTATATCGTAATGATGTGATAAAACTTGGTATTTAATAAGTGTTAGTAACCGGTGAATACTTGCACATTCTGTCATATATGTACACCTATGTTGTGCACACGTGATGTGAGCACACCTTGGTGTATAAATATGATTAGATAGATGGTATAGTATATTTGTGACTGGTGTATAAATATGATTAGATAGATGGTATGGTATATTTATGACTATGTGAATGTATATGAATGCATATGGTTAGTGTAGTACCATACCGCTGTTATTATGCAAGTGTATAACTATATACATGGGTGGAATATGTGTAAATGTGTATCTCTATGTGGGTGGTCTCTGGTATAGTGCAGGTTGTGTTTTATGGGTACGAGACCCTAGACCCGTTGACCCTTGGCGAGACCCTCCCTTGTCCTAGAAAGTCCGAGGACGGACTTTGATTCAAGGTGGAGAGGATGGCATGCCCTGTTTTGAGCGATACGTGCATTATACAATACAAGGGTAGTAAGGCGTATGTTTTGGTGATATGTGTACAATGTGCACGTGTGGTGCACGTGCGCAAGTGGGGGTGTGTATGGGCAAGTGTGAAAAGGGGTTAGGTGTTAATGGCACCCCCGTAAATTTTTAGAAAGGTGAGGGGCAAAATGGTCATTTGGACCAAAAGTGATGTGTGTACATACTAGAACTGGTGTGTGCATAAAGTAATGGCAAACTTGTAATTACTTGGGAGTGGAGGGGCATGTTGGTGAGGGTATGGTAATTAAATAAATAGCATGGCTTATAGCATAAGCCAAAGAGAATTCTAGGGTTTTCTCTTATTCTTCTCCTTTCCTTTCTTTTCCTTTCATTTTTCTTCCACACTCTTCTCCTCTTCTCCTCCTCCTTGGCCATACCCATCACCTCTCCCCTCTCCCCCATGGCTGGCCGAAATTACCTCATCAAAAAAACAAGAAGAAGAAGAAGAAGAGAGAAAGAAAGAAAGAAAGAGGATGAAGAGAAAGAGAAAGAGAGAACAAAGGAAAACCAAGGAAAGGAGAGGAGGAAGAAGAAGAAGGAGAAGAAGGAGAGAAGCTCGCAACATCTTGGAGAGAGGTAGGATCCCCAACTCCACCTTGTATTTCATTTGCATGCATGTTTCCTTGTGAATCAACTTAGTTTTGTGTTCATGGGACTGTTCTGAAATTTCCAGCAGTTTAAGCCTCTGTTAAAACATGCATATCTCCTAACCTAGATCGCAATAGAAGTTGAAAAGAAATATTCATGTAGTTCATGAAATCCTACCCCAAAATCATATAAATTTCGACATAGGTTAAATTCAGAAATTAGGAGCAAAAATTCCATCCTTACAACATGTCTGTTTGATCTTCAATCTGGACACAGTTTAGTAAAATTGACTTCAGTACATGCACACACATGGAAATTTTACGTTCTTGGTCTCATTGGAAAGTTAACAAGTTTATCTATAATTTCATCACAGTGCTTATATTTCGAAATTCTGGCTGCAACATGCCCATAATTAGCTTCTAATACAGACCCTGAAATCTGTCAAGAAAACAATCTGTACAGGTTCTACCAATTAATTCTCTATATATCACTTAGTCCACATTTCTGCGTTAAATTTTATGGGTGAATCCAGGACCATTATATCTTCAACTTTTATTTAGAGAGTTTTTTCAAATTCACAATAGAAATTGATTAAATATGCTGACTTTGTAGCTGTTCCTGCAAATTACAGCAAGCTGGACTATTTCAGATGAAGTTGAAACTTGGGTGATTGCTAAATTTCCTTACCAATATACATGAATGATGTTGATATCTATAAGAAAGTTCATACATGCTATTGTTACTAAGTTTTGATGTTGTGACAATGTTCATTTTATGACTCACGCTACATGTTTGTTGAAATGTTTAAGTGAAGGCAAATGCCAGAAATGTGAGAAATACTCAATCATATGATTATGAAATGAGATTTGATATAAACCTGTAATGTTGGGAGCATGTTATGCATGGTACCATATGTGATGTGATGATGGGTTGATATGACTACGAGGGAGGGCATGACACTTCGGTGCATGACCCATGTTGATATGAATATGGAATGTGATGCCATGCAACATGACTCCTTTATTACTAAAATGATAATATGAAACTCTTGAATGTCTCAGTCCTCTCTAATGAGGGTGAGTTAGCAAAACCCGGGTTTTAGGTGGAAAGGCTGAGTAAATGATGGATATGAGGTCTGGACCAGGAGACTGGGGATGTGATATGTGATTATTCCCACTCGCCTTTACCGGGAGTGGAGGGGAATTGGCGGATACTTATTCCCACTCGCCTTTATTGGGAGTGGAGGGGACATACGGATGTTGTGTTATTATGTGGAGATCCTCACTCCTGCCAGGGACTGGGGAGCTGAGAGGCCCGGTGTCGTACAGTGCCCGTGTCCACTGCGCCGTATGCATTTTCATCCCTGTTGGACGCAACGATCTAGGATCTCTTTGTTGGATGATGACAAACGTGTCATGATATCTAATGTGTGTGCTAGTGTGTTTCAGGATTGGCGAAACAATATATTTTCATCTTTTGGCGGAATTGCTATTCGTATAGCAATTGGGAGAAAGGGAGTGTGTGTGCACAAAGAAGTTTGACTTGGTCCAATATGAAGAGATGGAGCCTATTTGATATCAATTGGGATGGGAATAAATCAATTAAAGTGATGTGAAAATCCTACCCAATCCTATTCAAAACCCTACCCTCTTTGTAACATTGCGGCACCTCTCAAGGCCGGATCCCTATATAAAAGAAAAACCTAGGTCTGCCGTGCATTCCCATATAAAAGGACTTGGCCGCATGATAAAAAAAAAGAGGCAGCACTAGTAAAAAAAATCCCAAGCTGATCTCTAAAATCCCAAGGCCGAATTTTTTTTGAAAAACGTTGTGCTTTATTATTATTATTATTCTTGAAAGGCCGAACCTTTTTGATCACCCTTAAGTTTTTTTATTATTCTTGAAGGCTGCAACAAAAATTTGGTGCTCTTTAATTCTTCTATCAGCTTTGTTTCCCTTTTTTATTGATGTGCTATTTGCAGGCCGCATGAGGTCTTTTGTGCATTGAAATCTTTTTGCAGGCTACCCAAAACAAACAAGGAGACAAAAGAGAAGAAAACGCAAGGCTACATGCTGTTCTCAGTTGGGGTTCTTTTTCTATTATATATATAACATTTGTTAATCAAGTGCCCTCCTTTTTTTGTATGCAGCAGGATTTTTTTTTCCTTAATAATCTGTGCACAAAGGGTGTGGAAGCCGCAATTTTTGACTACCAATCAACAAGCCGCAATGTTTGAGAAGAGGCGCACGAAATCTTGAAGGAGCAAATCTAAAAGGCATAGTTGGTGTCAGGGGCAAATCAAAGCAAAAGTCCAATGTCCTCTCAGCCGAAATCTTTGACTCCAAGCATCTCTTAAATTTTTGTTCAATAATATTTTAATGCATTAATTATTAACTGACCTATTTCTTGCAGGGGACTCAAGATCTAAAGTAAAATTAAAAACAAAGGGAAATTGAAGTTGTTTTTTTTTGTTTGTGCAGGCCGAATTCATCAAAGGACAAAAACGCACAGTGTGTTAATCAAAAGATCAAGGCCGGTTTATTTTTAAGGGGTAACGAAGATTAGAAGAGCCGAAGATTTTTCAAAAGCGACGGCCACAAAAATAATCAAGGGGTTCTCTGATTTGCGTTAAAGTTCAAAGAGACAACCGAAGTTTTTTTTGAAGCACATGGGCCGAACAAAATTTTAAAAAAGAGAGAGTCATTTTTGTTGGCTGGCCGAATTAATATCCGAGGCTGCCGAATTGTTTCTCAGAGGGGAACTATTCATGCAAGGGAGCAGACCCAACAAGACTCACACAAGACAAAGGGGAGTTATCAATTCTTTAGGATTAGCGTTCAATAATTAATGAGTGAATTGATTCTTGACTAAAACGTGTGTCTCGCTTGCACGGTCATCAAGCCAGGTTGAAATTAATTGGTGCTCCTACACATATGCTTGCAGCCGCAATCTTTGACTAAAGGAGAGTTGAACCATTCAAGTTTTCCTTGCAAATTGAGAAGGCTAAGTTGATAAAGGGAGCCGCAAATATTGACTAAAGAAGAGAGCCCATACACAACTTGTGTTGCCAAGGAGGGGGGACGGACGACATTTAGTCAGACTCAGATCTGACCCGTGCTTATTGACGAGGACATCGCCGCTACACAAACTAAGATTCCTAAACTCTATTTATTATTATTTTGTGTAGTTGATGTGATTAGATCCTCGTAGGGGAAACTTTTACCTATTTTTGTGGACTATTTTGGGACTTGTCTAGTTGGGACTAGACAAGTGGGACCCAGCTAGTTTGGGACTAGTTGGTAGAAAGCTTTGCTAGGATTGATAGTGAGAGGAAACACTGTGTGTGGGGGTACTGAGAGTCTGGCGAGTGTAGAGGCGTAGAGGGTGCTCTGAGCGTGCTCTAACTTGTGACTTTGTACCTATTGCACTATTCAATCTAGTATTAGCTTTGGGGGCTGGAGTAGGTCGTTGGGACGACCGAACCAGGGTAAATCTGCTGTGTACTCTGTGTCTGCTTTTCATTACTCTGGTTGTGCTTTTAACTGCGTGTGATTTCTCGTGGGTTGCACGAGAATTTTTTATTAGCCTATTCACCCCCCTCTAGGCTAGGATCCAGATCCAACAAGTGGTATCAAAGCCAGTTTAGTTGATCTAGCCTAGATTGACCATGAATAACCATATGGATAGTGCTTTTGCTGAGGGTCAGTCTGTTTCCCGTCCCCCTAGGTTTAATGGAGGTGATTATGGTTATTGGAAAAATCGTATGAAAATCTACCTTATTTCTGTTGATTACAAGGCTTGGCAAATAATTGAAAAAGGATATAAACTGCCTGTAATTAAAGTAGAAAATTCTGAGATTGAAAAACCAAATGACAAATGGGATGATAATGATTGGAAATCTTATTCCTTAAATGCTAAAGCTATGAATGCTCTCATTTGTGCACTTGATAAATCTGAATATAATAGAATCTCACATTGTCTAACTGCGCAGGAGATATGGCATACTTTGGAGGTGATGCACGAGGGAACGTCACAGGTGAAGGAGTCTAGACTTGCACTTCTGAGCATAGAGTACGAGGGATTTCGCATGCTACCATCAGAGACCATATCAGAGATGTTTGCGAGATTCACCAACATCGTCTACAAGTCTAGCTCGCTCGGTAAGCCATATTCTAGCCTTAAACAGGTGAGAAAGATATTAAGAGCACTGCCAAGCTCTTTCAGGCCTAAAGTCACTGCCATCCAAGAAGCAAAGGATCTATCGCAGATGAGGGTGGAGGACTTGATAGGTAATTTAATGTCCCACGAGCTTGAATTGCAAAACGTGGATAAAAGGGAGAAACCTGAGGAAAAAGAAAAAGCTACCAAGCCACTTGCTCTGAAAGCTGACGAAAGTGAAGATGATGATGATGACATAGCGCTAGCGCTAATGGTCAGAAATTTCAGAAAGTTTGTCCAGACCAAGCATGGAAGAGCAGAAATGGCACCCAGGTTTAATCGCTCTAACTTTTTTCAGTCTTCTAAGCAAAATTATGATCAGAATACTACTAATAGAATGACTTGTTTTAAATGCAAGAAAAGAGGACATCGAATGAGGGATTGCCCACATGAGACAGCTCAGGTAGCTAAAGAAAAGGGAAAATCCAAGGTGCTAACTTGGGATATGGACAGCGAAGCTGAGAGTGAGGAGGAAGAACATGAAGCCCACTCATGCATGGCATTGATGGGAATACACGATGAGGTAATTTCTGGTAGTAAAACTGAACTCCTTACTCTTTGTAAAGAAATGCAAGATAAAATAGTAGAGCTTGAATCCACTATAGATGATTATCAGAATGAGAACTTTGGAATGCAACAATCTGAATATGAAATGTCTAAAGAGATTGAAAAACTCAAAATTGATATTGTTGCTCGTGACTCTACTATTGATACTTTGAAAAAGGAAAAATCCAGTTTTAATAATGAAGCACCTTGTCTCTCTTGCCCTTCCTTGATGAATAATATTAGCATGCTTAAACTTGATTTGATTAAGCTCGAAACTAAAAAAGACTGTTATTAGAGAGCTTAATGATAAATTCTGCATGTTGGATAATGATTTTAAAAGAAAAATGGTTGAATTTGAAAAGAAGGAAGAGGAAAACAAGAGAGCTTTTATTAGTAAATGCACTTTGCTTGTGGAAGAAAATAAATTGTTGAAATCCAAAATCTCTAATCTTGAATTGGCCATTAAGAAATTCTCTATAGGAAAACAATCGTTGGATAATATTTTAGAGAATCAATTATATGGCAATAACAGACGAGGACTTGGATTTGGTTTGAAAAATGTCGAAAAGCCAAAATTCAAGAAATTCCACAATGCACCTTCTATTGCAAAGAACTTATATGCAAAGTGCTTTACTTATGATAGTGTAGGCCACACATCATACTATTGTAAATTTAGGAACACAAATATCAAGTTTAAACAAGTGTGGGTTCCTAAAACTATGTTGGCTAACACTAGTGGACCTTGTTGGATTCCAAGGTCACACTTAACACCTTTCATGTAGGTGTGATGGAGATTTGGCGAGGAGCGTTAAATTCAATGTTTCATTCTTTTAGCTCCTTCGTCAAATAGCGACGAGAAGGTATAATTTCTATCCCTCTTTGCATTGCATTACATACCTTCATAGATTTTTTTTGTGCTTGATTTATTTTGTTTGTGTGCTTGCATGGATGTTTTTTTTAATGTTTTTATTTCTGAAAAAAAAATTGAAAAATCAAAAAATCAAAAAAATGTGTGCTTATTGAATCCTCTTTTGAATCTCTTGAGTGATATTGTATGAATGATCAATTCTATCCCTTGTAGAAGTCAATTCATTATTGTTGTAGCTACATGAACATGATGTTATTCTTTTTAGTAGCCATGACAGGTCTCATAAGTTTCAAACTTGACTTCTACACCTACATTTGCACTTTCACGATATTTGACTTTTTAGTGTTTTTGGAGATTCTTTTGAAGAATAATGGAAAGTGAATGTAGGAATGATTAATTTCTGAAATTTCTAAGGGATATGATGTGTTTAGCCATGAATTAAAATTGAGCACAAAAGAATTGAAAAAAAAAATATTTGCTCCGTATGAAAAATGGATACACTTCATGGCTAAAACACAACCCACGAGTATCCAACTTGTGCTACATGGGTAATCATTAGCGTTGGTGTATATAACTCGTCAAGCAATGCCATCCCACATTTAAAAGTCCTTTTAGGCTATGTTTCGGGGTTCGGTAACTTGAACTCATCTTTGATGAGGTGGGAAAAGTCAATCCTAGTGATATACATGAAAAATGGAAAATGTGGATTGTTTTGGTTGATTTTCTGATATTGAATCTCCTCTTGCACTTTATTGTCTATATCCTTTCACTTACACAGAGGTGGAGAAGTCTTGGTATGAAATTCTATGAACTTGACTTGTCTATTATTTGGAATGCTCATGCAAATTACACACTACACCTAATAATGATTTATTTTTGCATGGAATATATTAGTGACTTCATTAATCCGCTTTTGGTGATTACAAAGGGGGAGAAAGGAAAAGATTTTGACAGCTTGATGTTTGATATTATTTGTTGAAGGGGGAGCTTGAAATATACTTAACTATTTGTTGAAGGGGGAGCTTGAGAGAAGGGGGAGCATGCTATTGTATGTGTTATTGGTTTGTGCATGCCATGTTGTAGTGCTTGAATATTCATCTCATGATTCATATTGCATTACACCCTTCAACACACTTCACACACTCGTTACTTATTGATCAAATCTTTTATAGGTTTGTCATCACCAAAAGGGGGAGAGTGTTGGACGCAACGATCTAGGATCTCTTTGTTTGATGATGACAAACGTGTCATGATATCTAATGTGTGTGCTAGTGTGTTTCAGAATTGGCGAAACAATATATTTTCATCTTTTGGCGGAATTGCTATTCGTATAGCAATTGGGAGAAAGGGAGTGTGTGTGCACAAAGAAGTTTGACTTGGTCCAATATGAAGAGATGGAGCCTATTTGATATCAATTGGGATGGGAATAAATCAATTAAAGTGATGTGAAAATCCTACCCAATCCTATTCAAAACCCTACCCTCTTTGTAACATTGCGGCACCTCTCAAGGCCGGATCCCTATATAAAAGAAAAACCTAGGTCTGCCGTGCATTCCCAGATAAAAGGACTTGGCCGCATGATAAAAAAAAGAGGCAGCACTAGTAAAAAAAAAATCCCAAGCTGATCTCTAAAATCCCAAGGCCGAATTTTTTTTGAACGTTGTGCTTTATTATTATTATTATTCTTGAAAAGCCGAACCTTTTTGATCACCCTTAAGTTTTTTATTATTCTTGAAGGCTGCAACAAAAATTTGGTGCTCTTTAATTCTTCTATCAGCTTTGTTTCCCTTTTTTATTGATGTGCTATTTGCAGGCCGCATGAGGTCTTTTGTGCATTGAAATCTTTTTGCAGGCTACCCAAAACAAACAAGGAGACAAAAGAGAAGAAAACGCAAGGCTACATGCTGTTCTCAGTTGGGGTTCTTTTTCTATTATATATATAACATTTGTTAATCAAGTGCCCTCCTTTTTTTGTATGCAGCAGGATTTTTTTTCCTTGATAATCTGTGCACAAAGGGTGTGGAAGCCGCAATTTTTGACTACCAATCAACAAGCCGCAATGTTTGAGAAGAGGCGCACGAAATCTTGAAGGAGCAAATCTAAAAGGCATAGTTGGTGTCAGGGGCAAATCAAAGCAAAAGTCCAATGTCCTCTCAGCCGAAATCTTTGACTCCAAGCATCTCTTAAATTTTTGTTCAATAATATTTTAATGCATTAATTATTAACTGACCTATTTCTTGCAGGGGACTCAAGATCTAAAGTAAAATTAAAAACAAAGGGAAATTGAAGTTGTTTTTTTTTGTTTGTGCAGGCCGAATTCATCAAAGGACAAAAACGCACAGTGTGTTAATCAAAAGATCAAGGCCGGTTTATTTTTAAGGGGTAACGAAGATTAGAAGAGCCGAAGATTTTTCAAAAGCGACGGCCACAAAAATAATCAAGGGGTTCTCTGATTTGCGTTAAAGTTCAAAGAGACAACCGAAGTTTTTTTTTTGAAGCACAGGGGCCGAACAAAATTTTAAAAAAGAGAGAGTCATTTTTGTTGGCTGGCCGAATTAATATCCGAGGCTGTCGAATTGTTTCTCAGAGGGGAACTATTCATGCAAGGGAGCAGACCCAACAAGACTCACGCAAGACAAAGGGGAGTTATCAATTCTTTAGGATTAGCGTTCAATAATTAATGAGTGAATTGATTCTTGACTAAAACGTGTGTCTCGCTTGCAGGGTCATCAAGCCAGGTTGAAATTAATTGGTGCTCCTACACATATGCTTGCAGCCGCAATCTTTGACTAAAGGAGAGTTGAACCATTCAAGTTTTCCTTGCAAATTGAGAAGGCTAAGTTGATAAAGGGAGCCGCAAATATTGACTAAAGAAGAGAGCCCATACACAACTTGTGTTGCCAAGGGGGGGGGACGAGACGACATTTAGTCAGACTCAGATCTGACCCGTGCTTATTGACGAGGACATCGCCGCTACACAAACTAAGATTCCTAAACTCTATTTATTATTATTTTGTGTAGTTGCTGTGATTAGATCCTCGTAGGGGAAACTTTTACCTATTTTTGTGGACTATTTTGAGACTTGTCTAGTTGGGACTAGACAAGTGGGACCCAGCTAGTTTGGGACTAGTTGGTAGAAAGCTTTGCTAGGATTGATAGTGAGAGGAAACACTGTGTGTGTGGGTACTGAGAGTCTGGCGAGTGTAGAGGCGTAGAGGGTGCTCTGAGCGTGCTCTAACTTGTGACTTTGTACCTATTGCACTATTCAATCTAGTATTAGCTTTGGGGGCTGGAGTAGGTCGTTGGGACGACCAAACCAGGGTAAATCTGTTGTGTACTCTGTGTCTGCTTTTCATTACTCTGGTTGTGCTTTTAACTGCGTGTGATTTCTCGTGGGTTGCACGAGAATTTTTTATTAGCCTATTCACCCCCCCCCCCCCCCCCCCCTCTAGGCTAGGATCCAGATCCAATAATCCCAACCCTTGGGGTGAAGTCCATATCCTTATATCCAAAGTTTACCCAGGGTTTCCAATAACAAAGTGGATAAATGAGCCTCTAATTGATTAAATAAGCTTACCAATAAGCTTGTGGCACTAGCCTGGCTTGAAACTCTCGTAGTCCCTTGACAGTCACATCTGGTTATAATACGTGTGACTTGACTCTTGGTGCCTTATATATTTCCTTCTTGGCATATGCCTTTTCATTATTCACTTTTTATTTCCTTCCCTTTATATATTATTCGTAGTACTAACTCTCTTTTGCAGCAACACATCAGTGCGGCAGGTACTCTTCCTACTTATACCTTAACATTATGTACATGTGTCTTCCTCTGCATGCTATGGTACTGCACTTCATATTCCATTCATAGTAGCTCATGCATGTAGATGGTATACCATGGAGTTGGGATATCCTATTGGGTCACGCGTTGACGTGCCCCGTTGACTTTACAGGTGTTGACTCTTGGAGTTAGTAGCAGGTGGTGCAGATGAGTCCAGTGGCAGAGTTGAGAGTGTGGAGTACGGTGAGGAGATGAGATAGAGAGTGGTTGTATTGGGGTTTTAGTTATGGGGTAGAACAGAGATGGTATATCAGTCACTGTAGTATGTACATGTGGACGATGTACTTTTGTGTTGTACTCTGGTTGGTGGTGTTGTTATTCTGTGTTGTTCTTTGGTTATTTGTTGTCTGTGATTAGAAACATTACAAGTGCTACCCCAGCAGTGCGCAGTGGCCTGCTTGTATTTTTGTATCTCCTTCGTAACACTTGCTCCACTGGGATTACCTAGGACGGATTCGTACTTCCCGGGTATCCTGGGCAGCGGGGCGTTACACGGGCCGAGCATACAGCGCAACATGTTTGGAGAAGAGCGACTTACTGACATGCTCGACCGAGCAAGACAGCTGCTCGACCGAGCGGCCGACCGAGCAAGCTCCTTCTCGACCGAGTCATTGACTCGGTCGACGACACTGAAGTCTATTTTCGGAAATTCCTCGCGGTCGTCTGATGCGCGCTTGGGAGTGAAGAGTGGATTTGGGATGTGCGTTTAAGGGGGTTTCATTCATTTTGTAATTTTGAATTACGTTTTGAGAGCAACAGAGATTAGAAATAGTTTTGTTAGATCTAAACCCAGTTTTTTAGAGATTATTGAATTTTTTCTTGGAGATATACTATTCTTGCGTTTTGGAATATTGGTCTTTCTTTTGAATTATTATTTGTGACTGTTCTTCACTGTCTTCGTTGCTCAAGTTATTCGTTTTCTTATTCAATTGATTTGCCATATTGCTCTCCTTGATAAAAACCGCATTTTATTTGTCAATTTCGCCATGTGTGAGTAGTCTCTTCTAGGGTTGATGGGTTAGCCCTAAGGCTTTAGGGGAAGATGTAGATCTGGATCTCTAGGTTGGATTAGGAATGAAGGGGAGTATTTCGATCGATCCTACCGGATCCCTAGGATAACCCGCACTGAGATCATGCCCACGGTCTGTGGAATTGATGGGATTAAGGGGTATCCTTGGGATTCGAATAGGGAAATTGGTAGATCCAATCAAGGCTCGTGACCATGCGCCGCTCTGCCTTGAGGGGATTCACCGACGAACTATATCGCTATGTCAACGAGAGCCACCGAAATAGCTCGAAATTCTATCCGACGAGAGTGGTACGAATTGAGAGATTAATCCCCTAATCCTAATGCAACGTCAGGATCCTATTCCAACATCGATCCCCGACGACCTTAGCGATGTTCCCTAATACCCTAGTTCCTTTTATTATTGAATCAACAACAATACCACAACCAATCCTTTCAACCTGACAGCTATCTCACTCCAAGAAATAAAAATAAGCTGAGACCCCAAATACACTGTCACCATCCCTGTGGGATCTGACATCTTATATACTATAATTTGACACCGTCCGCTTGCGGATAGAGCCCAGAATTGACACCTAGGGGGCCATACTACGCCTAGCGACCGTGACACCGCTAGGTGGAATCCAGTTGTAGGTTCCGGGTGCGTCAGAATGTATTCTATTTGCATCTATATTGTATTCTTGCTAAGCCCTATGATTTGTCTTTAAAGGGCATCCAAAGTATGATTTCTTTAAAAATGTCCTTATTTGTTCTTTTCTTCTAACGAATGGTTATTTACTCACAAATGTGTAAAATTATTAACATTCCTACATAAATAAATTTAGGCTCTCAATTTTTAACATTTCTAAATTAATTAATCTTGACGTTTTTTCAATTAAATGGTATAATAAAAATAAAAACATAAAGAAAATAACTATGAAATGAAATAAATATTAACGTTTATATTTTATATTCACAGAAATCGATATCTGTGCACGAGGACGTCCGATAGAACTAGCTCTAGCCCTACTTTCTTGCAATTATATCGATTCAAGCAAGTTATTCTAACTCTAGAGTACGAAATTTAAATACTGCATTGGTATGAGCGTGTTAGGTAGGGTAACGATGCCTAGTTAGGTAATGCTTTTTAGGTGTTGTTGCAGTGTTTGTTAATTGAGGAATATGGAATACAATAATTGGTTTGACGACAATTATTATGAACAATATAATGAAATGAATTTGAATGAGCCTCCTTACTGTCACATTTCGGTAAGTATAATTTTGTATTTACTATATTTATAATTGTGTTAATGAAACTTATGCATATTTAACGAAAATCGTAAGATGATATACCTGAAACGAATTACGAGCCTGAATCATGTGATCAAGTCGTAGACTGTACATATGATTTCAACACTGACATGGTAATTAATTCGACTCATTGTAATTGCCAAAAAACACTAAGAAGATTCATTCGCAATATAATAACATTTGATTTAACAAAATCTTAGGTGTTTTTCGACGGCCTGTATCCGTCAAGATATATTTTCTAAGTATTTTCCCATATTTACATGTATTTTATGGATTTATTTATATTATTGGAGTATTAGATAATAAAATAATATTAAAATAATATGGCTGATAAATACTGATATATGTGAACGTCATTTGGACGACTTCAAACTCCATTACCATGACTTTTGGGTCATAATATACCATCGGTTCAAGTTTCGCGCGATTCCGAAGTCGGATCGACGAAAGACCCGTAGACCTGACACCGATGATCGAAACGACCTTTTGATTTTTCATGAATTGTCTATAGCTCAATTGAGATACAGACCACTTATTCGTGATCCCCGCGTCATCAGGGACGTGCCTGTATTTTTTAATAATTTTTTCAGGATGTTTCAAAAATACTATTTTTTAATAATATTAATTTTAATATAATAATAATAATAATAATAAAATAAAATCAGAATACAAAACGTGGGGGATTATTTTTCAAAAAAAATCTAAACCTTGTTGTGAACGAGAAACAGGTTTGGAGAAGGTTGAGGCTAGGAAACCCCTAACCTCTTTTATAAAGTATTCATAATGGTTACTCATGTGGGTGGATACCCAATAGGCCCAATGGGTCCTATTCATAACACTTCTCCTTATCCAACCAACGTGGTATGCTCGACTTATGAATACTGAATGATTCATTAGTACTAATGAGTATCTTAAAGGGTGGATACTTCTAGATCCAAGTTAAGGGTAACTGCCTCGTTAAAACCCCTTAGCTATGGAAAACCCTGTGGGAAAAAACCGATAGCGAAGGGAAAAGAGTACAGCACTTCATAACTTCCCCTGATTTGGGGATGTGTCGAGGGGTGGATACTTCTGGATCCAGAGTCAATGTGGTTGCCTCATTAAAACCTTGACTATGAAAAACCCTGTGGGAAAAACCATTAGCCATGGAAAAAGAGTACAACTCTACAGTTGACTCCCCATTATCTAATCAAGCTTCAGGCTTGCAGATATCCTATATATCTATACATTTATCTCCTATGTGTTTATACATCCATCTCATCTACAACATTCCGAAAGCAAAAGTAAAGTACAAGCATCACTCATATATACAAGTTTCACTCAAATAGTGCAGTAGCTGAAACTGAAAGAGCGCTGCGAACTTGGTAGACAACTCCACGTCTCAATCTTCATTGTCTGCAAAGGTACTTCAAGACCTGGCTTTGTATGTTCTTGAACTGCTCCTTGGGTGATGAGTTTCTCGGGATGGTAGAAGGATATAGACTTGGGAGGATTCTGTGTAGATCTTCATGTGGTGGACGTCCCTTTTATACTATTCATCGTGATGATCTGTAACCTGCATATGCAAATACATTCAACATGGAGGATTTTTCCTCGACCCTTGGAGATTGCGCAGAAGCTACATATCTCTCGTCCAGTGGTGCGCTGCAGGCGCTGCACTGTACCTGGCTAATAGCTATACTGCTAACGCTCAAAAGAGACGCATACAGTTGGCCAGGTAAAAGAGTGTTACAAAGACACTTAAGGTACTTTTGGACCATATATATTCTTCCCCTCTTCCAGCTAACGGAAAGCGGTCTTTTAATGTATATCCATACAACCAAATAGGTGTATTTAGTGGAGAATGATTTTAATGTTTCTTCATCAATCGTCATTGTATGAAGTTTTTATCTTTGGGATGATTAATTAATGTCATCTTCAGGATGATAGTTCATTTCCAGGATAAAAGTTCATCTTCAGGATGATAGTTCATCTTCAGGATGATTAATGTCATCTTTAGGATGATAGTTTATCTTCAGGATGATTAATGTCATCTTCAGGATGATAGTTCATCTTCGAGATGATTGTTCATCTTCAGGATGATTGTATTCTGTAAGCCAAGAATTTATGCCTAGCTAGGACTTTCATATCATTTCATATCTGATAGATGGGCTTTAACAGATATTTCGGTATTTTCTATTCAGGAGATCCGATAATATTTTGAGTTATTAAAATAATCTCAATTCTTTTAATTTGCTATCTTAAGAACAATACTGTTTTTAAGAGGTGCAAACAACAACCTTTTTGTATGAGTCCTTTAAGGATCTCAGTCTAGGTTGTCTTTCCTTTAATATATGTCTCAAAAAGAAAGGAAAGTAAAGAAAAAATTTGTACATGCAGTTGACGAAATTTTATATCGGTAATGTTGTCACATCCAATAGCACATCAACCAAAAATTCCCTCCTTTTGCCATTCGTTGGGTTACGCCTTTACATAAACCAGTCGATGCATCAGATTCATCTTGTAAGTGAGTTCAGCTCATCTTACTTGATTGCTTCCTGGTTTGAGCGATTTATACCTCTAAAGCTATAGCAAATTAAAATGCTTATAGCTAACGATTTTATTTTAATTCTCCTTCAATACTCAGTTATCCCACAGGATTTGATATCATTTTTGATACCAGGACTCTAGGTCAAACACATCATATTTCATAAGTGAGTCCAGCTCACCTTATTATTGCCTCATTCCACATTATTATAATTTGGCCAAATCTCTATCTTTGCTTCAGGCAAAGCAGAGTTGTGTAATCGATATTTTTATATTTAACTGGCAAAGTGAAAATATGAGAGAATTTGTCGACAAAATGTGTTCTTTCTTGTCCAAAACTCACCCCGTACGTACTTTAAACATTTGATTTCTCCCAGAGGTGTCTCCTTCACGACGTGTTAAAGAAGTGAAGGTTCTGGGACCGGTAAAGAATATGGACAGATCCAGAATGGGTCCTTAGCAACCAAGTTGCAATAAGGTTCTCGATTTGAGCTCACTTTCCTGTGGTGGTATTGCTTTTTCGGTCTCCAGGAGTAGATTTCTCTCTTTGGAGCCTAGTGGTATGTCCTCTCATCTCTTAAGGACATCCACTTCTGCTACTGGTGGATTGCATCCATTATATTTGGTATGTCAATCCTAGCTGGATTTTTAGTAGCGGGGATGTGAAAGTTTTGACAATATTTAAATTGTCAGTCTGATTATAATCAGATCATATGTATTTACTTTTTAAATGGTCAATTTGAGCTTCAGGCTCATAGATGATTTGAACCAAATATGGAATTGAAGGATCTTCAGGATCCTTTTTACCATCAACACACAATCTATAAGACGTGTATAAATACCTTACTCATACGAGATCTATTCATCAAAGTTGGTTAGTCCTGATGAATGTGTTCTCTTTGTGGCATCATGGCAGTTTATGTAGTGTTGCTTCAGGAACACATACACATCGTTGCAGACGTACCATCTTTTAGATGTGCTCTAAACCCATTCTTAGAAAATATTTATATGGAGTTGATCAGACTCATATAAAAGGGTTCTAATGGTGTGTTTAGCTGAGTGTACGCAACCACTGTTGCTAATTATTTATGATTTCCCATTTTTATCCAAAGTTACCACTATTTTAAAAAAATTATGTTGGATAATGACCATTTTAGAGGATATATTGATGAGTACACCAAAGGTACATCATAGCCTATTTATATCCCTTAAATACTCTCAAGAGACCTAAAGGTCTTCATTATCTTTAATGATGATAGTATATCATCTTAAATTCCTTTGAGGAAGTGGGGAGAGTCAATGTCCATGTGAATGGAGAAGATCTCATTATCATTTTTCCCTTTTGAATATGACAATGAAAGTTTCACCCTTTTTGAAGAATCTTCGGGTTCGTCTGGTTGATGATGTCTTGCATCATTAATCCAGGGTGATATCGATCCAAAATTGGTCGATTCTGGACACTTCTGGTGTTCCAAAATAATTCCTCTTTTTGAATTTATGTGGGACTTTTGAAAAGTCCATTAAAATGCTCAAGTTAATTTTGTCCGGTAATAGTTGAACTGTGTTCAAACTGTGAAGGATTACATCTTCATATTGACTATTGTGCGGATCATTATGGGATAAAGCTTCAGGCTTCATTTATTTCTTGAGTCATTTTAGGGATTTCGTTTTGACGAATATCCTTTGAAACTGTATAAGTTTCAGAGAGTATATGGCATCCTCATTTTATTTTTAGGGGTATTCAAGATAGCAAATCATTCGCAGTAAAATAAAATGTATTAAAACTACAAGAGAATAATACTGATGATTTTGTTAAGTCAACAAGTGACATAGTGTGATGTATGCTCTTGAAAACATACAACAATAATCATGCTCATTAAGACTTATGTTATGACAACAGATTAAATTTGATTTCAAAATTTATTCGTCCTCGGGGAGTAACTAAATATACATAAGGTCAATTAGACTTTCGTCGTTTTGACTAGATATGTATGTATTTTTATATGGCATAAGTTAATGCACATTCATGTTTGCAAAAACATTATGGCTCTTATCAGAAACTTTTGGTCTGATATTGGCTTGTCATTGCTTACTCCATGTCGAGGTATATCATATCTTCCCTTTCCTATTTAATTCAAGACTTCCCCTGTTTTAAGTTTTCCTTATTTTTATTTCAGGCCATGTTTGATCCTGAACTTCCCCTGATTTCAATATTCCTTATTAATAAAGGACAATGAAAATTAGTCTTGCTAAGGAGACATAAGCAGGGGTTTGAGCAAATTATTTTATACTTCCACTTTTCTAATTAATTAAAGACTTTTAAAAAGTCTATTTGAATGCTCGAGTATAGCTTCAGGCCATTTACTTGAGTTATTCAAATTTTATGTAGATAGTTTATCATGCTCAGAGGGGAAAACAAATACGTGGCTACGAAATTTATAATTTCTCACTTATCTATTAAGTCACGACTTCAGGCATACACTTAAAAGTAAGAGTAGATTCAAAAATCATACATTGTAAAGTGAGACGACTCTAAAAGAGTTTAGCGGTGTTATGACAACTGCTGGTGTCAATATTTATCGCAAAATGCGCATCTCTAAAAAGATCGCATAAATGGTTTTTGCATAAGCCATCGTTTTTGTTGATATTTATTTTATTAGGGGAAAGGGTGCTGACTTTTGATTTGATTTTGAACTTCAGGTTCATTTTGTCAAAGTGGATATGATGTTAAACTTTTTGAAATCATGATTGTCTTGTTATCATAAATATTGTCATATCATGAGCCCATCATACATATAATATAAAGCTTGAGAACTAAAAATTATGCTCAATTAACCTGAATTGAAACAAGTATGATGTATACACATGCTATTTATATGCTGCATGCATTTAAATAATCTCATCGCAGATATATAGTCTAGCTATAGGCATTAAACTATATCAAAATGATTTTAGCATGCTAAATAAAATGTACATCACAGAAATCATTAAATATGCGGCAGGCATATAATTTTCTACACATTCATTTAATTATCACAGACATGTAATAATATTAAATGTTAAATCATGCAACGGGCAATGAAATGTATGCAACATCACTTAGCAATAAAAAATGGAGAGAAAACATTTCGTTTAATACTAATCAAATAATCCAACAAAATGCGGTGATGATTTACGCATATAATTAATCAGAAAAAGACAAAAGAAGAAAATCTTTAATCAATAGCTGAATAGCCCTTTTATGAACATATTTATAACTTGCCCTCAATACCCCCAAAAGGGGTTATTAATGCTTAAATCCCCTTCCCTTGATTTTCCCTGATTTTTCTGGATTTATCCAGAATTTTTCGGGAATTATAATGAAATTTTAATAGAAAAATAAATTAAAGATCAATTCTGGGCCCAATTTGGGTAGAAACCCAATGTGCTGGAATTAAAATTTAATTTAAATATCCATTTGTTTTTCATTATTGGGCCTAAAAAGGCCCATCTCCCCAAGCCCTATGGTTTCCATAGGGTTTCAATGCGGGAGAGGAGAAGGGATGGCGGCCGTCGCCCGTAGACGGCGGCGCTTCGCTGCCGGCGGCGGCGTCCCCCTGAAGGGGGCGGTCTGCCGGCGCTGCCGACGCCCCCCTTCAGGGGGGCATGCCGGCGCCTGCCTGTGCCCCCCCTCAGGGGGGCCTGCCGGCGCCCCCCATAAGGGGGGGCCCTCAGGGGGGCCTGCCGGCGTCCCCTTTCTGGGGGGCGGCCCCCCTCGGGGGGGTCTGCCAGTGCCCCCCTTCAGGGTGGGCCTACCGGCGGCTAGAGCAAAAAAAATCCTTTTTTTGTTAATCTATTAAAAACAGTTTTTTATCTTAAAAAGCAATTTTTAGACTCTAAATCGACGTTATATCTAATAAAAGTTAGATATTTAATGTAAAAACGTTGATTTCGCATATAAACAATCAAGTTTTTGATCTAATAATTTAGATACATGCATAAACAATTATAATTTTGATATCTAGATTACATAAAAATATGTATTAGATCTAGAAAATTGTTTAGGCTTACCCACTAGATCCGTCTTCCAGATCTAGCGACGTTTGATGAAGGATCCCCGAAGAATCCGCGTTGTATCACGAAACTTTGCGTCGCGAAAAAAATTTGTCGGAGCTTCCACCGGGCGCCTTCCTCTCACGAGCCGTTGCTTCTTCCATCGAGCATGATCGTGCTGATAACGTGTTATGAACGAGAAACAGGTTTAGAGAAGGTTGAGGCTAGGAAACCCCTAGCCTCCTTTATATAGTATTCATAATAGTTACTAATGTGGGTAGATACCCAATAGGCCCAATGGGTCCTATTCATAACAAACCTAATCTAATCCTAATCTTCCTTTTTGACTAAACATTAAATGACTAATTAAAATATTAATAAAACTAACCTATAAATTAACCCCCCAACCCTTCTTCTTCTCAAGCAAACCCCCCACTTCTCCGGTGAAACCCTGTCAATTCCAGCCACCTCCGACGAGATTCCGGCCATCTCCGGTGAGCCCCCGCCATCCTCTTCCATCTCCCCATCTCTCAACCTCTCTCAACCTCTCTCAATCTCTCTCTATCTCTCTCTACCTCTCTCTAAAAACTCAAAAAAAATCAACAAAAACCCCATGAACCCATGGCCATCTCCGGCGAACTTTCCATCTCCGACCAACTCCGACGACAGTCCCATGGCATCCATCTCCCTCTCTCTACCTCTACAACTCTCTATCCCTCTCCCCATTGATTATACAACAAGAATCAATCAAAAAATGAATGAAAGGGCAGCTCGGCCCTGACTGGCCGCCGGCCGCCGGCCCGCAGCGGTCGGCCACCCCAGCCTCCTCCCCCCTGGTCCCATGGCCATGGATCCTCTCTTGGTCCACTTGAAGAAGATGACAGAAAGAAACAAAAGAAAAAAAACTTTGAGAAACATTTCACAGTTTGGGAAAAAGAATGTGGGCTGCCAAATTTTTTTGAAAGGGTGTGCTGCCAAATATTTGTGAAGGGAGGAAATGTGTAGGAAAATTTTTAGGGAATGGATTTTGTGAATGAATTTTTGTGTAGGGAATTTTGAAGAGAATTTGGGAAGGAATTTTTGTAAAGGGAAATTGCGAAGGGATTTTTGTGAAGGTTTATTTTGTGTAGGGGTAAAATTTGTGAAGGGATTTTTGTAGAGGGAAAGAGTAAAAAATTTGTGAAGGGAAAAATTATGAAGAGAGATTAGATAGGAATTTAATTGTTATTGTATTTTATTTTTCATACGGGTATACGTATACGTGCGTACGTGCACGTAGTACGGAATTTTGTAACTTCGATTATTAATGAATAAAAGATGGGTGCGTGCATGTGGTGTTTGTAGGTAGACGTATTGGGAAGACACCGACTCCCGGACACGACACAGGACTTGCCCAAGGAACCGGACTATAACCGGTCACGACCACTCGCAAGTAAAAACTATATATATGTGTTTGTTATATGCAAGTAAATACCATATATATATATATATATATATATATATATATATATATATATATATATATATATATATATATATATATATATATATATATATGTTTGTTGTACTCATTGTTGTATGAATTGTTGTACAGGTTGTTGGGTGTACGAAATGATGGGCCTATAAGACCATACGGAAACGGATACGGTTAATGTGATACGGCACGGGTTATGGGGTAGTCTTGAGCTACGAAGTGTGCGAGAGTGACCGGGTCCACCCTTATTTGGTAAGCTGTACCATCACCCTGCAAGGGATGGTAGGTAGATATTCCACGGGTTGCTCCGTGGGAAGGGTGCACTTATGGTTACACATCGTGCACTCGGGCTAAGGCTGAAGCACTAGTTCGGTTGTTTGCTATGTTTTCATTGTTCTGTCACGACTACTGATTTGATACTACTGTTCTACTGACTAAGTCGAGACTACTCGAACGTGATAGAGAGGTATAGTAATAAGTGGTCTTAAATTACTATTGGATCAGTGTCGAGAAGGAATAGGAAGGGGATTGGTCAACCAAAGGACTCGTCCTGCGATCTTAGAAGTGACCTGTGCCTTCAAGCCCCGACTGACTGGCTGGTTTGGGAGTTAAGTTAGACTTCTTATTATTAGCCTGCATACACTATTAGATAGTCAAGCGACGTTTGTTGCCTCTTATTCGTTCATTTCATTGCTGCCTTTACTTTCTGTTGGTTTTTACTTGCCGCTTAGCGCTGACATGTATTTCATTGTTTTCTTTGAAATACATGTTAGACTACGAGCCGACGGAGTACGTGGAGTACTACACTGAGGACAATCCCGTGGACCAGGGATCAAAGGACGTTACTGAGCCCACACCTGCAGAGGAGTAGGAGTTTCCGACTTGACCGCACCATCAGCTTTACTTTACCGCCAGTGTGCTATTCCCATTTGAGTGTTGTACTTTACTTTTTGTCGAGTCGTTGTAGGCCATACTATAAGGCCCAGTCCTGTACTACTTTTCATCTATTGGATAATAAAGATGTTGTGTGTTGTTTCTCTGAGGTTGCATGACAAGAACATGCCTTTAATGGAATGACTACAGATGCTTATTGCAAGGAAGAAAAAAAATTCCTCCTTGTTTACTGCACATGCGGACCTTCGTCGCATCCTAGCTCCCGGGTATTATGGGAAGCGGGGTGTGACAGGTTTCTGTGGTGGCCCATGCAGGTCATACAAATACTTAGAGCAATATACGCATCTTTACGATCCTAAGCTGACTGAGTACATATTGACTCAGGTCTATTATTTTACAGCATAGCAGGAAGACCAAACGCTCGCAACGGAAATGGCGCCAATGGAAACGGTGCCAATGAAAATGGTGCCACCGAGATATCTGCAGTCATGGGAGTGATAAGAAAAATGTTGGAAATACAACACCAGATGCTTCAGCAGGAACCACAAGCACCACCAAAACCTGATGAACCTGGGGTTAAGCAATTCCAGGAGCTTCGTCTGAAGACTTTCTCTGGAAAGGAATGGCCGCTAGAAGCTGAAGAATGGGCCCTAGCCACTAAAGACAAGTTGAGCGATGTTCGCATCTCTCAAGCAGGATGGATTGAAGTTGTAAAACTACAACTGACTGACAATGCTCAAAGCTGGTGGGATCGTGAAGAACGACGTCTGGTTAAGCCTATCTCTTGGGGCATGTTCCGAGAAAGGTTCAACGCCCAATATTTTCCTCCATCGGCCAAGAGAGAACTCCAACAGCGTTTTGCTAATCTGAAACAAGGCAATAAGACTGTTGATGAGTATAAGGCTGAGTTCTCAATGCTCAGTCGTTTCGCTCCGCACATGGTCAAAAATCCAGAAGACTGTGCCTATTAGTTACGTCAAGGCCTGAACCCCCGTGTTCAAGCCTCGATGACTTCAGTTAAGCTGACTACCCTTAAAGATGTTCAGGAAGCTGCACGGAATCATGAAACCATTGCACCACTTCACAAGGGATTTCAAGTTAATACAAGCGAATGCCCGATGGAACCTGTCAGGAACAACTTCCGTCTGACGCAGACCACCAATTTCAAGAAGCCAGCTGCTCCGGCCAATGCCAGACGCACTATGGTGTGCCACTATTGCAACTGTGTTGGACACATCAAGAGGGACTGTCGTGTGTTCTTGAACCTGTGCATAATGTGCGGGGCTTCTGACCATCTTGCCAAGGACTGCCCTCGTCGCACTATCAAACCAGCCAACCTTGTGATGGCATCAGGATCAGCTCAGCAAAAACAAACCCTGCCTCCTCAACAACAAGCTTTTCAGAATGCTAAGCCGAATCCACCAAGGCGTCAGGCATTTACTATGACTGATGTTGAAGCCGAGACCACTAATCAAGTGATCTCAGGTAACCTTTAGACTTGTTGAGCTAGTGAGAGTTATGTGGCATCATGATTCGCCTGGTGAATCCACCTGGGAACGTGAAGAGGAAATGCGCGAGCGTTAGCCTCATCTCTATCCTTAAATTTCGAGAACGGAATTTTTATATGGTGGGTAGGATGTGACGTCCTGTATCCATCAAGATATATTTCTAAGTATTTTCCCATATTTACATGTATTTTATGGATTTATATATATTATTGGAGTATTATATAATAAAATAATATTAAAATAATATTATTTATGGTTGATAAATACTGATACATGTGAACGTCGTCCATCCGACTTCAAACTCCTTCGCCATGACTTTTGGGTCATAATAGACCATAAGTTTAAGTTTCGCGCGATTCCGAAGTCGGATCGACTAAGGACCCGCAGACTCGACACCAATGATCGAAACAATCTTTTTATTTTCCATGAATTGTCTATAGCTCAACCTAAAATACGGACCACGTATTCGTGATCCCCGCGTTATCAGTGACGTGTCCGTATTTTTTAATAATTTTTCTGGGATGTTTCAAAAAATACTATTTTTAATAATATTAATAATAATAATATTATTATTATTATTATAAAATAAAATCAGAATACAAAATCATGGGGGATTATTTTTCAAAAACAAATCTAAACCTAATCTAATCCTAATCTTCCTTTTTGACTAAACATTAAATGACTAATTAAAATATTAATAAAACTAACATATAAATTAACCCCCTAACCCTTCTTCTTCTCAAGCAAACCTCCCTCTTCTCCGGTGAAGCCCTGCCAATTTCGGCCACCTCCGGCGAGATTCCGACCATCTCCAGTGAGACCCACCATCATCTTCCATCTCCCCATCTTCAACCTCTCTCAATCTCTCTCAATCTCTCTCTAAAAACTCAAAAACAACAACAACAAAACCCATGAACCCATGGCCATCTCCGGCGAACTTTCCATCTCCGGCCAACTCCGACGACAATCCCATTGTCTCCACCTCCCTCTCTCTACCTCTACAACTCACTATCCCTCTCCCCATTGATTCTACAACAAGAATCAATCAAAAAAAGAATGAAAGGGCAGCTCGGCCCTTCCTGGCCGCCGGCCGGCCGCCGGCGACGGCCAGCAGCGGCCGGCCACCCCAGCCTCCTCTCCCCTAGGTCCCATGGACATGGCTCCTCACTTGGTTCACTTTAAGAAGATGAAAGAGAGAAATAAATTAAGAAAAAAACTTTGAGAAACATTTCACAGTTTGGGAAAAAGAATGTGGGCTGCCAAATTTTTTTGAAAGGGTGTGCTGCCAAATATTTGTGAAGGGAGGAAATGTGAAGGAAAAATTTTAGGGAATGGATTTTTGTTAGGGAATTTTGAAGAGAATTTGGGAAGGAATTTTTGTAAAGGGAAATTGTGAAGGTTTATTTTGTGAAGGGGTAAAATTTGTGAAGGGATTTTTGTAGAGGGAAAGAGTGAAAAATTTGTGAAGGGAAAAATTGTGAAGGGAGATTAGATAGGAATTTCATTGTTATTGTATTTTATTTTTCATACGTGTATACGTATACATGCGAATGTGCACGTAGTACGGAATTTTGTAACTTCGATATTAATGAATAAAAGATGGGTGCATACGCGTGGTGTTTGTAGGTAGACAATCTCGGGAAGACACCGACTCCCGGACACGACACAGGACTCACCCAAGGAACCGGACTACAACCGGTCACTACCACTCGCAAGTAAGAACTATATATATGTGTTTGTTATATGCAAGTAAATACCATATGTATGTGTTTGTTGTACTCATTGTTGTATGAATTGTTGTACACGTTGTTGGGTGTACGAAATGATGGGCCTATAAGGCCATACGGATGTGATACGACACGGGTTATGGGGTAGTCTTGAGCTATGAAGGGTGCGAGAGTGACCGGGTCCACCCTTATTTGGTAAGCTGTACCATCACCCTACAGGGGATGGTAGGTAGATATCCCACGGGTTGCTCCGTGGCATGGGTGCACTTATGGTTACACATCGTGCACTCGGGCTAAGGCTGAAGCACTAGTTCGGTTGTTTGCTATGTTTCCATTGTTTTGTCACGACTACTGATTTGATACTACTGTTCTACTGACTAAGTCGAGACTACTCGAACGTGATAGGGCGGTATAATAATAAGTGGTCTTAAATCACTACTGGATCAGTGTCTAGAAAGGAATGTGAAGGGGGTTGGTCAACCAAAGGACTCGTCCTGCGGTCTTAGAAGTGACATGTGCCTTCAAGCCCTGACTGACTGGCTGGTTTGGGAGTTAAGTTAGACTTCTTATTATTAGGCATGCCTACACTATTAGATAATCAAGCGACGTTTGTTACATCTTGTTCGTTCAGTTCATTGCTGCCTTTACTTACTGTTGGTTTTTACTTGCCGCTTAGTGCTGACATGTATTTCATTGTTTTCTTTGAAATACATGTTAGACTACTAGCCGACGGAGTATGTGGAGTACTACATTGAGGACGATCCCGTGGACCAGGGATCAAATGACGTTACTGAGCCCGCACCTGCAGAGGAGTAGGAGATTCCGACTCGACCACGGCATCAGCTTTCCTTTACCGCCAGTGTGCTATTCCCTTTCGAGTGATGTACTTTACTTTCTGACGAGTCGTCGTAGGCCGTACTATAAGGCCCAGTCCTGTACTACTTTTGATCTATTGGATAATAAAGATGTTGTGTGTTGTTTCTCTGAGTTTGCATAACAAGAACCTGCCTTCAATGGAATTACACAGACGCTTATTGTGCATCAAGCAAGGAAGAAAAAAAATTCATCCTTGTTTAATGCACATGCGGACCTTCGTCGCGTCCTTGCTCCCGGGTATTATGGGAAGTGAGGCATGACAGGTTTCTGTGGTGACCCATGCAAGTCATGCAAATACTCAGAACAATATACACATCTTTACGATCCTAAGCTGACTGAGTACATATTGACTCAGGTTTATTGTTTTGCAGCATGGCAGGAAGACCAAACACCCGCAACAGAAATGGCGCCAATGGAAACGGTGCCAATGCAAATGGCGCCACCGAGATATCTACAGTCATGGGAGTGATAAGAGAAATGTTGGAAATACAACACCAGATGCTTCAGCAAGAACCACGAGCACCACCACAACCCGTTGAACCTGGGGTTAAGAAATTCCAGGAGCTTCGTTCAAAGACTTTCTCTGGAAAGGAAGGGCCACTAGAAGCTGAAGAATGGGCCTTAGCCACTGAAGACAAGTTGAGCGCTGCTCGCATCTCTCAAGCAGGATGGTTTGAAGTTGCAAAACTGCACCTGACTGACAATGCTTGAAGTTAGCCTTGTTAGCAATATGTAATACGGAAAATATTCGGAACACGAATAAAACATGTTTAATTCGATCAATTTCAAAAGACGTTCGGTCAAAAATTCGGTCAAATATGCGCAATACGGGACTAAAACATAAACGGGTTAAATCGTGTTTAATTCGTTAACCCAGATAAAAAATGCGACTAAAAATACGAATACTGTCAAGATATCATTCATCCAAATGAACTTAAAAATCAACAATATCAATATAAAATAAGAGTAACATAAGTTCTATATTCACAATTTAAATAAATTGTATTTATAGTTTTAACCAAAATGACATGATCATACTATTATATTCCATGTAGCATGCCCTAAACCAAAGTATGATCATGAAATCATAGTTCAAAATGATTTAAAAGTGCCCCTAAAACGCGTTTAAAACACATAAAATGTGCAATACGGGAATAAAACGCGTTTTGTTCGTCAACCCCTAAAAAAGCGCGTATTTTTCCGAATAATTCAAATGGACAGCCATTTAATACGGAAACCATTTTAGACGGGTTTTAAACGTAAAAAATATAAAAATTCGCGTTTTTTACTAACAAGGGAAGTTAGTGGGATCGTGAAGAACGACGTCTGGTTAAGCCTATCTCTTGGGGCATGATCCGAGAAAGGTTCAACGCCCAATATTTTCCTCCATCGGCCAAGAGATAACTCCAACAGTGTTTTGCTAATCTGAAACAAGGCAATAAGACTGTTGATGAGTATGAGGCAGAGTTTTCAATGCTCAGTCGTTTCGCTCCGCACATGGTCGAAAATCTAGAAGACTGTTCCTATCAGTTTCGTCAAGGCCTAAACCCCTGTGTTCAAGCCTTGATGACTTCAGTGAAGCTGACTACCCTTGAGGATGTTCTTGAAGCTGCACGGAATCATGAAACTTTGCACGACTTGACAAGGGATTTCAAGTTAATACTGGCGAACACCCGATGGAACCTGTTAGGAACAACTTCCGTCCGACTCAGACCACCAATTTCAAGAAGCCAGCAGCTCAGGTCAATGCCAGATCCACTATGGTGTGCCACTACTGCAACCATGTTGGACACATCAAGAGGGACTGTCGTGTGTTCTTGAACCTGTGCATAGTGTGTGATGGCATCAGGATCAGCTCAACAAAGCAACCCCTGCCTCCTCAGCAACAAGCTTTTCAAAATGCCAAGCCGAATCCACCAAGGCGTCAGGCATTACTATGACTACTGCTGAAGCCGAGGCCACTACTCAAGTGATCTCAGGTAACCTTTAGACTTTTTGAGCTAGTGAGAGTTATGTGGCATCATGATTCACCTGTGAATCAAACTGGGAACGTGAAGAGAAAATGCGCGAGCGTTAGTCTCATCTCTTTCCTTAAATTCCGAGGACGGAATTTTTATATGATGGTTAGGATGTGACGACATGTATCCGTCAAGATATATTTTCTAAGTATTTTCCCATATTTACATGTATTTTATGGATTTATATATATTATTGAAGTATTATATAATAAAATAATATTAAAATAATATTATTTATGGCTGATAAATACTGATATATGTGAATGTCGTCCAGACGACTTCAAACTCCGTCACCATGATTTTTGGGTCATAATAGACCATCGGTTCAAGTTTCGCGCGATTCCGAAGTCGGATCGACTAAGGACCCGCAGACCCGACACCTATGATCGAAACGACCTTTTTATTTTTTTATGAATTGTCTATAGCTCAACCTGAAATACAGACCACGTATTCGTGATCCCCGCGTCATTAGGGACGTGCCCGTATTTTTTAATAATTTTTTCGGGATGTTTCAAAAAATAATATTTTTTAATAATAATAATAATAATAATAATAATATAATAATAAAATAAAATAAAATAAAATCAGAATACAAAAACCGTGGGGGATTATTTTTCAAAAACAAATCTAATCATAATCTAATCCTAATCTTTCTTTTTGACTAAACATTAAATGACTAATTAAAATATTAATAAAACTAACCTATAAATTAACCCCTAACCCTTCTTCTTCTCAAGCAAACCCCCCTCTTCTCCGGTGAAACCCTGCCAATTCCGGTCACCTCCGGCCAGATTCCGGCCATCTCCGGTGAGCCCCCACCATCCTCTTCCATCTCCCCATTTTCAACCTCTCTCAATCTCTCTCTACCTCTCTCTAAAAACTCAAAAAAATCAACAAAAAACCCCATGAACCCATGGCCATCTCCGGCGAACTTTCCATCTCCGGTCAACTCCGACGACAATCCTATGGCCTCCACCTCCCTCTATCTACCTCTACAACTCTCTCTCCCTCTCCCCAATGATTCTACAACAAGAATCAACCAAAAATGAATGAAAGGGCAGCTCGGCCTTGCTTGGCCGCTGGTCGCCGGCAACGGCCGGCAACAGTCGGCCAGCAGCGGCCGGCCACCCCAGCCTCCTCCTCCCTTGGTCCCATGGCCATGGCTCCTCTCTTGATCCACTTGAAGAAGATGAAAGAAAGAAACAAAAGAAAAAAAACTTTGAGAAACATTCCACAGTTTGGGAAAAAGAATGTGGGCTGCCAAATTTTTTTTGAAAGGGTGTGCTGCCAATTATTTGTGAAGGGAGGAAATGTGAAGGAAAATTTTTAGGGAATGGATTTTGTGAATGAATTTTTGTGTAGGGAATTTTGAAGAGAATTTGGGAAGGAATTTTTGTAAAGGGAAATTGCGAAGGGATTTTTGTGAAGGTTTATTTTGTGAAGGGTAAAATTTGTGAAGGGATTTTTGTAGTGGGAAAGAGTGAAAAATTTGTGAAGGGAAAAATTGTGAAGAGAGATTAGATAGGAATTTCATTGTTATTGTATTTTATTTTTCATGTGTGTATACGTATACGTGCGTACGTGCACGTAGTAAGGAATTTTGTAACTTCGATTATTAATGAATAAAAGATGGGTGCGTGCATGTGGTGTTTGTAGGTAGACGTATTGGGAAGACACCGACTCCCGGACACGACACAAGACTTGCCCAAGGAACCGGACTACAACCAGTCACGACCACTCGCAAGTAAAAACTACATATATGTGTTTGTTATATGCAATTAAAAACCATATATATGTGTTTGTTGTACTCATTGTTGTATGAATTGTTGTACACGTTGTTTGGGTGTACGAAATGATGGGCCTATAAGTCCATACGGAAATGGATACGGTTAATGTGATACGACACTGGTTATGGGATAGTCTTGAGCTACAAAGTGTGCGAGAGTGACCGGGTCCACCCTTATTTGGTAAGCTGTACCATCACCCTGTAGTGGATGGTAGGTAGATATTCCACGGGTTGCTCCGTGGGATGGGTGCACTTATGGTTACACATCGTGCACTCGGGCTAAGGTTGAAGCACTAGTTCGGTTGTTTGCTATGTTTCCATTGTTCTGTCACGACTACTGATTTGATACTAACGTTCTACTGACTAAGTCGAGACTACTCGAACGTGATAGAGCGGTATAATAATAAGTGGTCTTAAATTACTACTGGATCAGTGTCTAGAACGGAATGTGAAGGGGGTTGGTCTACCAAAGGACTCGTCCTGCGGTCTTAGAAGTGCCCTGTACCTTCAAGCCCTGACTGACTGGCTGGTTTGGGAGTTAAGTTAGACTTCTTATTATTATGCATGCCTACACTATTAGATAGTCAAGCGACGTTTGTTACCTCTTGTTCGTTCATTTCATTGATGCCTTTACTTTCTGTTGGTTTTTACTTGCCGCTTAGCGCTGACATGTATTTCATTGTTTTCTTTGAAATACATGTTAGACTACGAGCCGACGGACTACGTGGAGTACTACACTGAGGACGATCCAGTGGACCAGGGATCAAAGGACGTTACTGAGCCTGCACCTGCAAAGGAGTAGGAGTTTCCGACTCGACCACAGCATCAGCTTTCCTTTACCGTCAGTATGCTATTCCCTTTCGAGTGATGTACTTTACTTTCTGTCTAGTCGTTGTAGGCCGTACTATAAGGCCCAGTCCTTTACTACTTTTCATCTATTGGATAATAAAGATGTGTGTTATTTCTTTGAGTTTGCATGACAAGAACATGCCTTCAATGGAATTACTACAGACGCGTATTGTGCATCAAGCAAGGAAGAAAAAAAATTCCTCCTTGTTTAATGCACATGCGGACCTTCGTCGCGTCCTTACTCCCGGGTATTATGGGAAGCGGGTCGTAACAGGTTTGGTACTCGTGATGATCTCATAAATTGGGTGAAATATACTGGAAAACAGATTGGATATGTCAATGTTATAAAGAGGTTAGATACGCCGCAAACTGTGCATAAAGGTAATGTGACATTGGTGTGTGAGAGGAGTGGGAAGTATAAAAAGTATAATAACTCCAAGAATATTCCTGACGAATTAAGAAGGAAAGGGACGGGAACAAAAAATGGGAATGCCCATTTAAAGTGAAAGGGTATCAATTTGCAATTGGGGATGAATGGGTGGTTGTTGTAAACAGTGGAATGCACAATCACCCACCGACGGAGAGGTTAGAGGGCGACACTCTTGTTGGTAATTTGAGTAATGAGGAGAAAAGCATGATGATTGATATGACAATGAATGCATCCCCCTGAAAAACATTTTACTAACATTGAAGAGAAACGATAGTGAAAATGTGACCCACTTAAAACAAATATACAATGCTCGACAAAAATATCGTCGCAAAATCCGAGAAGGCAGCTCTGAAATGCAGTACTTGTTGAAACTTAAAACTGATAGCAACTATGTTGAATGGCACAGAAAGGATGCAGAAACGGAGGTTGTAAAAGACATTTTTTGGGCACATCCGGAGGCCATTCATCTACTAAACACATTTCCTTATGTACTGATTATGGACAGTATGTACAAAACCAACTAATATGACTCCACACTCTTTGAGATTGTTGGAGCGACTTCAACAGAGTACACATTCTATATGGCACATGCATACATGCAGGCAGAGCGAGCTGAGAACTTCGTATGGGCACTAGAGATGTTAAAACATTTGATTAAAAATGCCAGTCAATTCCCGCTTGTGGTTGTCACCGATAGAGATCTAGCTCTATTGACCGCGGTGCAAATCGTGTTTCCATCAGCAACACACTTACTATGTCGGTGGCATATTTGCAGAAACGGCCAAGCAAGAATCAAGAAATTTGTGAAACCCAAAAGTTTGTGGGAGTCGATGGCTAATTCATGGGCACAGTGTTGAAATCTTAAACTGAGGAAGAATTTAAAAGCTGTTGGAGCATATTTGTAGAAAAATATGTAGAGTTTCCAAAGGTGTTGAATTACATTATCATCACGTGGCTGCCCTATAAGGAGAGATTTGTGTCCGCATGGATCAATAGAGTGATGCACCTCGGCAACATGACAACAAACATGTATGTTTAATGTTTTCACACATTAAACCCAAATTTAAATTGTAAACAAGTTCATTTTATATGCATGCACATGTAGGCCGAGGGTGTTCACAACACATTAAAGAGGATGCTTTTAGCATGCATAGGTGATTTCTGTCATTCTTGGGAAACAATTGACAACTTAATCACACTTCAACACACTGAAATCTCGCGATCATTTCAAAGAAGCATTATTCATGTGGAGCACCAGTTTAATACTGTGCAATACCAAAATTTGATTGGTTTTATGTCAAAAGAAGCACTACATCACATCAGCAAGGAGAACCAAACAGTCGGCAAGGTTGGGATTGACCCATCTATTTGTGGTTGCGAAAAAAGATACGCATATGGTTTGCCATGTGAACATATGCTTGCCGAGTATCATAGGTTTGGACGGGCGATTCCTATATCATCAGTGCATCCATAGTGGAAAAAATTGGCCATTAATAGATGCATGGATGAGGAATATGAACACCGGTCATTCGCTCAAGACCTAGAGACTGTTCAGAGGCGATTTGATAGTTGTGATATATCAGGCAAAAGAGTCCTTTATGTCAAAGTACGTGAATTAGCTTATCCTGATACCACATCAATGCGACCACCGTCGAAAAGGGTTAAAACAAAAGGCCATCCACGTTCTAAAGTAGAAATTTCAACCAAACGAAATCCTTCGTACTTCGAACACATCGATGCGGTGTATGATAGTGGTTCGGGTACTCTTTCCAATGTGTCAGTGAAACCATCAAAACTCAAGAAAATACCATACTCCGAATGGTTTCCTGAACAAGTTGTTCCTTACATTGACACTATTGTTGATGTAGTGCTTGGTGGCAAGTGCGGATTTCGAGTCGTTGTAGAGTGGGTAAGCTTTATCGGTGCAGACAACTGGTTTCAAATAAGGCAGGATCTACTCGATGAGCTGATCCTTTGGCATACTGATTACATTGAATTGTTTGGGGCTGATCGTGCCAACGAGATTCAAAATATACTTTATATGTCCAAACCCACAGCAGCACCCATGCATAAATGGATGACCATGCCAGATATGGGTCATTTGATTCCTTCGAGATATAATGTCGACGTCGTCCATTTATCTAAAGATATGTGCTTGACATTTCTTCCATTAAGAGATGCACTGCAACCACCTGAACAACAAAAAATTATTGGGATCGGATTCGTCCAGAATAACCATTTCGTAAAGGTATTTTTTAAATTTTATTATTTTTATGACTATTAAGGATTTTATTTTCAATTATATATAATATTTTTATCATGTTTGCATGTCACCATGCATGAAGGCTCATCAATACCACCAGTTTCTCTTCAATAGAAAAAACATCATTATAATTATGATAACGGATGGGAGACTCCTTACATACAAAGGATTTTTCAGTTTAGATCTTTATTACATATGAATACAAATGTAGCAACCCAAGATGTATTTATAGATTTAGGTTAATGTATAATATGACAATTTCTTTTTTTCTTAATCGAGCAGTTTTATATAAAATTTAATACATGAACGTTAACAGACAAGCAAATAAATTTTAGAAATTCTTTTAGCAATGTGTTGGCTGGGTTTGTATCTCAAAATTCTTTTAGAAAAATCTTTATCAATTGGTTTCTACCATACAGTTGCACCATTATCGTACGATCATGATCTTTGTAACGTGGACACACATTATTTTTTATGGATATGTAAGTTATTTTTAACTTTAGTTAATATTTCTTGCATTGTTTCCAAAATGAATAATTTGCTAAAATATGGCTATATATTTTTATACAGATGAATACTGCGAAGGATACTGATTTGTGTAAAACTGTAATGCACTTATCATACTTCTGACTACAATATTTTTGTGTTCATATGTTTTCTAATCATTTTTGTAATTATAGGTTACCTTTCTTCAGAACCATAATATAGATGTTAAATTACGTTCTTATAAGAGAATTTTGGGGGATAAGGTATTGCCATTACACAAGTTATCTTTTTCATATTAAAAATATTTTAATTAATAATTATTTATTATTATTATTTTTAGAAAATTGAAAACAAACCGTACAAGCTAATGCGACAAGGATTAGTAAAAAAGAAACCAGTTTTTCAGAGGCAATATAAAAAATTTGAGATTTTTTAAAAATTTCTTTTTCATTGAATATCCTACTACCATATGTGATATAGAATTGGAAGCTAGTCTTTGCCGAGCTTGAGTGGGTTCGCAAACAAAAATAGCAAACTCTCCCTCGGAATAAGGTAAATAGAGCTTTAGCTTTGCAATTTTTTATATTTACAAATATGTATATTTATTTATATTACAATTTATATTCATTAATTACCTAGATTATTGCGCATCCAAGTGGCACTTCAGAAATGGATTGAGATTGACACTTCTTCGATTTATAATGTGATGAGGAAAATGTTTTATGAAATTCAGTACGCAGTAATGAATCTTAAGAACAACGCAGCAACACACAGCAAACAGAGACACACAAGACTTGGTAACGCAGTTCGGTGCGCACACCTACATCTGCGGGGCCACGCCCAGAAAAGTAGAATACTTCACTATGAAAATCAGAGAATACAAACTCTAATAACCATGCTTCTATAAGGAAGAACACACTCTCCCTTAATACAAACCGTGAGGGGTGATCGCAATCAACCCCATGAAGTATTCTTGGCAAGCTCCCCTTGCCTGCAAGCTCCCCTTGCACCACCGACTCGATCAACTCCCTTGATCCTACGTGCGTAGTAGTCGGCCTCCCTCCTGGAGTAATCTAACAGAACTTTTTTCACCAAGTCCGTAACCTAGCCGCCAATTGCTCCGAACCCTAAAAGCAAGTCTCCCCGCAATCCCCGGTTCAATCAGCACTCATGCAATCAGATCTTGATGCGGTTCGTCAACTGCAATACCCGCAACTTCTACAGCAAGAAGGAGATCCCTGAATATCCGCAGGAGATCGTTGCCAGGATATTGCCGGTGAAAATCTCTCCAAACGTTTCACAACAAGGTAACAAGAGATATACAGCCGATCAAATCTATAACAGTTAATAACCTCCATAAATACCTGAACTGTTAAATAGAGAGATAAAAGATTACGCGGACGCCAGTCACACATCCTCGAATACTTTGAGCAGTCAATCGTCGCATATAGACTTAGCATGTTGAACATCCTGGTACAATAAACTGTTCAACAATTCATCCAACAACCTAACTGATTTGATTCTCTTCTTCAGATGGCAGTGGCTCAGATGCAACAAAACGTACAACAAAATGTCCAACATTCCCTAGATAACTTGTCTAAAAACTTCAAGAAGTAAAGAGCAAGCGACGATAAGCAGAGTGCAACATATGACAAGTAATGCATTCATGAATAGCAAGGATAAAACCTAACAATCTCCCCTTTTGTCATTTAGTGGCACAACACACGGTATGATATTCAACGAAGACCAGTCTGAAGAAGAAGGTAGGATGACATCTATTCAATTAAAAATAACTGATGTGTCTAGACCAAGACAAAAGGGCTGTAACTCAAGAACTACAACCAACCATCATACACCACTACAAGAACAGGGACGGGAACAACACAGCAACATACTCCCCTTCACAAAGAGCCCCTCAGACTACCCCACACATAGTAATACTTCCATGACTTTCAAACTAGCCAATAAAATGTATCAACAGACAACACAAGAACAGAAATAGACAACACAAGAACAGAAATATCATACCTTTCTCCCCTTTTGAGCCACAAAGGACACATAGAATCAATCAGTGATCCTCAGAAAGACCACTTCTCAGAGCGGACAGCTTGTTCTGCAGCAACAACTTGTGACTATTCAAAAGAACCCGCTGGCTTTCGAGAATCAAAAGATGCTCATCGACGTTCTGAATAGCATTTTCCAAGAACTGTATATCCACCACACTTGTTGAGGAGGAGGTGGCAACAGCAGCATGACTAAGTGGAGGAGTCTGTGATTCAGGAGGCACTGTGGAAGAAGGTTCAGCATCTTGAGATGGGGAGGGTGTCGAAGGAACACCATGAAGAGAGGGTATCACTTCTGTGATATCATCAATTTTTCCAGCCACTGACTTTGCCATATATGAAATACTGTCACATGATGAAGGAAGATCAGAAGGTGACAGGGGCACCCTTTGAGCCAGGAGCATCATGGATATGAGAGCTCCATGTGGTAAAGAAGTGCCAGAGGAGGATTACTCTGCAAAAGATAATATGGAGTCAAAGATGATTCTGCCCAAATTGAAAGCTTGAGAGGTGCCTGCAGAGAACAACAGCTTGCACATGTCCCGTGTAACCACTGAAACATTGGAAGTAGGGAGACAGTTTCTCGTGGCAATCCTGTACAGAACAAAATACTTGGCTGTGAGAGCATACGAGGGAAAGGTAGACGATTTCTTAGGCCAACACTTCAACTTTCCGGGTGTCACAACATGAATCAGTCTGTCAATCTCCACTCCAGTTGACTCGCCGAAAGCAGGAACAGATTGGGGGCATTCCATTATAATAATTTGTTCTGGGTGGAAGGAGAGAATGAAATAATCTTGCCTCTAACATAATTTCTGAAACTCCAACGAGAAGACCCATCACAAGCAGATTTGGATAAGTTACAGTAAAATTCTCTCACCAATACTGGATAGTAGACGCTGAAACATGTGGCAGCATGAAACAATCTGAGACCCTTCAGAATAGATGCTATCTGAGTCTTATCAAAGGAAGACATGTTCAGAACCTTCTCAGGAATTAAGGATCTCTCCGAGTAAGACGCCCATCTGTTATTACGAGCTTTGTCGAAGAAAATTTTGCTAAACGCATCAGAAGATGTAAACGAAGGAGAGCGAGAGGAACCTGAAGCAGAGATTTTTGACCTTTTGGAAGGAGAAGCCTCAGCATTACTGGAGGGAGCAGAGCGCTTCTTAGAGCCAGATCAAGCCTTGCGCATGAAGGAGGACAAAGGAGGCTCATTAGGACCAGAGGCCTCACTTGTTGCATGAAATGTTGCAACATTTTGTGCAACAATATGTTCATCACTTACTTCCACTAAGGGGTCAGGCTCGATAGCAGCTTCAACATTGGTCCCTACATTATCAACACCAACCGCAGAAGAACCTTGAGCCATTTCACATTTTTCAACATCTACTTCAACATTTACCCCAATATCAACTGAGCCACCTTCAGTCACAACATCAGCTGCAGCATTATCTTGATCATTCCGCATCTCACCAACTCCAGTCTCAGCAGGAAGAGTGGGGGGATCCTGAAGGTCTCCAGTAGTTTCCAAATCCATAGGGTCGAGCGCAGACTCTACTGAATCATTAAGAGACTGAACCTTTCCTGAAAAGTCATCTGCAAGAGGCGCATCTACCACAGTCTCATTTTGATCTAAGAGAGAAGAATCTTCAAGACATGCATCAAGATCATGATCATCTTTCTTAGATTCTTTTACAGACTCAGAAACATTTTGAGATGAGACAACAGGCACATTCTGAACACTCTCATCCACACCATGATCATGATCATCAGACACATTCTGAACACCTTCATCCACACACACAGGCGACGGAGAGACTGGGGCCTCTTCCTGAGATGGAACAGCAGGCGTAGTATCAGCATTTAGACCACCCTCCGAATCACCATCCTTATTTAACTTCACATCGTCCTGCACAACAGGATTCTCAGGAGAAGGATTAGACGTAGCGCTCCAGCAGTGCCCCCTGTCTTGGGCATTTCAGCACACACTAGAGGGTCTTCAGAATCAGAAATATCAATCACTTCAACTTCAGAAATTTTCACAAAATATTTGGGATTCCAGGTTCGAATGACAATCTTCCTATCTCGAGGCAGTTCAACACTCATAACCTTCCCCTTAATCTTCTTATGCATGAGATTTTTAAAGTGAATGTGAGAGACATCCACCGAAGATAGGTCCAATTTCTTTCCGGTTTTCCGCAAATACCAAAACCAATCTTGAATTGTTACGGGAGCAGGAAATTCTTCATCATCATAGACTTCATCCTCCTTGGAATTTTGAGAGAGGGGAATTTCGAGAATTGGGGAAAAATTTACCAACTCCAAATTTGAGGCTCCAGGAGAATGCATGTTACTGAGAGGGATAGAGGAGAGTGATGGAGAGGAATTACCACTGGAGGACCCGCGTGAAGAACGGGGAAACACTCCTTTCCGTTTGATAGACAAAGACGAGGATGGCGGAGCACTTTTCCACGCGGAGGCTGTCCGACGAGAGAACCGACGAGGGGGCTGCGAAGATTTTTCCGACTGATCTCTCGCCATATCTGATTAAGAGGAGAGAAACTTCGAACAAGAGGATTTCAAGAACCCTAGATGGGCAGTTAAGGGAATCTTGGAGAAATTTGAGTTGAGAGAGAACTCGGAAATGCGCCTTGGGAACAAAAAAAGAAACAGAGGGAAATAAATATCGGGTAAAGTTATTAGTGAAAAACAAACCCGACAAAATGTGATCGCCCGACCCTCATAATGTTGCAACCTGATGTTGCAACAATATTCTCAACACAGAGAACAACATTAAATACGACACAGCCCTAGGGCTTGTCGCAATTCCTCAAATCTGGCAGAATCTAGAGGCTTTGTAAAGATGTCCGCTAGTTGATTAACTGTAGCTACATACTCCATGACAAGAGACTTCTTTTCAACCAACTCTCTAATGAAGTGGTGACGGATGTCGATATGTTTAGTTCTGGAGTGCTGAACTGGGTTCTTGGAGATGTTTATAGCACTCTGATTGTCACATAGAATAGTCAGAATCCCTTGTTCCAGTCCATAATCTGTCAACATTTGCTTCATCCATAACAGTTGTGTGCAACAACTTCCTGCTGTGATATACTCAGCCTCTGCTGTAGATAATGATATGGAGTTCTGTTTTTTACTATACCATGAAACCAGATTGTTCCCTACATAAAAACATCCTCTGGTAGTGCTTTTTCTGTCATCAGTATTCCCTGCCCAGTCTGCATCACTGTATCCTGAGATTAGAGTGTTTGTATCCGTTGTGTACCATATACCATAGTCTGCAGTCCCACTTACATACCTGATAATCCTTTTCACGGCAATGATATGAGATTCCTTGGGACATGCTTGGTAACGGGCACAAACTCCAACACTGAAGCTGATATCTGGCCTGCTAGCTGTTAAATACAAAAGACTACCTATCATGCTTCTGTATAGGGTAACTTCAACATCTCTTCCTCCTTCATCCTTGGAGAGTTTTTCGGAAGTGCTCATGGGAGTCCGGACATGTCTCGCATTTTCCAAGCCGAATCTCTTGACAATATTCCTTGCATACTTGCTTTGTGATATGAATAGACCATCTGGACATTGTTTCACTTGAAGCCCAAGAAAAACATTTAACTCACCTACCGTACTCATTTCAAACTCCTTTTGCATGAGGGTGATAAACTCATGCACCAGCTGTTGTGATGTTGAACCGAAGACTATATCATCAACATAGATCTGAGCTACCATGACACTTGATCTTGTCCGTTGAACAAATAGGGTTTTATCAGCTCCTCCTCGTTCATACCCCTTTTTAAGAAGATATGTAGTTAATCTTTCATACCAGGCCCTCGGCGCTTGTTTCAACCCATAAAGAGCTTTCTTCAGCTTGTAAACATGGTTTGGAAGAAATGGATCTGCAAAGCCTTTGGGTTGTTCAACATACACTTCTTCATTCAGAAGCCCATTCAAGAAAGCGCTCTTCACATCCATTTGATGTAGTTTGAACTTCAGACTGCAAGCAACGGCCAGAAGAAGTCTGATGGATTCCAACCGAGCTACTGGAGCAAATGTCTCATCAAAGTCAATTCCTTCCACTTGAGTATACCCTTGAGCTACAAGACGAGCTTTGTTGCGAGTAATATTTCCTTTCTCATCTGTTTTATTTTTGAATATCCATTTTGTTCCGATAACATTGGTTCCTTTGGGTCTCTCCACAAGACTCCAGACATCATTTCGTTGGAATTGGTTCAGCTCCTCTTTCATAGCCGAAACCCAGAAATCATCAACAATGGCTTCCTTCACATTTTTGGGTTCAATAATATAGAGAAAACATGCATACCCAGCCAGATCTCTGTAGTTGACACGACTAGCACCTCTGGTATGACGACTGTCGTGCACGTCACCAATGATAAGCTCCGACGGATGGTTGCGTATAACTTTTGTGATCCCCTCAGCATCTTGACCATTTTCAGCTTCTACTTGAGTCGTCTCAGTGGTAGTAGTATCCTGTGTTGCAACATTTTGTTCAACATTGTTCTGATTAGTCTTAATTGTTGCAACATCATTTTCAACACGAACCTCATCATCATTTTTGTCTTCCTGAGTCCCTTTTTCTCCGGTCAGTATATACTCTCCCTGATCAAAATCATCAACCACCACATTAATAGATTCCATCATAACGTCTGTGCGTTCATTCAACACTCGGAAAGCACGCCTCCTTATAGAATACCCCAAGAAAATTCCTATGTCACTCTTGGCATCGAACTTCCGTCTTGGTGTACGATCTTGCAAGATGTAGCACTTGCTTCCAAAGATATGGAAGTAGGAGACATCAGGCTTCCTCCCTTTCCAGATTTCGTATGGAGTTTTCTCAGTCCTTAGCCGAAGATATACCCTGTTGATGGTGTAGTAAGCGGTATTAATAGCTTCAGCCCACCACTTAACATTAACTTCCCGAGCATTCAGCATAACTCGTGCCATTTCCTAAAGTGTTCGATTCTTCCTTTCAACAACTCCATTTTCCTGAGGAGTCTTAGGGGCCGAGAACTCATGTCATATACCCTGTGCCTCACAGAATGCAGAGAATGAGTGATTCTCAAACTCTTTTCCATGATCACTTCGAATCCGGATGATTTTTCCAATTTTGTCCCCTTTTTCAACCTGAAGACGAGTACACAATTTCTTGAAAGCATCAAAAGTATCTGACTTCTCCTTAAGAAAATCAACCCAGGTGAACCGAGAAAAATCATCAACACATACAAAGATGTACTTCTTACCTCCCACACTTGTTTCTGAGGTGGGTCCAATCAAGTCCATGTGTAGCAGCTCCAGAATTTTTGAGGTTGTGATAGTCTGAATTTGCTTGTGACTCACTTTCTTCTGCTTTCCCAGTTGGCAAGATTCACACACCCCTTCTTTCTTCTTGATTAACGTTGGCATTCCACGAACAGCTCTGGATTGGGAGATCTTCATTAAGGTCTTCAAGTTGACATGTCCCAGTTTCTGATGCCACTGTTCAGAAACATCTATTGTGATACTTAGACACCTGTCAGGATCTTGCAACAGATAGCAGTTGTCGCTGGATCTTTTTCCGGAAAGAATACAAACATCATCTCTATTGAATACAAGGCATTCATCCTTATTAAAACGGACCAGAAGTCCTTGATCACACAACTGACTGATACTTATGTGATTATCCTTTAAGTTCTCAACATGCATCACATCTTTTAGTTTCAGTGTTCCTGTCATATTCAAATTCCCTTTTCCAACAACCCTGCTTCTCTGACCATCTCCAAACGTGACATGTCCTTTGTTGCCAGCAGTGTACTCAGATAGGAGTCCCATGTTCCCTATCATGTGTCGAGAGCAACCGCTGTCAAAATACCACTGATTTTCCGCAAAAGTAACTAAGGATGTGTATGCAACCATACTGACCAGTTCAGACTCTTAACCCATTTCATACTTGTCTGCTGTTGAGAGTGATTAACATTTCTTCCTTCATTCAAATGCTTCATGCGCCTAAAACAACTCCAGTCATAGTGTCCAACTTGTCTACAGTAATTACATATTGGCTGCCTGGGTGTTGAACCTTTTGTTGAACCTTTTCCTTTCTTCTCTCTTGACTTGTTCTCATTCAGTTGACTCCGTTTACCATGCTCCTTAGTAATGAGACTACTTCTAGTCTTTAGGGTGTGTAGATGACTCCCTCTGTGGTAACCAACTCCTGTTCGATCTCCAGCCACCTTACCCATGTTGAGGATGTCATCAAGTTTAGATTTTCCTGAGTTCCATCTGTTAAGGGTGCTTTCCGCCTTCTCAGCTCTTAGCAGTGCTCTCTTCAGGCTACTCTCAAGATTCCGGAGGCTTGTTTTAGTCTTTAGTAGTTTGGCTTGAGTCCCATCCCTCTCACTTCTCAGCTTGGAGCATTCACCTTTCAACTTCTTGTTGGCTGCACAAATTTCCAACCATTTGTAGAACATCATTTGATAAGCCGAGCGGATATCCTCATCACCAATATCTTCTTCACTTTCATTGTCCGATTCGACCTCACTGTTGTAAGTTGCATCATTTGTCACAACATTACGTATCACATCTCCTTGCTTGTGATTGGATGTTGAAGCACATGTTACAACATTATGTTCAACATGACTGGAAGACTTACCCTCAGACTTGTCTTTCAGGATGGCTGTGAATGCAACATAGTTGCTAGTTATGTCTTCATCTTCCACACTTCCTTCAGAGTCTTCATCGCTCCAGGTGCTGGCAAGGGATTTCCCTTTTTGCTTCTTAAGGGTGTTTGCACATTCGGCCTGTATATGGCCAAATCCTTCACATTCTCTACATTGTATTCCCTTTCCCTTGTTTTTAGAATCATACCTTTGATTATGGCGGCTAGCAATCTTTTCACCAGCAGGTGGACCTGACCGCACCACCTTATTAGCAGCTTTGAAATTCTGACCTATGTTGCTGATCTTCCTCATCACCCTACTAAATTTTTTGGTGAGTAAAGCAATATCATCTTCGAGTTCTGACTCATTATCGGATTTTGCAGATTCATTCGCTTCAACCTTTAAGGCAACTCCCTTCTCCCTTTTGTTTTGCTTGAGATTCATCTCATAAGTTTGCAGAGAGCCCATGAGTTCGTCTAATCTCATGGTGGATTGTTTCTTACTTCCTCTATTGCAGCAATCTTAGCCGAAAATTTTTCTGGCAAGGATCTCAGGGTCTTTTCAACTAACTTCTTTTGAGAATATTTCTTACCCAGTTGGAATGCCTGGTTGGCTATATCCCTCAATCTTCCGTTGAACTCTGCTACTGTCTCGTTTTCATTCATCCTCAGGTTTTCAAACTGTGAGGCAAGTATTTGCAATTTGGACGCCTTAACAGTGCTGGTCCCCTCATGCACATTTTGAAGAATGTCCCAGGCTTCTTTTGCGTGCTCACAAGTTGATATAAGCTTGAATTGCTCTTCATCGACGGCAGTGAAGATGGCGTTCACTGCTTTTGAGTTTCCTAAGGCAGCACGCTCCTCTTCAGGATTCCAATCTTTCACGGGTTTGATGCATTCCTTGCCTTCCTTGTTAACTTCAGTCGGAGGGCTCCATCCTTCAACCGTAGCCACCCAAGCCTTTTCATCTAGGGACTTGATAAAGGCTCGCATGCGTGACTTCCAATACGTGTAATTAGATCCGGTGAGCAAGGGAGGACGAGTAACAGAGGCGCCTTCTTTGGAATTCATGATGAGCGTACTGACACACAAGATCACACCCACTTTGAACGATCAAAGTAATACGGATGACCTGCTCTGATACCAAATGAAATTCAGTACGCAGTAATGAATCTTAAGAACAACGCAGCAACACACAGCAAACAGAGACACACAAGACTTGGTAACGCAGTTCGGTGCGCACACCTACATCTGCGGGGCCACGCCCAGAAAAGTAGAATACTTCACTATGAAAATCAGAGAATACAAACTCTAATAACCACACTTCTATAAGGAAGAACACACTCTCCCTTAATACAAACCGTGAGGGGTGATCGCAATCAACCCCGTGAAGTATTCTTGGCAAGCTCCCCTTGCCTGCAAGCTCCCCTTGCACCACCGACTCGATCAACTCCCTTGATCCTACGTGCGTAGTAGTCGGCCTCCCTCCCGGAGTAATCTTACAGAACTTTTTCACCAAGTCCGTAACCTAGCCGCCAATTGCTCCAAACCCTAAAAGCAAGTCTCCCCGCAATCCCCGGTTCAATCAGCACTCATGCAATCAGATCTTGATGCGGTTCGTCAACTGCAATACCCGCAACTTCTACAGCAAGAAGGAGATCCCTGAATATCCGCAGGAGATCGTTGCCAGGATATTGCCGGCGAAAATCTCTCCAACCGTTTCACAACAAGGTAACAAGAGATATACAGCCGATCAAATCTATAACAGTTAATAACCTCCATAAATACCTGAACTGTTAAATAGAGAGATAAAAGATTACGCGGACGCCAGTCGCACATCCTCGAATACTTTGAGCAGTCAATCGTCGCATATAGACTTAGCATGTTGAACATCCTGGTACAACAAACTGTTCAACAATTCATCCAACAACCTAACTGATTCGATTCTCTTCTTCAGATGGCAGTGGCTCAGATGCAACAAAACGTACAACAAAATGTCCAACATTCCCCAGATAACTTGTCTAAAAACTTCAAGAAGTAAAGAGCAAGCGACGATAAGCAGAGTGCCACATATGACAAGTAATGCATTCATGAATAGCAAGGATAAAACCTAACATTTTCTACTGAAACATGAGTGGCTTCAAAAAAACTCCGGAGGGATCTATTGTTGAACTAAATGAGATACAACCAAAAATTGCTGGAAACTCTGATGAATCACATGTAAATAGCAAATAAAAATGTACAAATAATTCACTCCAATCACTAACTTAACTCTAATGTTTTTATGAGATATTTGTATGTTAGAATTCAGACTATAGTTGTGTTTCTCCTTGCAGAATTCTCTATCAGTGGATTATCATCTTATATTGATTTATAATGGGTATATTTGGATAAAAAATGTTACGCCTATTTGACCGAGACCCAAAAGACACGAGCCCAGGAGCCCGACTGCTGGCCGAGAGCCCATCTGCGTATACAGGCCCGTTCTACAAGGCCCTATAAGGGACCCCCCGACTATCGATCCGACCCGGCCCCGATAACCCACTGACCACTCGCCCACTCCTGCGATAACCGCTCCCCCGGTTCCGCGACCACTAAATGGCGGTAATGGGGAGGTGCGAGCATGGCGCAGGGGGCGGCGACGGGGGGCGGATTGAGGGGGCACGATTGAGGGCGGGTGAGGGAAGTGGGCCAGAGGCAATCATGCCGGGAGCTCTATAAAAGGGCTAGGAAGACGACGAAACAGGGGACCGCATCTCAGGTATCCTAAACCTAAGGTACTCCATCAACGACCTAGTTCCCCCTTTCCATCTCCTTCCTCCCCCGCTCGCGCCGTGAGACGCCGTTCCGATCTCCTCACGAGTCGAACCGTCTCCGCCGGGCCTCCTCTTTCAGATCTCTGTCTGACTTAGGCATCGGAGGGGATTTGGCCGGAACCAAGGTCCGGCCCCCTGACGAGCTTCCTCGTCTACGCAGGAGGACAGCTGATCAATGGGCCGAGGCTTCCCCTCGCCCCTCGCCGACCACACACCCAGCTGGACGAGTGAGGCTTCCCCTCACCGTCCGATCACCGAGGCCGAGCACATCCTACCGAGGCCGAGCGTCTCAACCAGGGCCGAGGCTTCCCCTCGCCCCTCGCCGACCACGAATCCAACCGGACGATCGAGGCTACCCCTCGTCGTCCCACCTCCGAGGCCGTGCTCATCCGTCCGAGGCCGAGCGTCTCGACCAGGGTCGAGGCTTCCCCTCGCCCCATCTGCACCGACTCGAAGCCCCCGAGGGACCCAAGCGGGCCCCTTGACCACGTTGACCGGGTTGTCCATGGTCAACGCTTTGTAGTGAGAAAACACTCTGAAACATCTGGCGCCGTCTGTGGGAACGAACGGTCCCACGAAGAAGCAAACCACACCAGCAATGACACGAGCCAGCAATGGTAGGAAGCGCATGCCCCCCATCCCGGAGGAGGGGAATGGCGCACCCAACGGCCACCCCGAAGATATGCCCGACAACGATCGTCCCGCCCCCTCAACCGAAGAGACCGGCGGGTCGGAACTGGCCACACAGGGGCAGCTCCGAGCCCTGGCCCAGGAGACCAACGCGAGCCTCCAGACATTGGTCGCGACGGTACAGCAGCTCGTCGGCCCTGCGCCATCCAACGGGGGAGCGTCGGGCGATGGCCATCGCTGGGCGGGGGGTCCCCCGCTCTTACGGTCCGCTGTGGTCGACGACCACGGGACCCAAAAACCGAACACGGATCGTCGGTTCACGCTGTCCGGCTCCCGTCAGGCGAGATCACACGCCTCCTCCCCCTATCGTGAAAGGAGCCGGCGAGAAACCGAAGACACGGAGGATGAATAGGTGACCGCGTCGTCTCGTCGGCCACGGTCATCCCACCGCAGGAGAAGCGATCGATGCCACTCGAGAGACCGATCACGGCGGAGCGGGAGCTCCCGCCGGAGGAGCCGGGAGCGCCGGATCAGCCCGGCCCCCAGTGTGGCGAGGGTCGCAGAGCCAGCCCCGCCAGCGCCTGTGCTCCCTCCACCACCGAGCGAACCGGCGGCAGGCGACTGTCGAATTCCCGGGGGCATCCACGGAGACCGGTGCCCCCTATCGCGGAGAATAACCGACGCGCGGATCCCCTCTCGATTCAGGATCCCGGCACTGGGGAAGTATGACGGGATAGGAGACCCGGGGAACCACGTGATGGACTACGAGGGGGACATGTCCTTCCAAGGAGCCGATGACGACTTGCTTTGCCGGGGGTTCTATTCGACTCTCAGAGGAGCGGCGAGGACCTGGTACCGCAGCCTACCCAGCCGCTCCATCGACGGCTTCGAGAAACTCACCCAGCTGTTCTGCAAGCAGTTCATGGCGGGGAGGCAGATAAAGCCTGATGCTGAACATCTGTTCAACATAGTGCAGGGCCCAGCCGAGCCGCTCCGACAGTTCATGCGCCGCTTCAACGCGGAGAGGCTGAACGTGAACAGCCCTCCTGACCTTGTGGTCCAAACGGCCCTTAAGAAAGGCCTGCGCCATAGAGGCCTCAAGAAGTCTCTGCACAACGATCCCCCGAAGGACCTCCCTGGGATCATGGCGAGGGCCGAGCGCTTCATGTTGACCGAGGAGGCCTTGGCCACTGACGCAGGAAAGGCCACTCGAGGGAGCAAGCGCGGCGACGGCGGGCGAGGCAGCCCCGAAGGGTACCGGACCGAGAAGAGGCCGAGGAACAGACAGCGGGGAGAAGGCGCGAGGGACACCACCCCAGACGCCGTCCTCGCCCAAGTACAGAAGGAAGAGCGAGCTGATCGCCCCCCACCGAAGGCAAAAAGAGGTGGGAAGAACAGGGAGAAGTACTGCAAGTACCACAAGGATGATGGCCATGACACTGAGGACTGCTGGCATCTGAAGAAGGACATTGAGAAGTTGATGAGCCGGAGACACGCCAGGAGCCTAGCCGACGAGCCGGCCCGCGGAGAAGGGACCTCCACGCAACCAGACAAGGGAAAGAAGATCAACACCGTCCAAGGACCCCTCCGCATCATAGAGTGAGCGGGCGAGGTCTTTCCCCCCGGTTGCAGCCTAGTAGGAGGGAGTTATCTAGGTTTACACCCCTCTGTCTAGCATCATTTCCTGTTTTCCTTTTCCTCCAAATGTACTAGTCCGACAGGACACTTAAGAGTGCAATCGAATTCCCCTTTGTCTTTTCTTAAATCCTCGATGGAATCAACGTCTCACTAAGGGCGCGAAAGAATGAAGACCGCTGCCTTACTGGAAGGGAGGCGCTCATAAGTCTGGGGGCAATTCCCCCAGCCAGAGCGGATGCCGGCCGGTCCTAAGCCGAGGAGCCTGGCCCTCGCCGACCAATTCCAGCACACGTAAGTCCGGAGGCAATCCCCCCGGCCAGCGCGGACGCTGATCGATCCTAAGTCGAGGAGTTTTTCCCTCGCCGACCGATCCTTGCGCTCATTTGGGGGCGACTCCCCCAGCCAGTGCAGATGCCGACCGGTCCTAAGCCGAGGAGCCTGGCCCTCGCCGACCAATTCCTGCACCCATAAGTCTGGGGGCGACTCCCCCAGCCAGTGCAGACGCCGACCGGTCCTAAGCCGAGGAGCCTGGCCCTCGCCGACCAATTCCTGCGCACATAAGTCTGGGGGCGATCCCCCCGGCCAGTGCGGATGCCGATCGGTCCTAAGTCGAGGAGTTTTTTCCTCGCCGACCGACTCTTGCGCTCGTCCGGGGGCAATTCCCCCAGCCAGCACGAACGCCGACCGGTCCTAAGCCGAGGATCATTGCCCTCGCCGACCGGCTCCCTCGCTCGTGAAGTTAAAGGCAATTTCCCCAGTCCTAGACCGAGGACGAGACAGCAAAGCTTAATATGCGAGGAATCCGAGTAAGTCAATTTCGTTTATAATAATTAACCAAGATACAAAATTGTGTCTTATTTCCAGGGAATCAAAGACTGAGGGAACCTCTCGACAAATAATCCACCCTCGGCGGACGACAAAGTTCATCACCAACAGAAACTAGGGCGACGCCGACAGAGCGAAATTGGTTGGCTAAGGACCCATAGTTGTTGGCCTCAGCGAACATCCATGCAACCAGCAATTGTTGGCTCTGAAGCGGGGAGTCGATAGCAAAGCCGGAGGAGATGGCAGAGGCAGGGACCCATTTCAAATAGACTGGCCCAAAGCGAAGCAGATGCTAAAAAATTGGAGGATAAGGCCAGAGGGGACGACTTAGGGAACCCGGGCTCGAGAGGACACATCCTCGGGCGCTTCGCCCTGCTCGGAGCGAGGAGGATCGACTGGCGGAGGGGCTAGCCGAACGCGCTCCACACATTCCCGGAAGGAAGACTGGACGACATCGACGATCCGAGGGGCGATGAGGTCTTCATACTTACCGAAGGCCTCCCTGAGAACCTCGAAGATTCTCTTCCCCAGGGTCCCAACGACGCCCCTCTCCACCTCCTCCACGAGCCGCGTCACCTGGCGCCGATCAGACAACTCCCTTTGAAGCTCCTCCCTCTCCAGGCGGAACGACTCCGTCGCTTCCTCAGCCGACTGCAGGGCATCCTCCAACTTTCCCTGGAGATCACCCACTCGTCCCTCCAGCTCGGCCACGCGGATCTGGAGATGCCGGGACTCCATCTGGGCCTCCACCATGGCTACCTCCGCCGCCCCGGCTCGCTCTTGGGCCCTCATGGAGGACTCCTCCAGCTTCCTCAAGTGGATGGCTCGCTTCTGCAACTCCACGGCGAGCGTTGAACCCTGGAAGACAGGACATGAGCTAAGAAGAGAGTGAAGGAAAAGAAAGGACTGCAAGATAGCCGAACCTGTTGAAGGTCCCAAACCAAAGAGTCCGACACCTTGTCGGCGGGAATCTTCTCGAGGGTGCTGCGGTCCCGGGGGAAGACGGAGCTCTCGGCCACCTGCTGGGCCAGGGCTCGGTCGACGAATACCGAACTCCCGGGGGCAACATCAAGGGAAGCCATATGGCCCGCCAATAGAGCTCCGATTCCCGGAGACGGAAGCGGGGACGCTGCAACGGGGGTGGTTGTCAGAGCCACCTGAAGATCCCCGGTGGTGGCTGCAGGAGGCATAGAACAGGCCGGGCTGGAGGGCTCCGCATCATCCTTCCTCTTCTTCCCTTCGTGAGGCTCCACGAGCGACGAAGGGGAGCGCTTCCGCCTTGCCCCATCTCCACTCTCGAGGACGGGAGGGGACGCTCCGAGGGCAGGAGGGACTGCACCGGACCCGTCATTACCCCCTGCCTCTTGGGCTGATTGGGCGGGTCCGGCCCTTACGACGCCCCCGGGGAGGAGATCGCCAGAAGAAGAGGCAGGAGGCACGGCCGCTACCTTGCCCACGGAGGGCTCGGCTCGGCGCACCTCCTCCTCAACGGTCCGTCGAGGCGCCCTTCCGGAGGAACTGCCTCGACTCCGAGCGGCTCCGCGACGGATCAGCTCATCGACGTCACGGACGAACTCGCGGCCTGCCATCCCTGCAAAGAGAACCGAAATCAGGATGAGTCACAGGGCGATTCGAGGATGAAAAAGCGACCTACCCGGAGACCACAAGACAGCCTTCAGAAGTAGGTCGTCCAACAAAGACCAGATGGACTTCGATTCCAAAGGAAGAGCCGACAGCAGCGTGGCGGCTGCCTGATCAACGTCAGAAAGGGCTAGCGGCGGGCGAGGCTGGACAGACGCGCCCCAACTTGTCAAAATCTGGGCATCACCCGAGAAGACTACAAAGACATAATCCGAGCTCCAATCCCCCGACCAGCGGGGTAACCCGATCAGGCATTCCCTCCTCGAACGGGCTCGGAGTTGCAGCCATGACCCCGGCTCGACCGTCTGGACCTGATAAAAGTAGAAGAGAAGGGGGAGAGACGGCTCCAGACCGCGGGTACAGCAGAGCGTTACGAAGCCCGTCAGTACCGCGATCGAACAAGGGGTGAACTGGCAAAGGGATACCGTGAGATGTTCCATGACCTGGATGAAGAAGGGATGGAGCGGGAAACGAAGACCCATGCGGAACATCTCGACGTAGGCACCGACCTCATTGCTCCTCAGAAGGCAAATCCGCTCGTCGACGAATGGAACTCGGACATCGTACGGGAAGCAGAGATACCTTTCCCGGATCTCCGTGGCTACCGAAGGAGGGGTCCCCGACGGCGTACGGAGGACAACCGGGGGCACATTAAGCCGCACGGCAGCCGACGCCACGTCATCACGGCCGTAGTCTGGGAAAATCTTCCCCTTCCCCTTATCTTGGAGGGAACAACTCCCGGCAGGGGAACCTGATCCCACCAGCCGGGGCTCGCCCCGCCTGGACTCCGGAGGACCCCTCGCCCCTTGACCAGAACCGCCTATCCTAAGAGCAGCCATAAGACGAAAGCAAGAAAGGAATTACCTTTTGGCTAGTTTGGAGAAGACAAGGACGCGAAGGCGACGGGAAACTCCGAGTGGTGGAAAGCTCAGAACAATGGGAAGAGCAAGAGAGAAATGGAGATCAACGCGGCAGGAGATCTTATATACCGGGCGCAGGAGTGAATTCGAAGCGACTGACAAGAACGCGTGGCAGGCCTCGAAGAACTGGCGGCGTTTCGAAATCGGTGCCAAGGGAAGTCCAATCGATCCGCCTCATCATGACCTACATTTATGACCACACCTCGACTGAAGCGCCACTCGAAACCCCAGGAGGCATAGCGGTCGTACCGAGCTAGCCGAGGCCGATCGATCCCGCCGATGGCGGCGCTCGAACCCCTCAGCTTCTCAACGGAAGACAACCCCGCGAACGGTGGGGATAAGCTTGCAGCTACACGTGGCGGCATCAGAGGACCGACGGCGCTTCGGAGCCCGCGCCTTAAAAATATCGAACGGGTCCACTCATGATGACGACTAATAAATGAGTCGGCATCGACTGGCGAGCTTGTCAAAATCGGCAGAAGTCACATCGGCCGAGCCGAACCGACCGAAGCTGATCAACCCGACTGATGGGGGCAATTGTTACGCCTATTTGACCGAGACCCAAAAGACACGAGCCCAAGAGCCCGACTGCTGGCCGAGAGCCCATCTGCGTATACAGGCCCGTTCTACAAGGCCCTATAAGGGACCCCCCCGACTATCGATCCGACCCGGCCCCGATAACCCACTGACCACTCGCCCACTCCTGCGATAACCGCTCCCCCGGTTCCGCGACCACTAAATGGCGGTAATGGGGAGGTACGAGCATGGCGCAGGGGGTGGCGACGGGGGGGCGGATTGAGGGGGCACGATTGAGGGCGGGCGAGGGAAGTGGGCCAGAGGCAATCACGCCGGGAGCTCTATAAAAGGGCTAGGAAGACGACGAAACAGGGGACCGCATCTCAGGTATCCTAAACCTAAGGTACTCCATCAACGACCTAGTTCCCCCTTTCCATCTCCTTCCTCCCCCGCTCGCGCCGTGAGACGCCGTTCCGATCTCCTCACGAGTCGAACTGTCTCCGCCGGGCCTCCTCTTTCAGATCTCTGTCTGACTTAGGCATCGGAGGGGATTTGGCCGGAACCAAGGTCCGGCCCCCTGACGAGCTTTCTCGTCTACGCAGGAGGAGAGCTGATCAACGGGCCGAGGCTTCCCCTCGCCCCTCGCCGACCACACACCCAGCTGGACGAGTGAGGCTTCCCCTCACCGTCCGATCGCCAAGGCCGAGCACATCCTACCGAAGCCGAGCGTCTCAACCAGGGCCGAGGCTTCCCCTCGCCCCTCGCCGACCACGCATCCAACCGGACGATCGAGGCTACCCCTCGTCGTCCCACCTCCGAGGCCGTGCTCATCCGTCCGAGGCTGAGCGTCTCGACCAGGGTCGAGGCTTCCCCTCGCCCCATCTGCACTGACTCGAAGCCCCCGAGGGACCCAAGCGGGCCCCTTGACCACGTTGACCGGGTTGTCCACGGTCAACGCTTTGTAGTGAGAAAACACTCTGAAACAAAAAAGAATGCAATTTTATTCTTTAATTTTTACTACTTGTTAAGGAGTAGACTTTCATAGAGTTTGAAGACAGCAACAATAACCCAAATAATATAGGCAATTATTTGGGAGATACTTGCTTATAAAAGTATGAGATACTTGCTTATATGATTGCTTAAAATTCTAACTGATCGCTAAAAGTCTAAATGATTGCTTAAAATTGAAACCTAAACAACATTCACTGCCAAAAAAATATAAAGAAGAAAATGACAAAAAATGAAGGAGAAAAATGAAATACAAGGTAACATGGAATGATAATTCTGTTAACTTCCGTCAAGAGTCAAAAGGTTACAAACATCAATTTTATTCCATTTTGTATACAATATAGTTGAACCCAACAGATCATTTTCATGCCCAAGCTAGCAACACTAATAAACTTAAATGACAGTTATTTCCCTCAAATTGAAAAAAAGAATTTAATTCCAAAGAATAAATGTAAGCTAAACAAAGCTTTATATGTTCATCTCCATGACCGAGAGAAACTTCCACTGTATGTATCAATACATCAGAACATAAACTGCCAGTTATTTGAACAAGGCAAGTGCAAGACCTCAAGGACCAAAACATATCCACTGATCTCCCTTCACTCTCATCAGCAACACCAGTGACACTCCATCGCTATCAATAAATTCCTTTAAAAATTGCACTTCATTGTGCACACAAAAAATTGCACTCTCATCAGCAGGCGTACAGATGCAACCGGCCCTGCGAGGCCCAGCTCCACGGAATCGAGACGCTGGTCTGCGTCTCAGCCGCTGGCGGGGGTCCTCGAGCTCGGGTCCTCCGACTTGATAGGAGAGAATCGGGTCTTAATCCAGCAGGCCAAGGCTTTGTTTTCGGACCATGATGACTTCGTCATGGGAGCCTCCCCTACCGCTGTAATGCATTTAAGGCCGCCGATGAAGAGAGAAGTGTTGTCGTCTTCGGTGGATTCGGAGCATTTGGACTCCGAAGTTGGGCTGATGGTGGAGGGATGCAGGCCAAAGAAGCGCGGAAGGAAGCCCGGCACAGGGAGGGAGACTCCGGTGAACCGTGTGGAGGCGGAGCATTAGAGGAGGGAGAAGCTGAACCACCGGTTCTACGCGCTGCAGTCCGTTGTCCCGAATGTGTCGAGGATGGACAAGGCGTCACTTCTCGCCAAACAAATGAAGCGAGATTTGATATATGAGATGTCCTTCCAAGCGATCCAACAAACTAAATGACTTGGTTCTCCAAGCAATTCTCTCCACAAACCCTAGAAAATTGTTTGCAAATCTGCTCTCTGTCTCTCAGTCGACCTTTTTGTTTCTTTTCTTTCTCTGCATACAATAAAAAGTTTTGATTTTTTATGAAATCCGGAACAGCCCCCTACTCTCTCTACTTACTTTCTTCTTCATTTCTCTCTGCAGCGCGTGTTAGGGTCGGCATGGGGCCACGGTGGCGGGTAGGCGGCGACGGGGTGAAGGCGGCGACGAGGTGGGGCAAACCGTCGGTGTTGATGGCGACGACCTTGCACCACGTCAACGAAAAAGCGCACTATGTGTTGGTGGCACTGCGTGGGCTGTTCTGTCGATGTTGGGGGCCTGTTCGGGTGTCGACGACGGAGCACGGTGCGGCGTCATGAAGGCGGAGGACGCGTATGGTCAGAGCGTCGGAGCTGATGTGTCGAGCGAGCTACGTGGAGTTGATGCGCGGAGGGGGAGCGACGCATATGGCCGGACTTCAGCCACAATGTCACGATCATTATTAATCGCTTTTGGTCATTCAACTGTCAATTTTGCGTGGAAACAATTTTCTGCATACGTGTGCCCACACGGCTCTAAAAACATACATGAATGCATGCTTGATGCATCAATTCGAATGGGTGGACCCTTCACGTGGAAACATGGTCTACCAGATCATTTCGAAGTTCGGTTGCAAAAAATTATGTGCATACAAACATGTGATTAAAATAATAAGAAGTGTTATGAATCAACTACTGGGGGAGGAACCCACATCCCTTTATTTATAGGCATGGTAGGAGAGTAGATACATCGAATACATAGATATGGGCGTATCTCTAAGATACCCGCAATCCTAACCGACTCTGGTTATTTCCATTCACAACACTCCCCCTTATCCAGCCATAGGTGTGAACTCCGCTCAAGAGTACTTCGGGATTCTGAGCGTAATAAGAGTCTCACAAGGGGTGGATACTTCAGGATCCTGAGTTGGTGAGGTTTGCCTCGTTAAAACCTTTAGCTATGGAAAACCCAGTGGGAAAAACCATAGTTAAGGAAAAAGAGTGCAAACGCTCTTTAACTCCCCCTGATTTGTACAAGTGACTCTGCTCATGGATACTTCTGGATTCTGAGCGTCACAGAGGGGTGGATACTTCAGGATCCAGAGTTGATGTGATTTGCCTCGTTAAAACCTTTGGCTATGGAAAACCCAGTGGGAAAAACCATAGCTAAGGGAAAAGAGTACAAATTCTGTCAACTCCCCCTGATCTGTAAAAGCTCTTAGGCTTTCAGATCTCATAGGCTTATCTCATCACTCCTATTTACAATATTCCGAAAATGTACACAGATTACGAATTTTATCACCATTAAGCAGCTGCTGAATCCAGAAACTCTGGAGAGGTGTGCTAAGTTTCGTCGCCTCTGATGTGGTCTTCAGACTATATGGTCAGCTCCACAGAACTAGCCTCTATCCCAGTCGTCACTGGGATGTGATGTACCACCAGGCGCCCTCAAATACACCATTGGTGTGATTCTGGAATGGTGAGGATCTCAGAATGATAGGATGATGTTGCCTTCATAAGTTGCTTTACATATTTGCAGTAGATGGTCATCCCACTGTTGGTACCTGTTCTGTGATTTCTCAATATAGGGACCGGACCTGTAACCTGCATTCGAATAAACATTGGAGGATGCTACTTCATTTTGTAAGTCCAAATATTTCGACCCTTGGAGGAAGCGCAGAAGGCTTAACTCCGGTCTAATGGCCCTTTTTAGGTGACAACTATCTCTGGCTGATGAGTTTACTGCAATTGCTATATCGGGACGCCATGCAGTTAGCCAGGAGTGCCTGATTGCACTTAGTTAAGGGACTTTGGGACCAGTTATATCCTCCCCCTCTTCCAGCGATCGGAAGGGTTCTTTTTGTACATCCAGTAAGTGTACCACCGTAGGTGTACTTTGGATGACAATGGTCCTTTTAATTTCTCCAACGCACTTCTGGTCGTTTGTAACAGGATTCTATGAGCCATGATTTTATATTTGCCTAGGTCTTTTTATTTTATGTTCAAAAGTCAGGCTTGTACATGTAGTTCGGTTTTCTCTTCAGGAGATCCGATGAGATTTTAGTTGTCTCCAACTATGATCTCTAATCCTGTTCTTTGCACAGATGCAAAGACAACCTTCAGTAGGAATCATTGACTTGTCAAGTGATTCTCTTGGTTGTACATTTATTTATTATACTTATTGTTTTTCTTGAATAGACGTCCCGGAGTCTATTCATGCGTTTTAAGGAAATGTGGAAATTATCTTTACAAGATATCCACGAAGATATGCCATCACAACATCCAATAACAGCATATCCAAAATTTTCCTTCGCCAAATCGTAAGGTATTCGCTTTTGATAACTTAGGGAGACTGATGCATCATTTATGAGACATGCTCATTTGAATTTGTTCGATCCCTAGTTTCAGCGAAATTTTCCTTGGGCTATAGGTTGTACCGTATAGCATACGATTTTGTATTTATTTTTCTTATGTTTGCAATACTTTGTTTTATCCACAGGTTTGACACCTTTTGGTGTCTGGACTTCAGGTCCGAACATTTCACGTTTCATAAGTGAGTCCAGCTCATCTTTTATTGCCACGTTCCACGTTTGGCCAATCTCTACGTTTGCCTTCTAGCAACGGAGTGTGGAACGATAATTTATAAACATCATCGCCATTGCGATGTATATGGCAATATGATACGTGAATACATTGTCGACAATTTATGTTCTATCTGTCCAACACCTCCCCAGTACGTACAACATTTACTTAATTTCACTTTTTCCCGGCAATTCCTCTGCAGTGGATTCCGGGAAGGGTGATGGTGTGGACAGGAGCTCATTGTCCTGTGGTAGTATTGTCTTAAGGTCTCCAGGAGTTTCTTGTCCTAGGAGCCTGGTGGTCTGCCTCTTTTCTGTTGAGGATCAGCCACTTCTGCTGCTGGTGGATTGCATCCATTCTCGGGGATGTCAATCCTAGCTGGAGTTTTTGCAGCAGGGATGTTTGATCTGACAATCTTCTGGTTGTCAATAAATGATTCCGGTAATTGGTAAACAGTGTTCTGTATGTGGAGGATCTTCGGGATCTCATCTACACATTGTATTGTTACCGGATCATAGTGGATCAAACTTTTTGTATCCCACGTTATAATTTTCTTTGCGCCAGATTTTCTAGTATCTGGGCCTATTTTTGGGAAACTTGTCTCATTGAAATCACAGTCTTCAAGATGTGCCATAAATGCGTCCCCCGTTTGGGGTTCTAGGTATCTTATAAGTGAGGGTGAGTCAAACCCTGCATGGATACCTAGGCAACGTTGAGTATCGTTTTGGTCCTCTTTGGTGGAGCAATGGGGATTTAAGACTGCGCGACAGAAGATTCTCAGATGAGAAATGTTCGGTGGCATTCCATATGTAAATTGCATTGGAGACTCTGACCTCCAGAGGGTCTTATTTTCATTTACGATGCAGCATGCAGAGTTTGCATGTCCCCATGCATCCATAGGCAATCGGGATTTAATGGACGTTCAGTCCATTGGAGTCTACTTTTCAGTGACTCTGCCGACCCATTTTGGGTATGAACATGCGACAATTGTATGTTCATTTTCAATTCCCGTTGATTGGCAGTACTCTTGAAAAGACTGGGAGGTATATTTCCCAACATTAACCAGACTTATTTACAACATTTTATTGTCTGGGAAATGTGCCCGCAACATTTTTATTTTTGTGCCAATAGCTTTGGAAAAACTAAGTTGCGGGTCTGTAGTAGACACACGTACGAATATTCTGAGGATGCATTTATCAGTACAGTGAAGTACTGAAATATCCCACTAGGGGTGGTGGATTTTATCCACATCTATCTCCTTGTATTCTTTTTGAGGAAGCGTGGAGATTCTTTTTCAACTTATCGTGTAGATGGCCTTGCAATTAGTTTTCCCTTATAGTAAGGGATGCGAGGGATTTTTTTCCCTTCTGAAGAATCTTCTGGTTCTTCAAGTCATACCCATAGGATAAGATGCGATGCATCATCACAAATCCAGGGTGGCCAAGTTCATCATGCCGGAGTAAAAACTCGGCTGATGTCGGGCACTTCAGGTGCTCCGTTTAATTCTGCTTCCTTTCTCCGAATCTTCGTATGGTGGAGGCCTATAAGGCTCTCAAAACGTTCAAGTGTGGATTTTACTCCTTTTTCTTGAGACGTTGCATACGGTAATTTTTTTTTCATTTACATTTGCTGTTTCCAAGTGGAATCCGTTGAACCGGATGTCCTTGAAACTTAGAAAGTCTCTTTTGGAATTCGGAGGGATTAGTGCATCCTTTTTTTGTGTCGTTTGGGGGCAACAGTTGTTGCATTCCCTGGATCTTCAATATAGCCCTGATGTTGGGCTTTGTATTGAAAGAGATCCTACGTGTTTATTGTCTACTAATTATTTATGAGAGCAGTTTCATCTATTGAAAGATGAATCGGTAGGCACATGCATATTCAGATAGACATATTCATTTATTGTCTACTAAATTTTTTTAATCAAAACAGATTGCGTAATACAAAAGCTCTCATAACGTGAGATGTTCTATACAATTTGCTAAGATAAAAGTAAAGGCTAGTCAAGCATGTCATTATTTTCGAAGTCGTCAGCTGAAAAACTTAACTGGAGCATCAGATGTCATCAGGTTTGTTTCAGCTTTATTTTTCTTATGTTCTCTTTATACAAATCCTGGAGATGATGCGGAGTTCGGCACACTCTGGACCAGTGGCCTTTCATGCCACAATTTTGGCACTGGTCTTCCCATTCCCTCTTGGGTGGGGGTATATCATTTCTATTTTTGTTATTTCTGTGCCTCGTGAACTTCCGCTTACTTTCATTATTTCGCTGCTGTTGTTCATGGCCCTTGGCTTTTTTTTCTGTTGACCCCCCTTCTGTGGTCTTTCTTTTCTTTTATTATCCCTCTTCTTTTTGAAGGAAGAGGAATGGTGAGCTTCTGGTAGAGGGGTAGTGTCGGGAGGGCGCATATTGTGAGTGGCGAGGATAAGCTCTCTGTTTTGCTCGGTCATGAGTAAACATGACGGCAGCTCAGAATACTTGGTGAACTTGCGTTCACAGTATTGCTGCATGAGTATCGCATCTTTTTCATGGAAGGACGTATACGTCTATTCCAGCAGCGTGCGATCTTCTGAGACTTTTTCACCACACAACTTCAGGCGTGAGGTGATGCTAAAAAGTGCTGAGTTGTACTCAGCAATGGATTTAAAGTCTTGTAGTCTCAGGTTCTCCCACTCATATCGTGCCCTTGGGAGTATAACATCTTTTTGATGTTTATACCCGTCCTCAAGGGCAGTCCATAGCTCAAGTGGATCTTCGACCGTAAGGTATTCAGCCTTTAAGGTCTTGTCCACATGGCGGCGAATATAGGTGATGGCTTGCGCCTTCTCTATATCGCTAACATTTTCTTTTTCAGGCACAGCAGCGATGAGGGACTTTGCCCGCAGGTGAAACTTTACATCTAGTTGCAAGCTTAGATAGTTTCTACCTGATGCTTCCAGTACTTCGAAATTAACGCTTGCAATATTAGCCATTTATCTAGCAGAGCACAAACATGCATGAATTAATAATTAATCAGGGAAAACATTTTCATGCGGATGCAATATTTAACGAAAAACTAAATGTGTGGATCGGCCAGTCCCACAAGAAAGAGTCCAAAAGTCCACAGTCCAAATTATACAAATTTGCAGCTTTAAAAAATGAAAATACAACTTTGGAAACCCCGTGGGTCCCATATGATATCTCCATCTTCAAGCGTGGCCTCCGTCTTCATGGAAGTTGGTCTTCTTTCTTTGACATTTACCTAAATTCCTCACTACAATTTCTCTCAAAAATAAAAGAAAGGTGCGGGCAATAAACTGTGGGACTAAACGGCCGATCCAAAAACCACATTTAGCAATTCATGCAGAAATATTCTGCTCATCAACTTTTTCATCAGACATTTTCATCACAGGCATCACAGGCATGTAATATTCGCAGAGATGGATAAATAATTTAAACACTTAATAATTATTGGACCACTGGGCAACGTCATACACCGTTAGGTTACGTTACTAACGGCAGAGCGGTCGCAGGATCTTCCTAATTATTAAGTTTTAAATACGATGCACAACCACGCATATAATATCCAACAGAATATACCAGAGATGCAAAGCATGTAAATATGATTTTTGCAGAAAAAATCATTACAATGCAAAGGTTGTAAAGTAAATGGGTTTAATCAATTAAATTGATTAAGAGCCCAAAATAAACATTTTCTTTGTCAGAGGAAAAAGTTTTCCTCATCATCCCAAAAGCCCCCCCAAGAATCCCCAAAAAGTCCTCGCCTGCCCGGTATTTGTCCCGTAATTTACCGTGATTTTTCACGAAAATTTTGCCCTTAAATCCCCTTTTTAAATTAATTTTTAGGCTAACAAGTTGCCTTTTTAGGCGAGTTTATAGCCCTTTGCCTTCCCCATTTTTTTTCCAGATAAACCAGCCCGCGGGCCTAAAGCCCGCAGTCGACCTATGGGATTCAGGCCCATAGGCTTTTTTCTTTTTTCTTTTTTTTTTGAAATCTGTGGGCCTGAAGCCCACAACAGGTCTGTGGGCTTCAGGCCCACAGACTCTGATTTTTTTTTTGAATTCTGTGGGCCTGAAGCCCACAGATCTGTTGTGGGCTTCAGGCCCACAGATCTGGATTTTTTTTTGAAACAGCTAGGGTTTCATGGGGGGGCCGGCACCGCCGCGGCCCCCTGCAGGGGGTGCGGCGGGAGCCGTTGCAGGGGGGCGCGGCCGCCGGGGCCGCCCCCCCTTGCGGAGGGGGGGGGGGGGGGGGGGGGGGGCGGGGCGGCCGCGGGGCCGCCGCCCCCCTTGCAGGGGAGGGGGGGGGGGGGGGGGGGGGGGGGCGGCGGCGCCCCCCCTGCGGGGGGAGCGGCCGGAGAGGAGGGAGGGGGGGTTTCCGGTGAGGTTTGGGGGGGGGTCCGGTGACGGCTAGCCGCAGGAGGGTTCAAAATTAGGGTTTTACCCTAAAAATCGAGTTTTTGGGATGAAAAATCCGTCGTTTTCAAGGCGACGATGAATCCCCATGACGATCTTGCGAGATCTAGGGGAGGGACAATCATACGTATGATTAAAAATATCGTTTTTAGTATTTTTACCTCTATATCCGTCCTCCGGATATAGCGACGGTTGCTCGAAGCCCTACGCGGATGACGACCCTTGATGGAGGAAGCCTTGCACCGCGCTCGTGGATCTCCCGTCTCGCCTTCGTCTTCGCAACGAACGGAAAGAAAATTTTGTGGAAAAAATTTTTTTAGAGTCGTGCTGATAACGTGTTATGAATCAACTACTGGGGGAGGAACCCCCAGCCCTTTATTTATAGGCATGGTAGGAGAGTAGATACATCGAATACATAGATATGCGCGTATCTCTAAGATACCCGCAATCCTAACCGACTCTGGTTATTTCCATTCACAACAAGAAGTAAAATATCTCGCCAAAATTTAGCGGGAATTGATAGAGTACGTAGAAGCACCTTTCCGTTTGCCTTCGAGCAAATCTCGGCCGTCAGATCTGGCTTCTGCTCAATGGGCAAGATTCATAGGGCTACTTTGACAGTCACGTGCAATGCATGTGACCTCAACCAACCCTCAACGTCTCTATTTAAAACCGAGATCGAGAGAATCGCGGGGTTTCTGTAATTTATCTCCTCCATTTCCCCCCAATTTTCTTGAACGCCACCTTCCTCTTTCGAATAAAATTAAACAAATTGTTCTTTGCATCTTATTATCCTCAATTTTGATCCATTTTGCCCCACATTCTCATTTGAGTCCCATAATTTATGGGAAATGTTAGGGATTGGGGAAAAAATTGATGGATTGCATGGCAAAAACCTCAAATTTCGGCAGATGGAGAAATAGACCCAAGACTTCTTTACCGAAACGCAGCGCAGGAGAGGAGAAGAATGCGGAGAAAAAGTCCCTTTTGCCCTCGGCCATGACGGGACAGAAGAAGACCACGAATAGGAAGAAGAATTCGAAGAGGCGAGTGCAGTGGAACGACGATCTCGGGGACAAACTCGTCCAAGTAGTCGAATTCTTACCAAGGTATAATTTGAGCTGCCCATTATCTATTTTTTGAAATTTATATGAAAAAATAGTTATAGAATAATGTGCAACTTTTGATGACATCATCTGCGCCGGGAAAAATTTGATCTTTACTGGAATCTTGACCAAGAAATGAACTTGCGATATATGTATATATGTTTTTTATTTGCATATTCGCATTAAAATTTGCATCTTGTGTTCATTGTGGAATTTTTTAAACTAATGTATTAACATGCTTGTGATTGAACTAAGCTTGATCCTTTACTAAAGCATATTCGTGCACATTTGGCAAATTAATAGGAAGTAAGTTGTAAATAGTTGATAATAGGAATCACGTCCAGAGTTGTCTCATTTCAGGTAGTATACACTTTTAGCCATCATTTTAGTCCTCTTAACTGGTAGGCTCGTGATTTTCCTTCGTCCAATTTTTTTGCCCCAACCTTGTAGAAATATTGTTCTAAACGGAAGCTATATAATTCCTTACCAGAGCATTCATTTCCTCTCTTATACTTTAGTTTATTACCACTTGTCCATCTCATGTTGACATTTTAGCAACGATCAATGTTTTAGCTTGTTTCTGTGGAAGTTGGCTTGATTTCGGCGCCGATAAGTTATTGGTTACCTAGACGAGCTATCTTGTGTCGAGATAGCTCGTCTGTGCTCGGATACGACCCATCTGACCTGACACAAGTCAGATAGGTCAAATGCTGAGCTATGAGACTTCAGCAGAGTATTGGACTCTCGATCGTGATGGTTGTAAGGGTCGATGGCTCAGATGGATCGGCACCTCTACGGTTTGACCTACCCAATGGGTCGAACAACTTGGGTCAGCATTTTTGGATCGCTCGGTCTTCAGGAGGAAGTACGGTTGTGCGGTGCAGGGCCCACTCGGATGTGACGGAGGCCAATAGGATGTAGTGCATGCCTGTTAGGATTCGGTGCATTAAATGCATAGAACTGTAATGAGCTAAGAATTCCGTTAAAGTCGGGATTCGTATCTTTTGGGGACTCCTCCTCAATGACAGCGTCTATTGTACCCTAGGAGTATATATATGTAGTTTTAGACGAGAGTTGCGGTGGAAAACACATTAGAGAGTTCTTGAGCCGCTATTTGTGAGAGCCGACTTAGAGAGATATTGTAGAGAGCTTTTGGAGAGAAACTTGTGTGCTTCTTCTTCATTTATGTAGAGAAGATTTGTATTCTTTCTTTCTTTTCGTAATAAAGCTCATTGGTGTTCCCTTGGCCAGCCGACGGCCTAAAGTTGTGGTCTCTCTTAGCGCTTCTCGTTTGTTTGGTTGCTTGTCTCTATCCTTGATCATCGATGATCCTATGTAATTCGTTGTGCTGTGTGTCGTCGGCACACATCAAATTGATATCTGATCTGTACGGTGTCGAAGATCAACGTAGGAGGCAAAGATGAATAGCGGTGGCGATAACAATTCCTCAAAGGTGTGGACTTCCAGCGTGCATGCTCCAGTTGGTCGGACTATCATATCCAACACGAAGTTCGAAATTGAGAAGTTTGATGGAAAGATCAACTTCAGTATATGGAGATACGAAGTCTTAGATGTCTTGAACCAGCATGGTCAAGGCATCGCATTGGACGAGAAGCCGATGTGCATGTTTGATTTGGAATGGAGAACTCTGAATTGGATTGCATGTGGTACCATCCGACTGTATCTGTCGAAGAAGAAGAAATACACATACATGGAGGAGACATGTGCAAGTAAGTTCTGAAAGGAGCTTGGCGACAAGTACATGAAGAAGAACATCCAGAACAGGCTATACTTGAAGAAGACGCTTTTCGGTTTGAGCCGAGGGCATTTCTATGGAGGAACACCTCGACTACTACAACAAGCTTCTTACAGACTTGATGAATGTCAACGTGAAGGTTGACAATGAAGACAAGACGATAATTCTCCTTAACTCTCTACCCATTGAATATGAGTACTTGGTGTCGGTTCTTACTTATGGTAAGGAATCAATCACATTTGAAGAGGTGTCAAACGTTCTGACGAGCAACGCGTTCAGGAAGAACGACATGGACACTGAAAGCCGAGCCAACGACGCTCTTACAGTCGTAAGAGGTCGTAATAGAGAAAAGGATGGAGCGAGGAAGGGGTATTTCAGATCCAAGTCCAGAGACAAGAGCAGAGGCTCTCAGCGCAAGGACTTAGTAAAGAACCAATGTGCTTTCTGCAGAGAAAGATGACATTGGGTCAGAGACTGTCTAAAGATTAGAAGAAGAACGTCGCAACAGCCAACATCGCGAAGGGCGTTGAGGTAAAGGAATGGGTTCTGGCCGGTGCTTCGGAGGGCGTGTCGTCAGATGGTTGGGTGCTCGACTCTGAGTGCTCGTTCCATATGACGCAACATCGAGAGTATTTACGACCTTCCGTCAAAGGAGTAAGAGTACGGTCTTGCTGGGCGATGACCGAGCTTGCAACACTGCAGGCATCAGGATAATGCGGATGATGATAAGCGACGTTGTTACACGAGACATCGATGAGGTACGCTTCGTTCCCGACCTAAAGCGTAACCTCATATCGCTTGGTTCACTTGAAGCCCGGGGCTATCGAGTGATGATGGAGAATGGAGCTCTGAGGGTGGCCCGAGAAACAATGATCGTGATGAAGGGGAAGCGACGAGGTAACCTCTATTACTTGGATGGTTCGGTCATAGCTGGCACAATAGCTCTCACTCGTGAGGCCGATCAAGACGACTCATTGCTGTGACACATGCGCCTCGGGCATGTGGGCGAGAGCTTTGCAGAAGCTGATTGTCGGAGATCGTCCGATGGGTGCCAAGACTGGGAAGATTGAGTTTTGCGAGCACTGTGTTTGGTAAACAGACACGTGCTTCATTTGGAATGACCATTCATAGTACGAAGGAAGCGCTTGACTATGTACACACTGACATATGTGGGCCGAGTAGGTCGGCCTCATTGGGAGGGAAACACTACTTTGTTCGTTCATTGACGATTTCTCACACATGGTGTGTGTTTTTCCGCTGAAGTCAAAAGATCAAGTTCTTAGCACTTTCATCGAGTGGAAAAAGCTGGTTATAGGTTGAGACAAGTCGGAAAGTCAGGCATCTCCGCAGCGACAACGGTAGAGAGTATATGTCGGATCTCTTCGAAAAGTTCTGCAGATCGCAAAGGATTTAGAGGCACTTCATCGTGAGTGGTATGTCGCAACAGAATGGTGTAGCTGAAAGGATGAATCGGACTTTGCTGGAGAAATTTCGATGCATGTTGTGAACAGCCGACCTATCGAATGAGTTTTGGGCAGAAGCCCTGGCGTACACGACCTACTTGGTCAATCGGCTCCCGTCTGCTGCATTGGGAAGACGACCTCCATTAGAGGTCTGGTCGGGAAAGCTAGTTTCTGATTATGCATCACTGCGAGTTGGGGCTGTCCGAGTTACTATGTCGTGAAGGAAGACAAACTCGATACTCGAGCCAAGAAAGCCATCTTCTTGGGCTTTATCAAAGGTGTCAAAGGATATTGACTGTGGTGTCTGACACAAAAGAAAGTGATCGTGAGCAGAGACGTAACGTTTGATGAGTCAGTGTTACTAAGGGAACATGAACCAAATGTGGAGACCGAACAGACAGCTAAAACAGGTCTACGATAACTTGTTTGAGGTTTCAGACCGGTCGGCCATCGACTCAGGCCGACCTACACTAGAGGCTGCAGAAAACGGATTCCAGACGGATGCTAGTGAAGTTGGTGGTTCAAGCTCAGATGGTGGAGTTAGCTCAGCTTCACAGATAACTCAACCGAAGGATTCCATAGCAACATCGAGACCGAAGCGTGAGATACGACAACCTGCATGGTATACAGAGTCGCTATTTGATATCTGTTATACATAGATTTGGTTGTGAGAAGATGCAGTTGATGCGGTCATGGTCCACTACGCTCAACGAAGGAGGCGCATGGTGTCCACAGAGCCCACGGTGGCAAACTCGTAATTCAGTATCTTCAGGGGGGCCTTTTTGTAAAAAGGCTAATTATGCAATTAGCCTTCTTAAGCTCAATGACCGGCCAGCCCTAGCTTCCATGCTTGGATTGATTTGTGAGTTTTTCTTAGTTTAATTCTTAGTTAATTGTGTCTTCGAATTGTAGCTGAGATATAGACTTTCTGCTCTAATAGAAAGTTAGGAGTTTGCCTCTCCTTGAATTGGGGTATTTATCCTTTAATTTCAGATCTAAACTATAAATAAAAATCCAATTTTTATTGTTCTTCCACCCAAAAATCCCTCTTTTAGTCCACAAAAAGCCCTAATCGTATCAATTTGATATCAGAGCCCGTCGATCTATGGCGGTCACACGAGTGAATGATAGAATCGATATGTTGGAAGAAAAGTGGGAGAAGGTTCAAGGCGAGATCCAAGGGATCAAGAAGAGCTTGGAAGGCGATATCCAAGGGATCAAGAAAGGCGCGTATGATCAAGAAAGCCATGCGGATTAGCGGTTCGCGCAATTTATGGATGCCATCCAACAAAACGCGACGGCAACGAATCAAAGTTTAGTGGCGACGAAGCAAAGTTTGATGAAGGCGCTTGACGAAAAGTTAGATCCGGATAAAAAGGGGTGACCTTTGGCACAGGGGAAGGAAAAAGACGAAATTTTTGAAGAAGGGCTTCTCTCCGACGTCGATAACTACTGTGTGGAGTAAGAGGAGGCAGCGAGAGGAGCATCAATTTGAGAACCCCCGAAGCCACTAACAGGTTCGGCCGACCCCCTGGACTTGTTGACAGGCCGATCGACAGCCCCGGAGTCTTGACACTTGACAGCCCCGACTAACACAGCCGAGCTACCATGAGGGTCCGCCGGCCCAGTTCGGGGGCCGACATGCCCCGTCGAGTTACCTAGATGGCCTGCCGACCAAGTTCAGGGATCGATAGGCCCTGCCGAGTCCCCCTGGGGTTTCCTCCGGCCCAGATGGGGGCCGACATGCCCCGCTGCACTACAGGAGAGCCCGCCGGCCCAGTTTGGGGCCAACAAGCCCCGATGACGTTGCAGCAGAGTCGCCAGATTCAGTTTCAGCCCCAGAATGGTCCTGTCGGAGTTTTTATCCCCAAGGAGCACCGCAACAATTTTTTGGAGGCCGCTCGACGCATCTACGCCCCAGGGGGAATTTCTGGAGATTGGAGGGGGCATCGGGGTCCTCCAAGGGTACCCCATGAGAACTACGATCGATACCAGTGTAAAGATCATGGGGAAAGGAGCAGGTTGGGGTGACACAACATGGGAGGGTGTTGATAGCGGGGCACGGAAACCCTTACCAATTTTAGCCGCGATGCCAGGACGGTCAGTAGGGGAGGGGAGCATAAGGAGGATTTCCTGCAGAGAACCGGGTTAAAAAGCTGAAGATGCCTATTTTTGAGGGAGAAGACCTCGATGCCTGGATATACTGTGTGGAGCGATGCTTTGATGTGTCGATGGTACATGAGATGGATTGGCTTAAGGCAGTAGGAGTCTACCTGGAGGGAGAAACATTGGGGTGTTTCGATAGACACAACAGTAGGGACCGTCCCGTACTTGGGAGGAGTTCACTACCCTCATACTGGAGCGTTTTAGGGAGGTGTAGACGGGCGACACATATGAGATGTTGTATGCCTTGGGACAGGAAGGGACAATGATGGACTATATCAAGAAATTCGAGATGCTAGCTAGTAGAGTCCACGAGATTTCAAGAGTCCCTTAAGGGATGTTTCATGACGGGGTTGAAACCCACCATTAGATCTGAGCCGAGTATCTAGAGCCCTGCGGATTTGCGAGAGATGTTGAATTTGGCCAAGATGGTGGAGGACTATCATGACGCGGAGAGGAAGGCCTGTGGGGTGTGGGGATGCTCCTCTTTTCGAGGACCGGCGCCTGCAAGAGGGCAGAAGGCGCCCACCGCTACAGGAGGTACACTAGCTAGTAAGGAGAAGAGGGTGGAGCCACGACCTGGGGGCAGATGCGGAGGATGACGGAGGCTGAGATTTGTGATAAGCGTGCCAAGTGTCTGTGCTTCAAGTGCGATTAGAAGTTCTCTCCAGGGCACCGGTGCAGGGACCGTACTCTTTAGATCTTGATAGTGAATAATGATGATGATGATGAGAACGTAGTGGAGCTCGAGGTTGGCGAGGAGGGGGAGCAGGAGCACCTGCACTTGGACGAGCCGGATGTTTCCCTCAATTCCGTGATGTGGTTCACACCGAACCACACCATGAAATTGGTGTGAAAGGTGGCAGATCTGGACATGACAATATTAGTTGATAGTTTGGCCAGTGTTCTAAAACAAGTTATATGCGGCCGCATATGCGGCCGCATATAAGGATGCGGCCTTTGACCGCATGAGAATTAAGATATGCGGTCGAATTATGCGGTCGGCCGCATAATCGACTGCATAAATGTTATGCGACCGCATGTGCGAATATGCGGGCGCATAATCGGCAACTAAAAAATCCCAACCCGTTAAGAAACACGTGTTGAATATTGGACTCCCCGGATTTGGTTTTGGATGATGAGCAAACATAAATAATTCATGAACTAACAATTTGTGAGCGCAGTATTGGAGATCGTCGCCAATTTCACGAGAATATTCAAAGCGACATCTCAACACTTCCAAAAGCTCGTATTCAAGCCTAAAGCTTCGTTGAAGCTCCTGCAACGCTTTGGAAGTAATGAAGATTCAATCGAAGCTCTCAAAGACCGTTTATTAAGGTTTTATTTATAGTCTTTTAGTTTCGATTGATAGAATGTTAAGCCTTGAGTATATCTTACGTTTCTATCTTCAGTTCGCTCATTTCGTAGCTCTAGGATTCTTGCACAAGTTCACTCTAACTTCCTCGAAGCGTCGCGCTTCGATTCGGACCTTGTTGTGCATGTTAGTTGGTACAAGAACAAGTACTGACCGACTAGATGGAGATCTAGTCGGTCGGCCACTGTTCTTGGACCGACTAGTTTCTGTCAGTTAAATCTTTGTTCTTTACTGTTTACAGTTAGTCGGTCTACGTTGACTCACCGACCGACTAGTTTGTGAACTAGTCGGTCAGTGATGCTTCTTTGACCGACTAGTTGTGATTTACTGTACATGCCAAATTTCTCCTAAGCTACTGTTTTCCGTTAGTCGGTCTAAGAACGTTTGATGACCGACTAGTTGTCAATCTAGTCGATCAACTTTTGTTCTTGGACCGACTAAGTCAACTTGCCTTCAGACTATGTTGTTTTGCCTCTTAGTCGGTCAGACAGTGTTCTTGGACCGACTAGTTTTCTAGGTCTGAAATTCTATCTCTTCTCTGATCTGCTCTTAGTCGGTCCATGCTTTGTGACTGACCGACTAGTTGATGAACTAGTCGGTCAGTGATTGTTCCTTGACCGACTAATTCTCCCAGATTTCTTTCCGTTGGAGATTGACCTAACTTATGTTTTTGGGTTCCTATAAATACGAACCTAGGTCATTTCTATCTGAGATAGAGCTGCCATTAAGAGATTCATTGAGTTCTAAAGAGATAGCTATTCTCCCTCAAATCTAAAGCTCTCTTCCTCACAAGAAACCGATTCTCTCTCATTTCTAGATCTAGAGAGAAGCTTTTTCTTGGTGAGCTCTTCAAGCTATTGCTTGATCCAAGTCTCCAACTCTTCCCTAGGCACCCATTGCTGCTCATTTCCTTGGTGCTAGGGCTTGGTGACTTCATCTTCCTCAAATCCTTCATTCCACCTATTGGGTAAGAAAAACTCAAGGTATAGGATTTTGTGGTAAGAGTATTTATTTCATTTAAACTCTTTATATTGCTTATTGGCTCTCTCGGTTGTGAGAGAAGTTTGTGATCCCGGGTTGTGGGATTCACTTTGCCATTGCATGTATGATTTGATCTTGTGAAGGTTTTTCACAAGATATTCATAGTGGAAATCTTGAGTTAGGGTTTCTAACTCAAGTATCCGGAGGGGATCCGGGTGGTTGGGACGTAGGATCACCGGGAACAAGTCGGGGAGACTTGGGTGGATCCGAACCCATTAACATCGTTTGTTTGCTTTGTTAATTTCATTGTTGTCATTCAATTTAAGCTTCCGCAAATTGATTTGGTGGTTGTTTGCAATTTAATTTGGAATTATACGCCTTATTATTTTAAAGTACTATTCACCCCCCTCTAGTACTTGTGCAGTAGCTGGTAGGGCATTACATTTGGTATCAGAGCCAGATTCTTAGCTATGTCTGCCAACGACAACAAGACCGTGCGTCCACCTTCCAACTATGACACCTTCAGGAACCGTGAAGGAGCATCTTCCGTGATGGAAGGACATTCCTCTACGAGGCCTCCATTCTTCAACGGTACCAACTACGGGTACTGGAAGTGTCGGATGGAAACCTTCCTCCGAAGTGCATCTTTATGGAGGACTACAATGAAGGAGTACACCGAGCCCGAAGAAGAAGATTTTGAGAAATGGACTACCGCGGAGGTCGCCGCGGAGGTAAGCAATGCCAAGGCAATGAACGCCTTGCAATGCGCATTGGAGCCCGAGGACTTCAATAAGATTTGCACATGTAAGAGTGCATATCAAATTTGGAACTCTCTCCTCATACTACATGAAGGGACGAGTCGGGTAAGAGACTCTAAACTCGTAGTCGTAACAAAAGATTACGAAATGTTTCATATGCAACAGGGCGAGAAGATGAAAGAATATTACGCTCGCTTCGTTGACATAATAAACGAGTTAGAGGCCCTCGGCAAGATCTACACTCAAAAGGAGAAGTGCCTAAAGCTTATTGAAGGACTTCCATCTTCTTGGGAAAAACGTACCTTCGCCATCGAGGAAGGTAATGACATGAACAAATATATCGTAGTTCAACTAATGGGTACTTTGATGTCATACGAGGTACGCAAAGATAGCAAGGTAAAGCTACAAGAAAAGATGAAGTCATATTTGAACCTAGATGCGCCTAAGAAAAAGGCGATTGCATTCAAGGCGGCTTCATCCACATCTTCCGATGATGAAGACTCGGAAAACGAGTTGGACTTGGAGTCCATGGCACTCATGGCCAAGAAGTTCAACCGTTTCTTCCGGAAAGGTAACTTCAAGACCAAAGGTAAATTTGGTTCTTCTAACGCCTCTTCCTCTCCTTTGTGTTTCAAGTGCAATAAGCCAGGACACATGAAAGCGGAGTGTCCTCTCAACAAACAAAAGGAGAAGTGGAAGGCGCCAAAATTCGATAAGTCCAAGAAATACAAAAAGGGGTACAAGAAAGGACTTGTCGGAGCAACATTCACCGACTCCGAGGATTCCTCAAGCGGAGAGTCGGATGATGAGAAAGTGGAGCAAGCACATATGTGCTTCATGGCAAGAGAGGAGAACGATCAAGGATCCTCCTCTTCCGATGATAGTAATGACGAAAGCGATGAGGTAACAATGGATGATCTTAGAAATGCTAACTCTCAACTTTGGTCAAAATACACTAAGTTAGTAAATAGATATACTAAGGTAAAAGATGACCTAGCTAGCATTCAAACATCGCCTAAGACTATCATCACCAACAACGACACCGTTGTTGAAGAGTTAAGAAATGAGATTGTTAATCTCAAATCTAAACTTGAACATGTTAGCATCGAGGATCCGGAAGAACATAGGATAGCGGATTTAACTTCTCAAAACTCGACTTTGAGTATTGAGAACGAGAATCTTAAATCTCGTGTTTTTGTGCTCACATCGCAAGTATCCAATTTGGATACTTCTATGCGTTCTCTCAAAGAGAAATATGAGAACACATTGGGCCGAATTAACAAATTCAACAAAGGTAAGGACCATTTGGATAAAATCCTAAGTGACTTACTTCCGGCCAATCACCACATTGGTTTGGGGTATACGATGGGATGTCCATCCAAAGCGGCCACTACTTTTGTTAGGCCAACTTCCGGTGACTCTACGAGTGGTAGCAAACACTCTATTGATAGTTCATCTACCAATGATGCTTCCACTTCGTCCACACCCTCTTTTGGAAAGAAACCCACTTTGGGTGGACCTCCAAAGAAGGGGCATGCTTATATGTACACCAATACCATGCCACGTAGGAACACACGTCCTACTCCACCATCTCACACATATGATGATTTTTATGCAACACATTCTCGGGCACGTGCACACCATGTGAGACACCCTCACGCACGTGTTCCCACACATGCTTATGATCACACACCGCATCATATGAATAATTCTCATCGTGCACCATTCCATCATGTCCCGTATGCCTATCCACAACATGCATCACGTAGAAATCAACGTCGCATGCATGCACCCAATAGGATGATGGCTCCCAAAATATTCACTATTTGGAGCCCAAAGGACACAAGCATGGACGAAAAACAAATGTACATGAATGCTTATTTTTCGGATGTTGTGCATAGTAAGAATTATGTGGGGAAGTCTAAGTCCACTTGGACTTGGCTTCCAAAGGTCTAATCCCTTGGACCCAATGACCTTGGGTACCATGATATGGAAGTTTCTATCTTTAGGTACTCAAGGAAAAGAAAAAGGGAAGGAGCAACAAATTTGAATTTAGCTCCAAAGGGAATTGGATACTCGATAGCGGGTGTTCCAAACACATGACGGGTGACGCTCGTTTGCTCTCCGGAGTGGTTCCCATTGCGAATGGAAACCGCGTCGTATTTGGAGGCAACGAGAGCGGAACCATCATAGGTGTTGGTAATGTAGGTAACCCTTCTAAACCATTAATTAGTGATGTGTATCTTGTTAGTGGTTTAAATCATAATCTTATTTCAATAAGTCAACTTTGTGACAAAGGTTACAAAGTTAGCTTTGCGAAAGGATTGTGTCATATTTTAAGAAAGGATAATGAAAAATTATTATTTTCCGGAACTCGTCGTAAAGACATTTATATTTTGGATCTTCCTAAGTCATATGAACAATGTCTCGTTGCCAACACAAGTGAACAACACTTATGGCATCGACGCTTTGGACATGTGAACTTTGGAACACTATATAAGCTTTCAAAATTGAATTCTATTAAAGGTTTTCCGAAGCTTGTTTTTGAAAAGAAAAGTTTTTGTGGTTGTTGTCAACGCGGCAAGCTTCCTAAATCTTCATTTAAACCTAAGAAAAGCATCTCTACAAAACGGCCACTAGAGCTATTACATCTAGATTTATTTGGGCCAACTAGAGTAGCTTCCTTAGGAAATGCAAGGTATGGACTTGTCATCGTAGATGACTATTCAAGATTTACTTGGGTATTTTTCTTGTGCAATAAAAATGAAGCTTTTGAAAACTTCACAATTTTTGTTAAGAAAGTACAAAATCTCTTAGGAAACACCATTGTCACTATTCGTAGTGATCATGGAGGTGAATTTGAGAATGAGTCTTTTGAGACATTTTGGGATGAAGTTGGTATTACTCACACCTTCTCTTTCCCTCGTGCACCGCCTCAAAATGGTGTAGTTGAGAGAAAGAATAGGACGCTAGTGGAGTGTGCTCGCACTATGCTTGATGATAGCCAACTTGGCCATCAATTTTGGGCGGAAGCGGTACACACCGCTTGCTATGTGTTTAATAGAATACTTTTGAGGCCCGGCACTAAACAAACTTGTTATGAATTGTTGTTTGGTAGGTTGCCTCAAGTTAAACATTTTCGTGTTTTTGGTTCGAAATGTTTTATTAAGAACACATATGGTTGTTTGGACAAATTCGATCCAAGATCCGATGAGGGGATCTTTGTTGGATACTCTACGCGTAGCAAAGCCTACCGGATATTCAACAAACGAACCTCAACGATCGAGGAGTCGCTTCATGTCTCATTTAATGAAGGATTTGTTCCAACTAGAATTTCAAATGATAATGATTCTTTGGATGTTTTATGTGATTCGTTTGATAATTCTAAGTCTAATGATTCTATTGATTCTATTGAGACTAACCCAACTAATGAAGTTGTTGAGAATGTTCCTAGTGATCAAGGTACTCCCAAACGGCTTCATTCGGTTCGTGACCATCCCCATGAGCAAGTCATTGGCAATATCTATGATAGTGTCAAGACGAGATCGCAAGTTCACCACTTCGCAAATTGTGCCTTTGTCTCATCGATAGAGCCAAAGAATATTAATGAAGCATGCGAAGATAGCGCTTGGATCTTAGCCATGGAGGAGGAGCTCATTCAATTCGAGAGGAATGAGGTATGGGAGCTCGTTCCATTGCCATCGAAGAACCACACCGTCATAGGGACAAAGTGGATCTTCAAGAACAAAACCGACGAAAACCAAGTCGTCGTCCGGAACAAAGCACGGTTAGTTGCTCAAGGCTATCGTCAAGAGGAAGGTATCGATTTCGAAGAATCTTTCGCTCCGGTAGCTAGATTAGAATCAATTAGATTACTTTTGTCTTTTGCGTGCCATAAGAATTTTAAATTATTTCAAATGGATGTTAAAAGTGCATTTTTAAACGGAGATGTAGTTGAGGAAGTTTACGTTTCTCAACCTCCGGGCTTCATAAATGAAAAATTTCCAAATCACGTTTTTAAACTAAAGAAAGCTCTTTATGGTTTGAGACAAGCTCCTCGAGCTTGGTATGATCGCCTAAAGAATTTTCTTTTGGATTTGAATTTTAAAATGGGCGAAGCCGATTCAACACTTTTTATTAAGCATGCGAATAATGATATTTTATTAGTACAAATTTATGTTGATGATATCATTTTCGGTGCTACTAACTTCACTCTTTGCGAAGAGTTTTCTAATGTTATGAAGGAACAATTTGAGATGAGCCACATGGGCGAACTCAAATATTTCTTAGGTCTCCAAATTCGCCAAATGAACGATGCAATCTTCATCCACCAAACGAAGTACACGGTGGAGTTGCTAAAGCGATTTGGAATGGAGAATGCCTCCGGGAAAAAGACTCCAATGAGCACGACTACGCATCTTGACAAGGATACGGGCGGTAAGGATGTAGACATTCGTTTATATCGAGGTATGATTGGTAGTTTGCTTTATCTTACCGCAAGTAGGCCCGATATTATGTTTGCCGTATGTATATGTGCTCGTTATCAGTCTCAACCTAAGGAGTCTCACTTAGTAGCGGTAAAGCGTATTTTTCGCTATCTAAGTTACACTTTAGATTTTGGATTACTTTATCCGAGATCTAGCACATATGAGTTAATCTCATATAGTGATGCCGATTATGCGGGATGCAAATCCGACAGGAAAAGTACTAGTGGCACTTGCCATTTTATAGGAAATTCTCTTGTCTCTTGGTTTTCCAAGAAGCAAAATTCCGTATCACTTTCAACCACCGAGGCGGAATATATTGCCGCCGGTGCCGCGTGTGCTCAAGTTCTTTGGATGAGACACACACTTAAAGACTTTGGTATAAATTGTGATACTTGCCCTATCATGGTTGACAACCAAAGTGCAATATGTCTTTCCAAGAACCCGGTACATCATTCCCGCTCGAAACACATAGATGTCCGCCACCACTTTTTAGATGACCATGTTGCTAAAAAGGACATCATTCTAGTGTACGTTGAAACCCAAAAGCAAATCGCCGATATTTTCACGAAACCCCTAAAGGAGGACTCCTTTGTGCGGTTGCGTCGAGAATTGGGGATTATGGGTGAATCCGAAATATAGGATTCATGTTTCATTCAATAATTTTGCATGCTATTATTCTTGACAATATCTCATTCATGCTAGAATTATTGGTTTTTCGGGAATTTTAAGTGATATCTTAATTTTTCGTTCGATTTGTGCGTAATCGTCAAATTTCTGTTTTTCGATGTTTAATGGGGTAGTTTAGATGTTTATTGAGAGTTTTGAGACATATCGTCCAAGTGTTTTGAGGAGAGAACTTGATTATCACTTTTTGGACTTTGTTAGTCGGTATCTGTTCAACCACCAACCGACTAGATGTTCATCTAGTCGGTTAGTAGAAGAACTTACACCGACTAACTCAAGCTTTTTGAGTTTCCTTTCCATCTTGAACTCTTTAGTCGGTTCATGTTCAGTGACCGACCGACTAGATTGAGATCTAGTCGGTCAGTAAATGAACACAGACCGACTAAATCTTGTCAGTAAATCTTGGATTCAGCCACTGTTTGCAACTAGTCGGTTCAAGCTCATTGACCGACCGACTAGATCGTGATCTAGTCGGTCAGTGCTTGAACTATGACCGACTAGTTGTGCCAGGGGCTGTTTGGTCTTTTGCGAAATCGACCGACTTAAACTCAGTTTAGTCGATCGATTTTCATTCTAATCGATCGAAATCTCTTCTCTCTCCGCTCAAAACCCCGACCTCCCTCGAAACCCTTCGACTTCCGATCGATCTCCGGCCATTTTTCCGGCCATCTCCGTCGATCTCCTCCGTCGGCCCCTCGTTCTAGGTGATCTCCTCTCCTCCTAGGGTTAGATTTCATTTCCTAGAGCTAGGGCTTGCTCGGGTTCTTAGGGTTCTTAGGGTTTATTTTTTTTCGGCTAGGGCTTCTTCGTTTGATCTCCTTGTCCCGTGTCTTGCTTCGACTATGGCAAGAACACGCATTCCGATCACTCCCTCTAGCCCCTCTCCGATGACTGTTGATCCAATCTCTTCGGATCCCGAGCATCCAACCCCTCCGAAGCGTAGAGCCAAGACCACCCATCCTTCGTCGTCTTCGCCTCCTCTCAAGAAGAAGAGGACGACGACCGCTAAATCTAAAGGTCAACCGAAACCCAAACCCAAGCCTAAGCCCAAGGCCAAAATTCTTGCTTCTGCATCTTCGTTCCATACACCTACCGATTCCGATACGGAGTATAACCCCGAGACCGAGACTCATAGGGAACCCACTCCTCCTACTCATCCCGAGTCTAGCACCCACCCTCGTACGTCTACCCGTAAGCCTAAGGGAAAGGGTCCGATGCCGGTGGGCGGTGTCGATATTTCCTTATGTCGCGATGACCCTTTGTGTCTCGCGGCATATAACCGTATCGAACATTGCCCGCTGCTTCTGGAGCATTTCGTCCAGTTTAGCGACTTCATAGGGTTAGCTGATCTTCTGTCGTCGTCGGGTCTTCTCGATTACCTTCGATTTGACCCGAAGGCGAATCCTCACCCCTACCCTAGGTTAGTGAAGCTTTTCTATGCCAATAGGATCCGGGGTCAGTACGATCAGACCCACTCTATTGAGACGACCGTTTTGGGGACTCCTATAGTCCTCACTGCGGAAATCTTAGGAGAGATTTTGGGTATCTCTTCGTCTGGACTTCTTCCTTCTGATATCTCGGTAGATGATATTTCTTCTCTTGATCAGACCATCCTTTCAGAGATTTTCCATCAGATTCCTCCTGCCATGATTGGCGTGCCTTCTAAATCTTTCAAGCCAAATGCTTGGGTCCTAAATCTGATTCTGAAGTCGTGCTTGCTTCCCAAGTACGGCTCCTCATCTTTACCATCCCAGCCATTTTTGAAGCTTATCTATGCGATCTTCATGGGGAGCTCGATTAATTGGGCTCGAATTATACTCGATAAGATTGATTCTTTCGAGTGTATTCGAAAGTCCAATAAATCGGCTCATATTCCTTTTCCTTGCATGTTGACCCTCGTGTTTCGTCATTTTCGTGTCACATTGCCTCGTGACGATGAGCGTCCCCTCGGTCCTCCCCTGAATGCGACGGCCGTCAAGAAATCTCTTGCGGCGCTTCGTCACGTTCAGAGGACGACACCTTCAGCGTCTGTCCCTGCCTCTGCCAGTGCCTCTGCCACTCCCGTTGCCACCCTTGATGACGTCGTCCGGATACTTCTTCGTTACGAGTCCCGCTTGGCTCGTACCGAGGAAGTGGTCTGCCGTATGGCACGTCAGATGGGTGTTGAGCTTCCTCCTTCCGTGTCTGAGGGAGAGGAGATGGATGAGATGGATGAGGAGGACGTTGAGGAGATCTGTCGTGCTTCGACTCGTGCCCCCAAGGGCACTTCTGCTGCTGCTGGTACTTCCTCTTCTGCTCCTGGAGCTGCCACCTCTTCAGGTGTTCCAGAGCCATCTGCTGCTGACCCTGTTTCCGAGCCTGCTCATGTATCTGCTGCTGCTGCTTCTGTCGAGACTCCTGCTGCTGTTGAGCCTGTTGCTGAGATCTCGACTCCTGCACCGTCGATTCCATCTGTTGAGACGCCTCTACTCCCTGCAGATCCTGAGTCCACTCCGTCGACTGGACCCACGGACGCTGCAGATCCTGCCTCCTCGTGATCGTTGTTCCGAGGACTCTCCATATACGCTTTGGATGATATATCTCTGCGAGAGTATTTTGGGTTAGGATAGGGTACGAGGGTTATTATGTTTTGATGTATTTTGGATGACGTCGCTGCTGTTGTATTTATTTTTGATGAGAATGATGATGATGATGATGTATTTCCTTTTGATGGGTATATTGTATCGATGATGTTGATGTATTCCTTTTTTTTATGATATGTAGCGCTTGATATGATGTATCTCATATATTCGATGTGATATCTTTTTGGATTTACTCATGTTGTCTCTGCATATATATATATGTTCATCATCGTTCACTTTGTCTTTTATTCGTCGTGCAAATTTTAATATTCGTTGAATATATTTGAAATGAGATTTCGTCGCTCGACGCATGAAAACTTGGTTAAATAGATTTAAATTCTATAATTGTATAGAATTGTTTTCCATGCACAAATTTAACCAAGATTATTGAATATTGAAGAGTATGTTTCTTTATTCAAGACATGAATAAACATTTGGTATTTTTGATGATTTTGATTATCGTTGATTTCTTTTTATTGATAATGGAAAATTTGACACACCTTGTTTTGATTTCCACATTTTTCCCTTGGTGTCAAGTTGGTCCATTGTCTTCGTCTACGACTCCCGATGTTGGATTTTACATTTCCTAATTGTTGTCGTTGTATGCCCCCCATTTTTGGGATAATGCCAAAGGGGGAGAGATAATGATAATAAATAGCGCAAATGAAAAATTTAACTCAATTTCCAAGAATCTAGTTTGATATGTTAGATTCAGGGGGAGTTAAGATACATATAAGGATTTTCAAAATCCGATATTTCAAAAATCAATTCATTTTATTTATCTTACTCGTCTGCTTGATGCAATTCATTTGTATTCATTTTGGAATTAACGTGTCATCAATGCAGGGGGAGTAAGTATTTTACATTTGAATTATTATTTTCGATTATTATTTATGTTGGTTTGTCATCACCAAAAAGGGGGAGAATGTTGAATATTGGACTCCCCGGATTTGGTTTTGGATGATGAGCAAACATAAATAATTCATGAACTAACAATTTGTGAGCGCAGTATTGGAGATCGTCGCCAATTTCACGAGAATATTCAAAGCGACATCTCAACACTTCCAAAAGCTCGTATTCAAGCCTAAAGCTTCGTTGAAGCTCCTGCAACGCTTTGGAAGTAATGAAGATTCAATCGAAGCTCTCAAAGACCGTTTATTAAGGTTTTATTTATAGTCTTTTAGTTTCGATTGATAGAATGTTAAGCCTTGAGTATATCTTACGTTTCTATCTTCAGTTCGCTCATTTCGTAGCTCTAGGATTCTTGCACAAGTTCACTCTAACTTCCTCGAAGCGTCGCGCTTCGATTCGGACCTTGTTGTGCATGTTAGTTGGTACAAGAACAAGTACTGACCGACTAGATGGAGATCTAGTCGGTCGGCCACTGTTCTTGGACCGACTAGTTTCTGTCAGTTAAATCTTTGTTCTTTACTGTTTACAGTTAGTCGGTCTACGTTGACTCACCGACCGACTAGTTTGTGAACTAGTCGGTCAGTGATGCTTCTTTGACCGACTAGTTGTGATTTACTGTACATGCCAAATTTCTCCTAAGCTACTGTTTTCCGTTAGTCGGTCTAAGAACGTTTGATGACCGACTAGTTGTCAATCTAGTCGATCAACTTTTGTTCTTGGACCGACTAAGTCAACTTGCCTTCAGACTATGTTGTTTTGCCTCTTAGTCGGTCAGACAGTGTTCTTGGACCGACTAGTTTTCTAGGTCTGAAATTCTATCTCTTCTCTGATCTGCTCTTAGTCGGTCCATGCTTTGTGACTGACCGACTAGTTGATGAACTAGTCGGTCAGTGATTGTTCCTTGACCGACTAATTCTCCCAGATTTCTTTCCGTTGGAGATTGACCTAACTTATGTTTTTGGGTTCCTATAAATACGAACCTAGGTCATTTCTATCTGAGATAGAGCTGCCATTAAGAGATTCATTGAGTTCTAAAGAGATAGCTATTCTCCCTCAAATCTAAAGCTCTCTTCCTCACAAGAAACCGATTCTCTCTCATTTCTAGATCTAGAGAGAAGCTTTTTCTTGGTGAGCTCTTCAAGCTATTGCTTGATCCAAGTCTCCAACTCTTCCCTAGGCACCCATTGCTGCTCATTTCCTTGGTGCTAGGGCTTGGTGACTTCATCTTCCTCAAATCCTTCATTCCACCTATTGGGTAAGAAAAACTCAAGGTATAGGATTTTGTGGTAAGAGTATTTATTTCATTTAAACTCTTTATATTGCTTATTGGCTCTCTCGGTTGTGAGAGAAGTTTGTGATCCCGGGTTGTGGGATTCACTTTGCCATTGCATGTATGATTTGATCTTGTGAAGGTTTTTCACAAGATATTCATAGTGGAAATCTTGAGTTAGGGTTTCTAACTCAAGTATCCGGAGGGGATCCGGGTGGTTGGGACGTAGGATCACCGGGAACAAGTCGGGGAGACTTGGGTGGATCCGAACCCATTAACATCGTTTGTTTGCTTTGTTAATTTCATTGTTGTCATTCAATTTAAGCTTCCGCAAATTGATTTGGTGGTTGTTTGCAATTTAATTTGGAATTATACGCCTTATTATTTTAAAGTACTATTCACCCCCCCTCTAGTACTTGTGCAGTAGCTGGTAGGGCATTACAACACGACCCATTAAACATAGGGCTGTTGACAAACAGAACGTTCGACGAACTACTCGTGAACAAGCTCGGTACCTGTTCGTTTACGTTCGTTTAGGAAGCTTCATGAACAAGCTTGAACAGATTTTTAGAGCTCGGTTAGTAAACGAACAGAGCTTGAACATAACTGTGTTCGTTCATTTATGTTCATGAACAAGCTCGTTATGTGTTCGTGAACAAGCTCGTTAAGTGATGTTCGTGAACAAGCTCGTTAAGTGTTCGTGAATGAACATGTATCGAAAATAGTAAATTTAGACAAATACTATATATTTTTATTATGCCTGGAATGGATGCTTGTAATGGGATCTATGGAGCTATTATGCTGGATTTATTTGTTTTTGTCCTGCAAATATTTAATCCTTTTATTTAATTGATTTAGTCATTGGCAATTATGTTTAAATATTATTATTCCTAATTAAAAATTGACATTCGTTTGTTTGATTGAAAATCTGTTCATGAATAAAATTGATTGTGTGTTCACAAACATGTTCCTGAACATGTTCACGAACAAGCTCAATAAGTCTTGTTAACGAATAGAACGTTCGATTAACTACTCGTGAACAAGCTCGGTAAATGTTCGTTTACGTTCATTTACATTCGTTCGGTAAGCTTAACGAACAAGCTTGAACATGTTTTTAGAGCTCGGTTAGTAAATGAACAGAGCTTGAACATGGATTTTGTTCATGAACAAAACCAAGCTCCCAGTTCAAGCTCGTTCAAGCTCGTTCGTCAACAGCCCTAGTTAAACATAAAAATCAGTTTTTTAATTTTAAAATACTTATGTTTGTCATGCTTTTGATTTGGACGTAAAACTAAATAGTTATGTTTTGTGTGTAGATTGCTTTAGACGTTAGATTTTAGTTATTTTATGTATTGATCGTCATAATGGCGCTAATGTTTTAGTATGAATTAATCCATATTTTAAAAAGCTAATATGATTTTTTTTCTTTATTCCTATAATTCTTATCTTTTTTAATTTAATATACACAAACACATAAACTTATTACTTATTTATATATTAAATTATTCATTTTTGCGTAAACCGCGTAAACCGCATAATTGGCCGCATAATCCGCTTATGCGCTATGCACTCATAGACCGCGCGCATAATGAAACTGCCTTTTATAACACTGAGTGTGGCTACCCATAATTTTATCTCCTGCAGGCTGGTGGAGAGGCATGGGCTATAACTCAGTGAGACGGGTCGCTATGGAGTGGTGTTGGGACGGGACAGGTGACACAGAGCAGCGACATTTGTCAGGTCGTGATCATGACGGTAAGGGGGGACAGATCATCACAGACTTCCTTCCTCTAGAGTTGGGGAGCACGTATGTCATCCTGGGAATGAAGTGGCTGCAGACCCTGAGAGATACGAAGACCAACGGGAAGTTGCTCAGGCTAGAGTATCAGGAGGGGGAAGGATGATAGTGTTGCAGGGGGGCCCCAGCTTATGTCGTTTCATGGTGTCCTACAAAACCATGGAACACGCTCTCCAAATGTCAGGATGAGGTTACTTGGTGGAACTCCAAGGGGTATCACTAGAGGAGGAAGAGCCAGGAGCAGGTGATGGCAACCGAGTTGGAGCGGCCGCTGGGCCAGTTTGAGGATGTTTTTCAGACCACGCAGGGTCTACCACCCTACGGGATCACGAGCACGCCATAGTTCTACGGGAGTGGGTGTCCCCTATCAGCATGCGACCCTATCGATATCCTCAGGTGCTGAAAGACGAGATTGAGAGGATGGTAGGAGAGATGTGGCAAGCGGGGGTGATTTAGCCGAGTGTGAGCACATTCTCTAGTCTAGTCTTGTTTGTGAAGAAGGATGGCAGCTGGAGATTTTGTGTGGATTATCGGGCACTAAATAAGGAAACTGTACCTGACAAGTTTCCTATTTCGGGGATCGATGAGCTATTTGACGAGCTTCATGGAGCGACGATGTTTTCAAAGATAGACTTGAAGTCTAGGTACCACCAGATTCGGATGGGAGCGGCTGACGTGCCGAAGACCACGTTCAGGACACATGAGGGGCACTACGAGTTCCTCGTCATGCCTTTTGGCTTGACGAATGCCCCAACGACGTTCCAGGCGTTGATGATCAAGGTTTTCCGGTCCTACTTGTGGAGGTTTGTGCTCGTATTTTTTGATGATATACTCATATATCGTCGTAGCATGGAGGAGTATGTAGGGCACTTGCTGTCGATGTTGCACGAGCTGCAGGAGCAGCAGCTGTTTGCCAACAGGAAGACGTGCCTCTTTGGACAGCCGCAAGTGGAGTACTTGGGACACGTGGTGTCAGCTGAGGGGGTCGCGGCTGATCGCGAGAAGATTACAGTGATGTTGGACTGGCCACACCCTACGACACTACGAGGCTTCTTGGGGCTTACATGATATTATAGGAAGTTTGTTCAGGGATACATCACGATTGCATGGCCCTTGACGGAGCAGCTCAAGAAGGATAGCTTTCATTGGGTTGAGGATGCGACATTTGAGGCCCTGAAGTAGGCCATGACGACAGTGCATGTGCTAGCACTGCCAGACTTCAGCAGGCCTGGGGCAGTGCTGATGCAAGACCAGCAGCCAATAGTCTATTTCAACCAGATTCTGTCAGCACGAGCTAGGCTGAAGTCAGTGTACAAGATGAAGCTGATGGTGATCGTGCTCTCCATACAGAAGTGACGGCCCTATCTACTTGGAAGGAGATTTATTGTTCGGACCGACCAGAGGAGCTTGAAGTGTTAGGATTTCTATCATAGTACAACTAATTTATACGCAGCGGAAAATAGAAACATACCAAGATCCATGCGATTCTAATTAATTCGAATAGATTACTAACCTTTCTGACGATCTGAATCTGTCGGACTATAGGTGCTGCGACGATCTGAATCTGTCGGACTATAGGTGCTGCTCTACGAACGACCACCCTCAATCGGTATCCACACGCGAACGTCACGAACAAGAATTGCGAGGGTGCTAGCTCCTTCTCCGCAACTAGGGTTTCTCTCGCTATTTGTTTTTTCTCAAAAACGGAGGAGATAGATTGAAAACGTAAAAACTGAAAATCGTGATTCTATATCTTATATAGAATCCTACGTTAACCCCTTAACAACATTCAGTTACGCGACGCTATCTTAGGGATAAGAATCCCATGTTAACACATTAACGTATTTCAGTTAAGCAAAGATATCTTAGGGATAATATCTTAACGAGATACGATATCTGACGGTTAAGATATTTCACCTTATTACGAATTTCAAATCATATTCGAAATCATGTTTAAACCCTATCCTATCCAATTCGTTCTTTGTGTGCGACCCAATAGGCTCATATTAAATTGGCAGTGGGCCTAATCTCATTAGAAGCCCACAAGTCATAATTGGTCTCTAGCAAGACATTTTGACTATCCAATTAATATGAATATCGTTAGTCCGATATTAACCTAACCAATAGAACATGTCATAATCCTTTTGTCACACGATATCTTATTTGAACATAAGTCATGGGTAGTGTCATACTTATATTGTTCAAACATTTAATTTCTCGCTTTCTAAGTAGACTGATAAAATCAAATGACATTCATTTGAGCACGGCCATGCATTTCTCAGTCCTACTTATCGAGGGGCCCATTAGATATCTCTCATAGGAGAGGGACAAATTCCATCTTGTTCATTTACTTTCCTCTGCATAATTCACATCATATTCGATCATAACCTTTATGATTATCTGATTAAAGATAACGTTTGATTATGTCAAAATATGATGTTCATTATGTAGGAAACTGTGATGAGCTCAGGTCTAAGGATTCAATGACATAACTATTATGAGATCATTTATGACACTAATCCATGTAATGATCTCATAGCGAGTCTATCCAGTACATGTTCTCCAACAAGTACCTATAAGTTTGATTTGTATCACCATACATATAATTATCTCATAATTATCTACCAAACTCATACTAATCTTAATTCTTCATTAAACCTTTAATGATGAATGACTAGGGATTCTTAGAATAGCATAAAACAACTATTCAACCATTATTATAAAGAAACATGCAAGCAATATAATAATAACAATAATAAGAGAAACATTTTATAAATGAAAATGACATAACATAAAGGTCCAAATATTTGGCCTAGGGCACAACCACTAACAATCTCCCACTAGCACTAGGCCTAATTATACAAGTATCTAATACCCATAGACCTCATATGTTTATCATGTTTGGCTTGTGAGAGAGCTTTGGTAAGTGGATCAGCAATGTTGTCATCTGTTGGTACTCGGCATATCTCGACGTCATTATTCTTAATAATTTCTCGAATGAGATGATAACGCCTGAGTATATGTTTGGATCTGTGATGAGATCTGGGTTCTTTTGCCTGTGCAATAGTACCATTGTTGTCACAATAGAGAACCACTGGATTTGCGATACTAGGAACTACTCATAGTTCAGTAACGAACTTCCTTATCCATACTGCTTCCTTAGCTGCATCTGATGCTGCAATATACTCAGCTTCTGTTGTAGAATCTGCAATAGTGCTTTGCTTGGAACTTTTCCAACTTATAGCACCTCCGTTTAACATAAACACATATCCAGACTGCGATTTAAAGTCATCTTTATCAGATTGGAAGCTTGCATCTGTGTAACCATTTACAACTAGCTCATCTTCCAATCATCCATACACCACGAATGCATCCTTAGTTCTTCTAAAGTACTTAAGGATATTCTTGACTGCTGTCCAGTGACTTTCACCGGGGTCTGATTGGTATCTGCTTGTCATGCTCAAAGCATACGACACGTCTGGTCGAGTGCATATCATGGCATACATGATAGATCCTATAGCCGAAGCATAAGGAATCTTACTCATGCGATCTCGCTCATCAGATGTCATAGGACATTGAGTCTTGCTAAGAGAAATGCCATGAGACATTGGCAAGAATCCTATTTTAGATTCTTGCATGCTGAACCTATTCAACACTTTGTCTATGTATGTACTTTGACTCAGACCAATTATCCTTTTAGATCTATCCCTATAGATCTTAATGCCAAGGATATAAGCAGCCTCGCCTAAATCTTTCATTGAGAAAGAACTCCCTAACCAAGTCTTGGTTGTTTGCAACATAGGGATGTCATTTCCAATGAGTAATATGTCATCAACATATAACACAAGAAATACTACTGCGCTCCCACTAACCTTCTTGTATACACAAGTTTCATCTTCATTTTGTATGAATCCAAACTCTTTGACTGTTTCATCAAAACGAAGATTCCAGCTCCGAGAAGCTTGCTTTAATCCATAAATGGATCTTTGAAGCTTGCAAACCTTTGTGGAATTCTTTGAATGAACAAAACCCTCAGGTTGTGTCATGTACACATCCTCGAGTAAGTTTCTGTTAAGAAACGCTGTTTTGACATCCATTTGCCATATCTCGTAATCATAGTACGCAACAATGGCAATTAGAATTCTTATTGATTTAAGCATTGCAACTGGCGAAAATGTTTCATCATAGTCTATACCATGAGTTTGTTTGAAACCTTTTGCAACAAGTCTTGCTTTAAAGGTATGCACTTTGCCATCCATGTCAGTTTTCTTCTTAAAAACCCACTTGCACCCAATGGTTTTAACTCCTTCAGGTGGATCAATCAAGGTCCAAACTTGATTATCATACATGGATTGCATTTCAGATTTCATGGCTCCTAGCCATTTCTCAGATTCTGGACTTGACACAGCTTCTTGATAGGTAGTAGGCTCATCTTGATCTATGAGCAGTACTTCACGAGTGTCCGTTATGAGAAATCCATATTTCTCAGGCTTGTGTCGTGGCCTATCAGATCTGCGTGGTGCTTGTGTAGCTCGTACAGGTTCTACAACTGTTTGTGGAACTTGTTGAACTTCCATCGCTGGTTCTATACCATCCTGTGGTTCTCGAAACTCTTCGAGGTGTACTTTGCTCCCACTGGTTCTTTTAGAAATAAATTCCGTTTCTAGAAAGACACCATTTCGAGCAACAAACACTTTGTTCTCTGAGGGATTATAAAAGTAATATCCTTTAGTTTCTTTAGGATATCCCACAAAAAGGCATTTATCAGATTTTGGGGCTAACTTATCTGAAACTTGTCTTTTCACATAAGCCTCACATCCCCAAATTTTTATAAAAGAGAAACTAGGTGTTCTCCCAGTCCACATCTCATATGGTGTCTTTTCAACCGCTTTAGATGGAACTCGGTTCAAAGTGAACACAGCTGTTTCTAAGGCATGGCCCCAGAAGGATAATGGAAGATCTGTTTGACTCATCATGGATCAAACCATATCTAATAAGGTTCGATTTCTCCTTTCAGATACACCATTCCACTGTGGTGTTCCTGGTGGAGTTAATTGTGAAACAATTCCACAACCCTTGAGATGATCATCAAATTCTTGGCTCAAGTATTCACCACCCCGATCAGATCGAAGTGCCTTAATAGTTTTGCCAAGTTGATTTTGTACTTCATTTTGAAAAGTTCTGAACATTTCAAATGATTCATGTTTATGTTTCATTAAATAGATATAACCATATCTACTGAAATCATCAGTGAATGTTATGAAGTACTGAAATCCTCCCATAGCATGGATGCTTAATGGACCACATACATCAGTATGTATTAGGCCCAATAAATCATTGGCCCTTTCACTGTATCCAGTGAAAGGATTCTTTGTCATTTTGCATTATAAGCAAGATTCGCAATTTTCAAATGATTCAAAATCAAATGACTCTAAAAGTCCATCTTGATGGAGCTTAGATATGAGTTTCTCGTTTATATGGCCAAGACGACAATGCCATAAATACGTGGGATTCATATTATTGGGTTTGGATTTCTTAGCAGTTATGTTTTAAATTTCTCCACTGTTGGAGTTGTCTAGATTTAGGACATAAAGGCCATCATATGAATCAGCAATACAATAAAGCATATCATCATAATAAATGGAGCATCTCTTATTCTTAATAAGAAAATAAAATTGTTCATCATCCAGACAAGAAACTGAAATAATATTCCTACTCAAAGTAGGAACATAGTAGCAATAATTCAACACTAATAAAAGCCCATTTGGCAAAGACAATTCATAGGATCCTACAGCTAAAGCAGCAACTCTTGCTCCATTTTCAACTCGTAGGTCCACTTCGCCCTTTTTCTGTTGTCTACTCCTTTTCAACCCCTGCACATTTGTACAAATGTGAGATCCACATCCAGTATCTAATACTCAGGAAGTAGAAGTAGATAAGTTAATTTCAATAACATAAATACCTGAAGATGTAGTCTCACTACTCTTCTTCTTCTTCTTCTGATCTTCCAAATAGAGTTTGCAATTCCGCTTCCAATGACCAGGTTCATTGCAATGGAAACAAACTCCCTCCTTTGGAACTTTTGCAGGTTTATCAGCAACTTTTGCTTTAGCCTTTCCTTTAGGCTTACCAGCAACTCTTGCTTTAGCCTTTCCCTTGTGTTTCATTCCTTTCCCTTTGTTCACCATAAGTACATGACTAGGCTTTTTCTTTATACTTAGCTCAGAAGTTTTAAGCATCGAATGCAGCTCAGCAAGAGATTTCTCCATGTCATTCATATTGTACTGCATGACAAACTGATCAAAACCATCAGTCAATGAATTAAGGATCAAATCCGTAGCCAGTTCTAAACTGAGGGGAAATCCAAGCCTTTCAAGATGATCAATGTAGCCTTTCATCTTCAAAACATGAGCGCTAACTGATGCACCTTCAGCCATTTTGCAAGCATGCAAAGCTTTGGTAGTCTCATACCTTTCCTGCCTTGCATGTTGTTGGAAAGTCTCCTTGAGATGAACACTCAGCTCATAAGCCTCAATGTGTTCCAGATCCTTTTGAAGTTCTGGGCACATAGTGGCTAACATAAGACAACCAACATCAACCGAATCATCAAGATGTTTCTTATACTTATCCTTTACAGCCTTTGAAGCATCAGTAGGTGGTTCTTCAGGGAGAGGATCATCCAGGACATACAACTTCCTTTCATGCTTGAGAACAATTCTCATGTTTCTGAACCAGTCAAGGAAGTTGGTGCCATTTTCTTTCAGCTTGTCCTTCTCAAGGACAGATCGCAGTGATAGTGCAGAAGTGTTATGAGATGCCATTGATCTACAAATATGCAAAATAAACATTAGTACCAATTTCATTTTAAAATGTTTCATAAAGCTCCCATAAAATTAATAACCCTCAATATTAATTACAACAATTGCAACACTTTAGTGGGCTAAGATTCATATTTCACCTAACTTTAAGTCAGCTTTGGCATGACACTTAAAATCAAGTTATTTAGGTAGGTAACACTTTACCAATTATATCTCATATAATTCTTAGATTCTTTATGGGATTTTGACATCATATGTCTCAGCATGTTATAATCCCATCTAATGCCCTTAGGCCCAAAATTATTTTGATAGCCTAATTAAGTCTAACCATTTTTAAATATATGTGTAGCACGATTACCCATCCTGCCTTACTATGATAACTCAATGCACTTCGCTTTGGCAGAACCCACATTTTGGTGATCATAGTCTTGACAGGTATTCAAATCATGGGTGGCATACGACTTAAAATTATGGTGAGAGAATTTTAACAATTAAGTTATGATGTCTATTTATATTAATATATTATGCATCATTCCATACATGGCATCTCATACACATATATCATCATACATCGCATCTCATACAAAACTGATAAACATAACATATATGAAACATGTGATAGCATGTAAAACATCATATATACATCAAAACAAAGCATGTTATCACATAGCATGCCATCAAATTTTTATTAAAAATGATGTATCATAAATTCTGTTTAATAACTTCCATGACATAATGCGCAATTATCAGTAATCTCATTAATGATTTTCTGCCTTTAAAACCCTTATTTAAATTTCTGAGTGATGAATCTGCTGATCATATCAGCATCATTTTAATCGTATTAAACAGTCATTGCTCAGACTCTGCTGATCAAATCAGTGTTAATTTAATCAAATTAAACAGTCACATTAATCAGTGTTAGTTGATCATATTAATCATATTAAACAATGATCTGCGTAGATTTAATCATATTAAATAATGATTACAGTAAGTTTAATCACATTAAACATATTAAATAACGATCTGCGTAAGTTTAATCATATTAAACAGTGATTACAGTAGGTTTAATCATATTAAACAATGATCATAAATTAACATGTTAATCATATTAACAATAATCACGTTAATCATATTAATAACAACGTAATCATAAAGCATGTTGATCAAATTAACAGTGATTAATTTCGTGGCCATCTACATGTCATGTATATTATTAAACATCAATTATTTGTATTTCATACAGACAGATTAAACAGATTGTGTTTTCAATTAACAACAAGTAATCGTGTTTATGTATCAACATACATACATGTTAAAATCATGCCAGCAAATATATAGACATCTCATACATATAAACATGGTATTATTCAAATCAATTGAATTCGCAAGATGCTCTGATACCACTGTTAGGATTTCTATCATAGTACAACTAATTTATACGCAGCGGAAAATAGAAACCTACCAAGATCCATGCGATTCTAATTAATTCGAATAGATTACTAACCTTTCTGACGATCTGAATCTGTCGGACTATAGGTGCTGCGACGATCTGAATCTGTCGGACTATAGGTGCTGCTCTACGAACGACCACCCTCAATCGGTATCCACACGCGAACGTCACGAACAAGAATTGCGAGGGTGCTAGCTCCTTCTCCGCAACTAGGGTTTCTCTCGCTCTTTGTTTTTTCTCAAAAACGGAGGAGATAGATTGAAAACGTAAAAACTGAAAATCGTGATTCTATATCTTATATAGAATCCTACGTTAACCCCTTACCAACATTCAGTTACGCGACGCTATCTTAGGGATAAGAATCCCATGTTAACACATTAACGTATTTCAGTTAAGCGACGATATCTTAGGGATAATATCTTAACGAGATACGATATCTGACGGTTAAGATATTTCACCTTATTACGAATTTCAAATCATATTCAAAATCATGTTTAAACCCTATCCTATCCAATTCGTTCTTTGTGTGCGACCCAATAGGCTCATATTAAATTGGCAGTGGGCCTAATCTCATTAGAAGCCCACAAGTCATAATTGGTCTCTAGCAAGACATTTTGACTATCCAATTAATATGAATATCGTTAGTCCGATATTAACCTAACCAATAGAACATGTCATAATCCTTTTGTCACACGATATCTTATTTGAACATAAGTCATGGGTAGTGTCATACTTATATTGTTCAAACATTTAATTTCTCGCTTTCTAAGTAGACTGATAAAATCAAATGACATTCATTTGAGCACGGCCATGCATTTCTCAGTCCTACTTATCGAGGGGCCCATTAGATATCTCTCATAGGAGAGGGACAAATTCCATCTTGTTCATTCACTTTCCTCTGCATAATTCACATCATATTCGATCATAATCTTTATGATTATCTGATTAAAGATAACGTTTGATTATGTCAAAATAAGATGTTCCTTATGTAGGAAACTGTGATAAGCTCAGGTCTAAGGATTCAATGACACAACTATTATGAGATCATTTATGACACTAATCCATGTAATGATCTCATAGAGAGTCTATCCAGTACATGTTCTCCAACAAGTACCTATAAGTTTGATTTGTATCACCATACATATAATTATCTCATAATTATCTACCAAACTCATACTAATCTTAATTCTTCATTAAACCTTTAATGATGAATGACTAGGGATTCTTAGAATAGCATAAAACAACTATTCAACCATTATTATAAAGAAACATGCAAGCAATATAATAATAACAATAATAAGAGAAACATTTTATAAATGAAAATGACATAACATAAAGGTCCAAATATTTGGTCTAGGGCACAACCACTAACATGAAGTACCTATTAGAGCAACACATGGTTACTGAGGAGCATCGAAAGTGGCTCTCCAAACTAGTTCACTACACTTTCGAGATACAATACATGCCAGGTTTGGAGAACAAGGCAGCGGATGCTTTGTCCCGTGGGGAGGGGTGGCAGAGGCAGAGGCAATATCAGTATCAGTCTTCCTAGTCTGGGAGCCTCTGGAGAGGGAGATTGAAGCTGATGAGGGTCTGGCACGTATACATGAGGCACTGTAGCAAGGGTCTGCAGCCATCTAGGGTACACACTGAGTGGACAGAGGCTGCTATATCAGGGGAGGTTGGCGATACCCAGGACTTCTACACACATCCCTCTAATATTTCAGGAGTTCCATGGCATCCGAGTAGGAGGGTACTCAGGAGTACAACAGACGTATAGGAGGATGGCCAAGGAGCTGTACTGGCCAGGGATGAAGCAGGACATAGCCAGGATGATAGCGGAGTGTGACGTCTGTCAGGGTCACAAATATTTAGCGATGGCTCCCGCATGGTTACTACAGCCATTGGCCCTGCCTGAGAGGGATGTGACAACATCATCATGGATTTTATTGAGGGACTACCGCGCTCGGAGGGCTTCACCATCATATTTGTTGTGGTAGACCACCTCAGCAAATATGCGCACTTCATTCCTTTGCGGCATCCTTAACAGCGGCGACAGTGGCTACAACATTCATGACGGAGGTCGTCCGCTTACATGGGTTCCCTGCTTCGATCGTGTCAGCCCGCGATAAGGTCTTCATGAGCAGCTTCTAGAAGGAGTTATTTAAGGTGCATGTGACTATGCTGAAGAGGAGCACAGCCAATCACTCGTAGACTGATGGCCAGACGGAGGTGGTGAATATGAGCGTGGAGACATATTTGCGTTGTTTTGCTTCAGAGTCACTAAATCAGTGGACCAAGTGGTTGGCATGAGCAGAGTAATGGTACAACATTTGGTACCAATCGGCAGCACAGTGCACCCCTTTTCGCATCTTCTACGAGCAGGACCCTCCTCATTTGATGCATTACAACTGCGACACAACTCTAGTGTCCCAGGTGGAGAAGTACTTGGAGGAGAGAGAGACAGTTGGAGGAGCTGAAGAAGCACTTACTGCGGGCCTAGTAGATAATGAAGGCTAGGCCGATATGCATCGAAGAGATGTGCAGTTTGCAGTAGGAGATATAGTTTATCTCAAGTTGTGTCCCGGTCGACAGAAGACACTGGCGCACAAGATCAAGGAAAAGCTGGCGGCCTGTTACTATGGGTCCTTTGAGGTAATTGCTCAAATTGGGAAGGTGGCATATCGCCTGAAGCTACATACCACATCCACCATTCACCCTGTGTTCTGATGCGTTTCGCTAGGGATTTGATGATAAAAAGGGGATTTTTATTGGAATTTCAGATCTAGAACTAAAAAGAAACCCTAATACAATTCAACTACTCGCTAACTAAGACTAGAAAATAATTCTTAACCTAGGGGGGGAAAGCCAAATCCTAATACAATTAACCTAAGTGAATAAATAAAACAACTCTCACAATTTTCGCATCCCCCATTAGGGCCGGCTCACCCCCCTTAAATAGAAAAACACCCCTATTTGTTAATTTACCCAAATGCACCTGTTATTTCCAGCCGCATCAGTACTCCGCCCCTGAAAAACCACCTTGTCCTCAAGGTGGTGCGTGAAATGTATGGTCAGCTACTCCATGTGCAGGTGCTCTAGATCTTCGTCTACACTGGCCTCCAGCATTACCACACTCTCTCCTCCATCTTCCTCGTCATTTACTATCAGGATCTGAAGGGTATGATTCTCGCACCGGTGCCCAGGAGTAAACTTCTTGTCGCATTTGAAACACAGGCCCTTGGTCTGCTTGTCACGAATCTCTGCATCGGTCATTCTTCGTGTATCTCCTCCAGGTCGTGGTTCCATCCACTTCTCCTTGGTAGTCGTTGTGCCGTCAGTGGATGTTGCCCCTCCTGTGGCCGCCTTTTGTCCCCCTCCAGGATCCGGCCCTCGAAAAGTGGAGCCTCCCCACGTTCCCCGGGCTCTCCTCTCTGTCTCCTGATGGTCTTCCACCTTCCTAGCCAATGTCATCATCCCGCGCAGACCAACTGGCTCGAACTGCCTCAATCCTGACCTCACCGTAGGTTTCAGCCCCTTCATAAAGCAGCACTCCAAAGACTCCTCAGAAACCCCCCGGACTCGGTGGCAGAGCGACTCAAATTTCTTGATATAATCCCCTACGCTCCCCTCCTGCTTCAGAGAATATAGCCTCTCGAACACACCACCCGACTGTCCTGCACCAAATCGCTCCGTCAAGAGCGTCGTAAACTCTGCCCACGTCTGAAATGGCTGCTGCTGATCGGTCCAACGAAACCAGCCGAGTGCCTCCCCCTCCAGACAAACACCTATCGCCCGAAGCCATTCCTCTCCTGGGACTGCTGACACCTCCAAGTACCTCTCCACCCGGTACAACCAGTCATCTGGGTCTCCTTCTTCAAAGATGGACACCTCGAGCTTCCTCAGACGTCTCTCGCCAGCGTATCCACCTCTATCATGCTGCCGGATTCCTCCCCTCTGCTGGTACCCATGTCGTCTGTCGGGAAAATAAGCCTCGGCTCGATCGCGGAATCCTCCCTCTGCTCCATGCCCTGCCAGTCACCCTGTGGGTGTCCATACTCTGCCTGGCGCCCCCCCTGGTGGGTCCTGGTACGCTCGCCAATCACCCGTCACTCCCCCAAAAGGTGGGGGGTGGGTCGACGGGCCTCTTGTGAACTGGTGGTGCCCTCCAGGATGCTGAATTCCTCCGCTGGGTCCCCCGAAAGGCTGAAAACCTGGAAATTGTGCTCCCCCCGAAATTCGGATACGCTCGAAAACGGCTGTCGGGAGGCTGGGAGGGCATGAGGGGGCCCCTGGGGATCTGCCGCAACTCGGGGGCCCCCTAGGAGTCGGCCGAGACCCCCGAGGGGGTCGCCGGGGGCGGCCGACCCCAGTTTTGGGTCGGCGCCCCCTAGGCGGCCCCGCCTGGGTTCACCGATGCCCCAGGAGGGCTCGGCGGGTGCGGCCGGCCCTCCTGGAGGCCTGGCGGCACCCCGCGGCCCTCTGGGGGTTCGCCGCACCCCCAGAGGCCCGTGGGGGTGCGGCGGCATCCCCGCCTGCTGCCGGAGGGGCGGAAGGCCACCTCCGGCGTTCTTTTCTCCTACGCGCGGCATCGGGGGTCTTGGCACACCCCCACTCCTTCTCTTCTGGATCCACGCCTCCGTCGCCATCTCGTTCCGGCCCGTATTCGAAAAAATTGTCTTTTTATCCCTGTCCTTCGTCAAAGGTGGCTCCTTTTTACTTGGATCCGCCTTTGGTACGAGATGTGCGGTCAACGCCGCTATAGCCTCCGTTAATTCCGACAATTTTGCCTCCGTTTTCTCTTGGTTCTCTTTCATCTCTTTCATCTCTTTCATCTCTCCCCGGATCTGCGCGGCTATCTCGACGTCTTCCTTTCTCACGTCGATGAAACCCTTGCTAATTTGTGCCTCCATCCGTTCAACCTTCTCTTCCAAAACTTCGACCCGCTCCTTGGATCGAGTGCTCACCATAGATCGATTGCTCTGATACCAATTGATGCGTTTCGCTAGGGATTTGATGATAAAAAGGGGATTTTTATTGGAATTTCAGATCTAGAAATAAAAAGAAACCCTAATACAATTCAACTACTCGCTAACTAAGACTAGGACATAATTCTTAACCTAGGGGGGAAAGCCAAATCCTAATACAATTAACCTAAGTGAATAAATAAAAGAACTCTTACAATTTTCGCATCCCCCATTAGGGCCGGCTCACCCCCTTAAATAGAAAAACACCCCTATTTGTTAATTTACCCAAATGCCCCTGCTTGTTATTTCCAGCCGAATTATGTTCCACGTGTCGTAGCTACGACATGCTATTGGGGACCACACCCTGTCACCTAACATCCCACCCACATTGACTAACGATATGGAGGTGTTACTGGAGCCCCAGGAGCTCTTGGGGGTTCGCCAGGACGCAGCAGAGACCCATGAGGTGCTTAGTAGATGGCATGGACTGCCGGATTATGATACTACTTGGGATGCCCGCGAGGTGATACGAGACCAATTTCCACCTTGAGGACAATGTGGTTCTTTTGGGGGAATAATGATATAGGCATGGTCTACACTCGGCAGAGGAGGCAATGGGGTCCACGGGGCCCACGCTGGCAAACTCGTAATTCAGTATCTTCAGGTGGGGCCTTTTTGTAAAAAGGCTATTTATGCAATTAGCCTTTTAAGCTCAATGACCAGCCGGCCCTAGCTTTCATGCTTGGATTGATTTGTGAGTTTTTCTTAGTTTAATTCTTAGTTAATTGTGTCTTTGAATTGTAGTTGAGATTTAGACTTTCTTCTCTAATAGAAAGTTAGGAGTTTGCCTCTCCTCGAATTGGAGTATTTATCCTTTAATTTCAGATCTGAACTATAAATAAAGATCCAATTTTTATTGTTCTTTCACCCAAAAATCCCTCTTTCAGTCCATAAAAGCCCTAATTGTATCAGAAGTCCGTAGCTACTTCGCTTGCACCTCACTTCAAGCTCTGTGCTAAGCATTGCCGGAAGAACGAAGAAGAGAACGGGCTCATAAAGAGGGTACGGTATGCCAATGCGGTAGGGGACTTGATGTACGCTATGGTTTGTACCAGACCCGACCTATCACATGCGGTCAACATGGTGAGTAGGTACATGCACAATCCAAGGAAGGAGCACTGTCGAGCAGTGCAATGGATACTGATGTACATCAATGGCATGGTCGATGTCGGATTGACCTATAGTTGAAGTGTTCATGGTATGCACACTGTTGGTTTTGTCAATTCCGGCTATTTATGCGATTTGGATTGGAGGCGATCGATGACAGGCTACGTCTTCACCCTGTCAGGCGCTCCTATTTGTTGGCGGAGTATTCTTCAGTCTACGGTGGTCCTGTCTACTACGGAGGCAGAGTATATGGTATTGATTAAAGCAGTGAAGAAGGCGATATGGCTGATGGGCTTGATGGGATGATATGAGAGTTTACCAGAAGAAGTATGTCGTCCATTATAATAGTCAGAGTGCAGTGCACTCGGCTAAGAATCGTGTCTTCCATGCTCCCACCAAGCATTTCGATGTGAGATTCCACTTTGTCCGTGACTATGTGGGAGAAGAAGACGACAATATCAACTTACTGAAGATTGAAACAGAGGACAACCCGACAGACATGCTGACGAAGGTTGTATAGGGAGTCAAGTTCAAGCACTGTTTGGACTTGCTCAACGTGGTTCCGAGATGACGCTGGTGTCGGTCCCAGGAGGGGGCATTGGCTTGATGGAGCCAGTTGTAGCCCTTAGGGGCATTGTGCTATTTGGAGCAAAATGGCAGGAACACCAGATGATGCTCGACCAAGGCGATGCGTGATCGTGTGACGGAGGCCTAAATCTCGCCAAGGTGGAGATTTGTGGAAGTTGAATCGATTTCGGCACTGATGAGTCATTGGTTACTCAGACGAGCTATCTTGTACCGAGATAGCTCGTCTGCACTCGGATACGACCCATCTGACGACACAAGTCAGATAGGTCGAATGCCGAGGTATGGGACTTCAGCAGCGTATTGGACTCTCGGTCGTGAGGGTCGTAAGGGCCGATGGCTCAGATGGATCGGTAGCTCTACGGTTCGATCTACCTAGTGGGTCAAACAGCTTGGGTCAGCATTTTTGGATTGCTCGGTCTTTTGGAGAAAGCATGGTCGTGTGGTGCGGGGCCCACTCGGATGTGATGGAGGCCAGTAGGGTGCAACACACGCCTAATAGGGTTCGACGCATTAAATGCATAGAGCTGTAATGTGATATGAATTCCGTTAAAGTCGGTATTCGTATCTTTTGGGGACTCCTCAATGATGGCACATATTGTACCCTAGGGGTACATATAGGAAGTTTTAGAGGAGGGTCGGTATGGAACACATTAGAGAGTTCTTGAGCCGCTATTTGTGAGAGTCAACTTAGAGAGACACTGTAGAGAGCTTTTGGGGAGAATCTTGTGTGTTTTTTCTTCATTTGTGAAGAGAAGATTTGTATCCTTTCTTTCCTTTCGTAATAAAGCTCATTGGTGTTCCCTTGGTTGGCCGACGACCTAAAGTTGTGATCTCTCTTAGCGCTGCTCGTTTGTTTGGTTGCTTGTCCTTGTCCTCAGACATCGACGATCATGTGTATTCCGCCGTGTTGTGCGTCGTCGGCGCACACCAGTTTCTTGATTACCCAACTTTCTGATCCATGAAACATAGTTGGTCCTATGGCCTTGTAATTTTTTTCTTCAAGTTCATAGGTTCATATGGTCATTCATACAAAAGTCAACAAATCGCTTCTCCAATTTAGCAATCCTGCTTTTGTTCTGTGAACATTGTCCTTTCATCATAATGATAATTTGTTAAAGTTGGCTCATAAACTCTAGTTGTAAATATGTGTCTTTATTGGGGGTATGTTTGTACATTGCTTGTAACCCTTGTGTAGACCATATAAATAGTCTCTTTGTTTAGGGTTTTTATCCTGAGAGATATCTTGTAAAGAGAGGAGAACAACCTAAACAAAAGGGGCTAGGGAAGAGTGAGAGATTTGGAGAAGTAGATACTAGGGATTGAGGTGACTTTGAATAAGGCTTGGTAATTGATATTCCATTTGTGTGTGTGTTTTTGTTTGTTCTTTTTCTTTTGTTTTGCATATTATTGTGCTTGATTGATGGTGGAGATCCACGAAGTAATCTTGTGGTGGAGGTCTTGCTGATCTTGTGGTTTGTCGAGCTCAAGATTGCCTGAGCACATTCATCCGAGCCGATCTCATCGATCCAGGGCCGACCTCGAAGGGAGCCGAGGTCCTCACAATTGGTATCGGAGCTCGGTTTCAATTGTTATCCTTAATTCTACTCATTTGGAGCATTTTGGTGAAGAAATTTCGGCAATTTCTGGATTTTTGATTTGCAAAAACTTTGGTGCACGCAGTGTGTTTGACAAATGGGTTTTAAGGGAACTTTCACTTCCGGAGCGATCAAGTTTGAGGTAACGAAGTTTGATGGTCGTATCAACTTCATATTATGGAAAATAAAGATAAGAAATGTTCTTATACAATAAGGACTCAAGGTTGTTTTGTTGGAAAAGACAAAGAAGCCGAAAAAGATAGAAGATGGTGGATAGTCCGATCTAGATAAAAGGGCGATAAGCACAATACAATTGTATCTCTCGGATGATGTGTTGTATAATGTTAGTGAAGAGTAAACGACAAAAGATCTATGCGAGAAGCTTTAAATTTAGAAGTCTTTATCAAACAAGCTGCATTTCAAGAAGTAACTCTATATGTTGAAGATGTAGGAAGACAAGGATGTGTTGGAACACATGAACATCTTCAATAGGATGATTTACGACGTCTTGAGGTTAGATGTGAAGTTTGATGATGAAAACAAGTCACTTTTGTTGTTGAGTTCTCTTTCGGACTCTTATGATTACTTTGTTACTACTCTATTGTATGGAAAAGAGACTCAAGTTTGAAGAGGTGACCCAAGTTATAATCTCGAATACCCCAAGGGAAAGATCCTTCAAGGGTGATTCCAATGTGGAAGGCCTCTTAGTCAAAGGAGGAATCAAGTGATAGAGGAAGAAGCAAAGAAAGTCAAAAAACAGATGTACAACTTCCGGTCCAAGTCAAGTAGCAAGAAAGATGTTGCATGCTTTTATTGCAATGGTAAAGGGTATTTCAAGAGAAATTGCAAAGTGTGGCTAGCACAAAAGGAGTGGAAAAAGTCGAAGAATGAGGATTCTGTTAGTATGGCTTTCGAAAGTGAAGTGGATATCCTCTCCGTTTCTCAAGGTAACCCATCTTGACTCGTGTGGATTTTAGGTTCTGGTTGCTCTTATCTTATGTGTCCAAATCGTGGATGGTTTGACACTTATAAGGCATACGATGGTGGTTATGTGTTGATGGGAAATGATGCACCGTGTAAGACACTAGGAATGTGGACCATAAAAATCAAGATGCATGATGGTGTGATCTGTACATTGGGAGGAGTTAGACATGTGTTGGCACTCAGAAAGCACCTAATTTCCTTAGACATGCATGAGGCTAATGGATGCACTTTCAATGGAAAGGATGCTACTCTGAAGTTGTCTAAAGGTGTCTTGGTACTAATGAAAAGTATAACAGTGTGCAACAATCTTTACAAGCTCGTGGGAGACACCATTTTGGGTGGAGCCTCAATCTCTACAATGGAGAAAGAGGATGATTGTGATGATGTAGGTTGCAACATATGCAGTTATGACACATTAGCGAGGACATAAGGGAACTTCGCAAGTAGAATTTGTTCAAGAGAATGAAAACATATAAGCTCGATTTATACAAATTTTGTTTGGCAGGCAAACTAAGAAATGTGTCTTTCAATACCACAAAGAAAGAATGCCAAAGTAAAGGTGTTCTTGACTACATTCACTCTGATGTATAGAGGCCGAGCCCGGTTATGTCAAAAGGTGGAGCTTCCTACTTTATGACATGCATAGATGATTTTTCAAGGAAAGTTTGGGTTTATTTCATGAAGCATAAGTTCGACGACTTTTCTAAGTTCAAGGAGTGGAAGGCGGAGATTGAAAACCAAAAGGGAAGAAAGATGAAGTGCTTGAGAATCGATAAAGTGGGAGAATACCGAGATAGAAAGTTTCTACAGTTTTGCAATGATGAAGGGATCAAAAGGCAAAAGGCATTTTACTGTAGCAAAAATCCTCAACAAAATGGTGTGGCCGAGAGTATGAATAGAATTCTCATGGAGAGGGCTAGATGCATGATGCGTGGTTGCCAAAGTCTTTTTAGGCAGAGGCTGTTAATCATGCTTACTATGTTGTGAATAGATCATCTAAGCTCTTAACCTCAAGGTGTCCGAAGAGGTGTGGAGTGGCAAGGAAATAGATTACAATCTTCTAAATGCATTTTCCTTGGTTCAAAAATTCTAGTTGTAAATATGTGTCTTTATTTGTGGTATACTTGTATATTGCTTGTAACCCTTCGGTAGACCATATAAATTGTCTCTTTATTTAGGGCTTTTCATCCTGAGAGAAATCTTGTAAAAATAGGAGAATAACCTAAACAAAAGAGGCTATGAAAGAGTGAGAGCTTTGGAAAAGGAGAAGTAAAGGTGTTGAGGATTTGGGCTTAAATCATTTGTATGGTGTCTTGATGACTTTGAATAAAGCTTGGTAATTGCTCACCATTCTTGCATGTGCTTTCTTGCATGTTGTTTGTTCTGTCTCTTTTGTCTTGCATATTGTTGTGCTTGGTTGATTGGTGGAGATCCACGAAGTGATCTTGTGGTGGAGGTCTTACCGATCTTGTGGTTTGCTGAGCTCAAGATTACCCGAGCCCATTCATCCGAGCTGATCTCATCGATCCGGGGGCGACCTTGAAGGGAGCCGAGGTCCTCACATAATTGACTTGATCCTAAGTACCAATAACGCCCGCCACTAGGTCTTGTCACACTAGGTTATCTTGGTCATAAATGTAGATAATACCATTGTTTCTTAGTCTAGTGCTGAAGTTAAAGTCCATATGTTCCATTTTTATTCGACTAATTGTACATCCTTTAAACTGTAGAAATTATCCTTCTTTCGCATACAATACATCACCATAAAAATGCACCAAGGGACATACTATTGTTGCATAATAATTGTTAGCAGGGGATTACTCAATATTCTTATAGACCTTAAAATTCACAAGTAGGGGCTCACATAATAAACTCTTAAGTTTCTTTTACAGGATACGTCACAAAAAAACCATTAAGCTTCTTAGACACTTCTTAAACAGTAGTATATAAGACACTTCTTAAACAGTAGTATTTAACTAAATAATCCCAAATCTCCTTTACTTCTCTAACCTGCTACATGCACTTAATCTGAGGTCCCTTTCTATAAATGAGTCTTCTCTGGAGACGTCGTCATTGCACTTGTTATAGGGAAAGTGACAACATGCCATGCTCTCAAAGTATCAGCCTCATCACTCAACGTGGCTTGAATTTGAAATGAATTCAAATGACGACAGAGGTGGACAATAGGACAAAAGCTTTAATTGGTTGTTGCGTTTCATAATTCGGTGGTCCAAATAATTCAGTGATGATAGTTTATGAGTTTAAAATATATTATGTATGTGATCCAATTTGATTGGTCTTGGCCCTTGGGTCACTATCATAACAAATTTTGATCTTGTCTCAAACAAGCATCGGATTTTCCGACTTGGTTCATTGAACAAACTACTGCCTCTGTTACTGCCAATGCACTATCATAACAAATTTTGATCTTGTCTCAAACAAGCATCGGATTTTCCGACTTGGTTCATTGAACAAACTACTGCCTCTGTTACTGCCAATGCACATCGTGGCTCAACCGGTGTCACTGAAAAAACTGAGCAAGTTGAAGCAGTTAGGGAATTTACACGAAAGAATTGAATCTTTCAAACCGATAGTGTCGATTTCATTGCTATTGGATTGATACTCATGGTGCCTTGAAAGAAATATAAATTGATCTGTATATCTTTGCATCCTTAACAATTTGTAGGACTCCACCTTCAATAACTAGGATCAGATTCTTCGTCTTGTTCAAGATGCCTAGAGAGATCAGATTTTTTTTCTTTCAAAATTGGCATATATCAACTTAGCAAGAGTCATCCATATACCATCGTGCATCTTTATTTTGATAGCCCTAATGCCTATTATCTTTCGAGATGTGTTGCATCCCATCAAAATAACTCTATCATCAATCTTCTCATATGTAGTGAACCAATCATGAATATGATGAGAACACATATAGAAGGAACATCTAGAATCCAGCATCCAATTAACTATGTAAGCACAATATGTGATCGAGAGAACGGCATCAACATCATCATAGGAATCTTATAATGCCTACAACAGATTGGTCATCTGATGCTTCCTTATGGTCATGTGCATTCTTCCTTAGGGTATCATATTGCATATGTTTTTCCTGCTTGCGGTAGTAACAGCCAGTATTTTAGCCAGGATTTTGATCTATTTCTTACTTTGGGTGAAGCTTCTAAATCCTTCTCTTAATGATTAAAAGATGGAGGTAAAGAGTAATTCACTATTCTCTTTGCAACCAATCCGTACACTAGAACCTTCTTGGCAAGACGGGAAATCTTCTGTCGTTGCTTGTGGAAGTTGGAGTAATTCACACGTTGTCCAGCAGCAGAGTGTCTCGATCATGAATTATGGAATTGATAAAATGATCAAAAGGTGGAGGCAAAGAGCATAACACAATTAAGATATCATCTTCATCATCTACTTAGCATCTGTATTTTTCATATCCATCAAAATCTTATTCAGTTCATTAAGGTGGGTTTTGAGCAACGTATTTTCTTTCATGTGAAGAGTGAACAGACGTTTGATATATGGTCTGTTAACAACTGTCATATACATTGATTTCAAGTTGAGCCACAAGCTAGCTACAAATTTCTCATCTGCGATCTTCATGATAACTTCATTAGACATGTGATGCGGACACCCCACCTGCACAGGCGAGCCCACCTTTAGCCGAACACCGCCATGACTCGAGCCCACCTTGGAGGACTTACTGCCGGCGCATGAGACGGGGAGACATGACTTAGTGGGTTTAGTGGGTCTAGGGGTATTCTAGTCTTTTCAGACTAGATTAGTAATTTCCCTTTTATATTTAATCTAGGGCTAGCCGTCGTGTCTTTTATGCTTATTTGTGAAGAACAATTAGGTATCTTTGTGAAGGTGCTTAGGCTTTGGTCCGTTCATCCAAAGCTAGGAGATAGGATTTCGTCTTGAAGGAGATTCAATTATCTTTTGTTCTTCGTTAACTTTTCTATAAAAATTCTACCTTTTATATTTTCCCACTTTTTAATCGCTGATTTGATTAAACGATCAACCGGATCGTATCAAATTGGTATCAGAGCGATGATATCTGATGGCGGCGAATACGAGAGGGAAGATGGATCTGATAGGCAAGAAGATTCAAGGGCTTCGAGAAGATCTCAATCGTGAAATTGAAGGGATGAAGAAAACTATTGGAGATTCAATCAAGGATCACGCCCACTCGTAAGAAGACATCCAGGTTGAACTCCGGGCCATGAGGAGGGAGGCCGCACAAACAAGTCGTGATCTCCAAGGGTTAAAAGAAGCCACGTCGGATCTGAAATTTTTAAGAGAAACCACGGCGTCAATTCCGGTGATGATGGCGATGTTACAAATCCTAACGGCCGGGAAAGAGGAGATCAGGGTAAGGAGATCCAAGGGGAGGAGAATCATGGTGATTCCACGCTCGAATCAGCAAATCAAGGCCAGTCGGGGGCGACGACGGCTACGACAGGCCCCCTATTAGGTTTTGTCGCATTCTCGACAAACCCTCCCGGGCCTGTCCAGCAATTGACAGGCCCACCCAGGCCTGTTTTCCAGGCGGCAGGCCCATCCGGGCTTGCGCTAGCATCGACAGGCCCTTCGGGGCATGCGGCAACATCTGCACCCCCTTGCGGGGGTGTTGGGGGATCAGCGCCCCCCCTGTCGAGGGTGTTGCGGCATGGGCGGCCCCCTAGGGGGTGCCGCAGGTTCCGCGCCCCCAACCTGGGGCGTGGCGAACACGGCAGCCCCTTCGGGAAAGTTGCGGGGTTCACCCCCTTTTCGAGAGGGGCGTCGGGGCACGGCGGAGAAGGTTGGGCCCTGTGCGCCACCATCGGTGCCCCTGCGGGCCAATTCTGGAGACCGGAGACTTTTCCACCGGGGCTGAGGCCAGCGGTTGACCCCAGACAGGCTTTTGAGGGCTTTCCGGGACATGGAAAAGGTCCGGGGGCTATTTGGGAGGCCGAACAGCGCCTTCCCAGCAGTACGGAGGGCTTACTTTTGCGCGACCACCGGAGTTTTCAGGGTACTACTACCAGGCTGAGGCTTTGGAGAGGCCTAGGTGGCCTGAGGAGTTGTACGGAGGGGGTGATGGAGGTCCAGTGGACGCACTGGGTAGAGGTGTGGATCAGGGTGATGGTCGTGGCAGAGACGGGGGCAGTATGGTGACATCAATGCGGATTGGCGTTTGATGCAGCTGAAGATGCCGATATTTGAGGGCACATATCCTGATGGTTGGATCTACCGGGTGGAGCGCTACTTTCAGGTGATGAGATTGACGGAGGAGGAAGTCTTGAAAGCCATCGGGATCTATTTCGAGGGCAGGGCCATGGCATGGTACCGATGGAAGACAGCGCGGACTCCTTTCCGCACTTGAAAGGAGCTTTCAGCACATATCATTGATCGGTTTCAGGAGACCACAGGAGGGGACTTCTATGAGCAGCTTTCAGCTTTGAGACAGGAGGGAACGGTGAGAGACTTCGTGGAGAAGTTTGAGATGTTGACTAGCATGGTGAAGGGGGTGATGGATGAGGTCATAATTGGGAATTTCATGCCAGGGTTGAAGCTCTCTATACGGGCGGAGTTGCGAATGCAGAGCCCGGGGACCCTGGAGGATGTCCTTCGCCTGGCTCACAAGGCGGAGGAGAAGCATACAGAGGAGAGACGTATTCCGGGGGAATTGAGGATCCCAGTGACAGCGCAGCCATGCAGCACCGGTCCCACTGAGGGGGGTTACAGGAGCACCAGAGGTCGCGGGGGAGAAGAGAGGGGAGGCACGACCAGTGATACCAGGGAGACGGCTGACTGAGGCCGATATAAGGGCGAGGCGAGCTGCATGCCTCTGTTTCAGATGTGATGAGAAATTCAGTCCCGGTCATCGATGTGCGAGCAAGCTGCTGCAGATTGCGATAGTGCCAGACGAGGAGGAGTATGCTGATGAGGAGCCCGTGATAACAGAGGAGAGCGAGGTTGAGCACGTGCATATGGACGTGGCGAAGGTATCCCTGAACTCCGTGGTAGGATTCACCCCGAATCATACCATGAAGTTATCAGGGCTGTTAGCAGAGGAGGCGGTGACGGTGCTCATTGATAGTGAGGCGACCCACAATTTCATCTCAGGGAGGATTGTGGAGCGTCATGGGCTAGAGTTGAGTACGATGGAGATGTTCACTGTACTACTGGGTACGGAAAAGATGGATGAGAGTAAGGGGCTGTGCAAGGGGGTGTGTCTGAGGTTGCAGGGGCTACATGTGTTAGAGGAATTCTTGCCTTTGGAGTTGGGCAACGTCGACATTATCCTTGGGGTGCAGTGGCTGAAGAAGCTGGGGGAGATGAAGGTCAACTGGAAACTCCTCAGGATGGAGTTCCAGGATGGGGAGCGGCCGGTTGTGCTGACTGGGGACCCGACTCTGTGTTTTTAGTGGTGGCCTTTAAGGCAATCACTCGGGCGTTGCGGGATGAGGGGGAGGGGTTCCTGGTGGAGTTTCAGGGGATGACGACAGAGGGGCATGCACAGCGGGAGGAGACCCCAGGGGAGGTGGAGCCAGTGCTGGAGCAGTATCAGGTGTTTCAGAGTCCGCATGAGCTACCTCCAGCGAGAGGACACGAGCACGCGATCGTATTGCGTGAGGGGACGGCACCAGTCAGTGTGCGGCATACAGGTACCCGCATGTGCAGAAGGATGAGATCGATCGGATGGTGCGGGAGATGCTGCAGGCTGGGGTGATCCAACCCAGTGTGAGCCCTTTTCTAGCTCAGTGCTGCTGGTGAAGAAGGACGGGAGTTGGCGGTTCTGCGTTGATTACCGGGCGCTGAATAAGGAAACTGTCGTAGACAAGTTTTCCATTCTGGTGATCGACGAGTTGCTGGATGAGCTGCAAAGAGCGGTGGTCTTTTCAAAGGTCGACCTGAAGGCGGGGTACCACCAGAATTTGATGAGGCCAGAGGATGTACCAAAGATGGCATTTCGCACCCACGAGGGGCATTACGAGTTCTTGGTCATGTCTTTTGGCTTGACGAATGCCCCTTCGATATTCCAGGTCTTGATGAACAATGTCTTCTAGCCATTCATGCGGAGGTTTATACTGGTTTTCTTTGACGACATTGGTCTATAGTAGGAGCATGGAGGAGCACGTGGGCCACTTGGAGGTGGTCTTCCAGGTGTTGGCGCACCAGTTGTTCGCCAACCGGAAGAAGTGCAGTTTTGGCCAGACACGGATCGAGTACCTGAGGCATGTGTCAGCGGTAGGGGTGGAGGCCGATCGGTCGAAGATAGAGGCGATACTGGATTGGCTGGTACCGACGACACTGAGGGCAATTCGTGGATTCCTTGGGCTGACTGGCTACTACAGGAAGTTCGTTAAGGGGTACAACACCATAATCTGGCCCCTTACCGAACAACTGAAGAAGGATGGTTTCAAGTGGGGAGAGGACGCCACCAAGGCTTTTGAGGCATTGAAGGTGGCAATGATGACAACACCAGTGCTGGCTTTACCTGACTTCAGCGTGTCCTTCCTGGTAGAGACAGATGCGTCGGGTATGGATTGGGAGATGTGTTGATGCAGAAAGGGCAGCCGGTAGCCTATTTCAGTCAGGTGCTGTCAGCTCGAGCACGGCTGAAGTCGGTATATGGGAGGGAGCTTATGGCTATAGTCTTGGCGGTGCAGAAGTGGCGGCCATATCTGTTGGGAAGAGATTTCGTGGTCAGGACAGACCTGCGGATTCTAAAGTATCTGTTGAAGAAGAAGTTGGTGACTGAGGAGCATCAGCGGTGGCTATCCAAGCTGGTAGGATACCGCTTTGACATCGAGTACCGGTCCGGACTGGAGAACTAGGCCGCTGATGCCTTGTCCCGCAGAAAGGCGGGAGCCGACTTGAGTACTCTGTCTCTACCTATGTGGTTGGACTGGGAGCCGATGTTACGTGAGGCAGAGGACATAGAGCTGCGGCAGATCCGCGACGTGCTACAGAGCGGGGAGGAGGGACCGACAGGTTATTCGCTGGCAGGGCGCAGGCTATTATACCAGGGGAGATTGGTGTTGCCGCGGACCTACGGTTTTATACCGGTCCTTTTCCAGGAGTTCCACAGCTCGGTGACGGGGGCCACTCGGGCGTGCAGCAGACTTACACGAGGATGGCCCGTGAGGTGTTCTGGCCAGGGATGCGGAGGTGTATCGCACGTTTGGTGGTAGCTTGTGACATTTGCCAGCGTCACAAGTATATGGCCATGACGCCAACATGGTTACATCCGTTGGCTTTACCGGAGAGGGTCTGAGAGGAGGTCACAATGGACTTCATTGACGGGTTACCACGGTCAGAGGGATACTCAGTGATATTCGTAGTGGTGGATCGACTGAGCAAGTACGCCCATTTCATCCCTCTGCGGCATCCTTATACTGTCGTCTCAGTGGCGGCGGCCTTTACTCAGGAGGTGATCAGGCTGCATGTGGTACCGGCTTCCATAGTGTCCGACATGGACCGGGTCTTCATGAGCGAATTCTGGAGAGCTCTTTCAGGTGCAGGGTATGGTCCTGAAGAGGAGTACATCGTATCATCCACAGACGGACGGTCAGACGGAGGTGGTGAACCACAGTATAGAGACTTATCTGCGTTGTTTCGCTTCTGAGACACATCGTCAGTGGCACAGGTGGTTGGCCTGGGCTGAGTATTGGTACTACACCTCGTACCATTCGGCAGTCGGGACGATACCTTTCGGGTCCTATATGGGCGTGATCCTCCATCATTGTTGCGGTTTGGCGACAGGCAGACTCCGGTGTCGCAGGTCGAGTATATGGGCGAGAGGGATGGTTTGCTGGAAGAGTTGAGAAAGCATCTGCTGAGGGCGCAGCAGGTGATGAAGACTAGAGCAGATGGGCATCGTCGGGATGTGCACTTTTAGGAGGGCGATATGGTGTACCTGAAGCCGCGCTCCTACCGACAGAAGTCATTGGCACGGAGGCGGAATGAGCAGCTGGCGGCTCGATACTACGGCCATTATCAGATTGAGGCAAAGATTGGCCAAGTGGCGTACCGGCTGAGGTTGCCATCCTCTTCGACGATACACCCGGTGTTTCATATGTCAGCTCCGGAGAGCGATTGGGGATCAGGCAGCCTCATCCACTCTGCCACCGACACTTGCTGAAGACATGGAGGACTGTTGGAGCCACTGACGGTGAGGGCGGTTCGTCATGGGGCGGGACGGTGGAAGAATGTTTTGATTCACTGGGCGGGGTTATCAGACTGTGACGCTACTTGGGAGGCGTACGATGTAGTCAGGGAGCAGTTTCCAGATTTCCACCTTGAGTACAAGGCGGCTCTTTTAGGGGGGTATTGATGCAGACACCCCACCCGCATAGGCGGGCCCACCTTTAGCCGAACCCCACCCGCACAGGCGGGCCCACCTTTAGCCGAACCCCGCCACGACTCGAGCCCACCTTGGATGACTTACTGCCGGCGTAGGAGACTGGGAGACATGACTTAGTGGGTTTAGTGGGTCTAGGGGTATTCTAGTCTTTTCAGACTAGATTAGTAATTTCCCTTTTCTATTTAATCTAGGGCTTGCCGTCTTGTCTTTTATGCTTATTTGTGAAGAACAATTAGGTATCTTTGTGATGATGCTTAGGCTTTGGTCCGTTCATCCCAAGCTAGGAGATAGGATTTCGTCTCGAAGGAGATCCAATTATCTTTTGTTCTTTGTTAACTTTTCTATAAAAATTCCACTTTTTATATTTTTCCCCTTTTTAATCGCTGATTTGATTAAACGATCAACCGGATCGTATCAACATGTATAACTGGATGGTAGCAGGTGCTTTAGATTCAGTGGTGATTTTCTCAGCTCAAACATCGAATTTGGCATTTTATCCTTTATGACCATGCTTCTAATAGATTTAATTATATCAACAGAGTACGCATCTTGATATGACTTGAACTAAAACTATTTTCCTCGTCGAACTTCTCCATCGTGTGCTGTACATAGACGTGTACTAGATCAGGTGACCAAAGATTCTGGTACAGATAGCAGAAGGGCCTGAATACAGAGGCATGTCTTAATTGCAGAAAAAAGAAATTGAGAAAAAATTAGTAACATTGCAGATATGTAGACTTACATAGTTTGATACTATGGCTTATGTCCATAGACAGCAACAGTCGATATTTTATTATAATAGATGTAGAGTATAACAGATAATAGAGTAGATAATATAGTGATTAATTACTGTTCTCACAGATCCTAAATACAATAACTAGAAGTTTACATAAGAAACTATTAAGTTTCTTATATAAGAGAAGTCATAGAAGAAGGCCATTTTTTTTTTTTCAAGACATGAAGAGATAACCAAACAACTCCTAATCTGCTCTGCTTCGCTAACCCGCTAACTCCACTCTTTCTTAATCCAAGGTCCCCTTTTATAGATGTGTCTTCTCTCGAGAGATGTCGTCATTGAACTTGTCAGAGGGAAAGTGATAACATGACACGCTTTCAAAGTGCGAACATCATCGTTCAAACCGGCTTGAAGTTGGGATGCATTCAAATGAAGACAAAGGGGGACAGGTGGATAAATGCTTTATTTTGTTGCTGGGTTTAATAATTTGGTGGTCCAAATAATTCGGTGCTGATAGTTTGTATGGTTTGTAGGTCAAAAATCAATTATGTATGAGATCCAAATTGATTGTTAAGTCACTATCACAACAATAAGTACATCCACAACTAAACCAAAGCGATGCTGTCTACTTAATGTAAACGTGTGACAATAGGTTCTTCATACATATCTTCCCTTATCTAACCCTCCGAGTGTTTTGCACTACTTGGGAATCGTTAATTGCATTAGATAGTCATTTTCTTTCTAAAACTTGCCGCATCCTCTTCCAAGGTACCATGTTGTAAGCTTTTTATGTGTAAATGAAAATAATATGATGTGCCCTTCTATTCTTCCGAAAATCGTCTGAATAAACAATCTTCTGATAAGTTGTAGAACATCTATTATGGATCTATCTAGAGTGAAGCAAATTGATTTCCAGACAAAATGATTCTTGTTTAAGTCTCTACATCTCTTGTCAAAGGTATCATTATATCACTTATAAGCTTGGTACCGTAACATCCTATACAGCTTTATATCTCTATTATTCTTGTAGATGACTACTAAAGTGTTTCTTATTCACTTATTATTAATCATTTTCTTTTCTTAGCAATATTGTTGAATTAACTTAGGAGAGACTAATAATTAAGTTCTAGAAGTAGATTTCTTATGCTATGTACTTTTTTATGGCTGGGTTTCATGCAAGTAAATTTCATATATTCGTATATGGGAGCCTGAGCTACTTTTATTTAAAATAAAATATTCTTTACAAAAATTGCAAAGGCCTTAATTTGAATAATGCGTAACTGTAGTGATCATAAATTGGAAAGTGATTTTTACGTCTGAAGAAATTTCAAAACAGAATTTAACCGTTACAAGTTGAGAGTAGGATTCATAAGCTTTGTGGGTATGCATAAATTTTACTTTCATACCTCGAAGGGACTGTAACGAAGTCTAATCGCATAGAAATTTGGTGACACTAGCCCCCCCAGGATTTTGTTTTTAAGGTAAACTATAATCTGATTGCTAACTTTAATTGCTTGGACGGGTAGTGTGACAATGCACTTGAATGATCTGGTCTTATTAGATAGCTCAAACACTCATGGGAGTTGTAATGCCAGTAACTTCACATATTGACCAACATTGAATATTTTACACGTGATATGGTCATATATTCCCGCATTGTAGATATAGGATGTCACAAGAGACTATCATTTTCCTCACTTGTCTGAAGACTAGGAATGTAAATGGTTTCGGATTATCTGAACCCTATATAATTATCCTTTAGGAAAAGGATGCAGATATCAATATACCCTAACTATTAGGGTACATATACTAGGATAACCATGCGGATATCTAAATACCCTATCTGTTAGGGTACAGACACAAATATCAAAATAGGGGTTTTCATATGATGGTTATATAGTATATCCATGACTCATTTGTAATTAGTCACCCTAGTCTATGAGCATGTATTCTCACATATCTACTCGTTAAATAGGCCAAACTCAACAATATGGTCTCTGTTTTGTCACTTGTGCTTTGTCTATATGTCTCTATCCAATGATTATTCTTTATTCTGATCATTATCTGTATCCGATTTATATCCATAGCCCTTTTTAAAACCGATATAGGTAAAAAGGATTTTCCTTTTAAAGATTATCTGTATCCAAATTTGTATCTGGCAAATAATTTTGGATATGGCTATGGTAAAAGCAATTTCCGATCTGTCACCAAACCTTTCACATTCCCACTGGAAATTCTTGATATGTGTACATATAACTCGTAGTGAACTACTCTCTTTGTACGAATGCTACAAAATTATGTATTGGCCCAATTCATAATTGTTGATTGGTTAATTTCTGCTTATCTTTTAGTCAGACACTTCCATGGGGTAAGTTTTCTGGTTATTGTGCAACGTAATATTCTCAGCCAACACTGACTTTTTTTTTTGGGCTCTCAATTGCAGTGATTCCAGTGATTCCGAGGATGAGTACGTAGATTCTTGCATATGTACCATAATGTAGATTATTTGTGGCACATGGTATCTGCTGAAGCTGGCAAACAAGACTTGCGTCAGTTACAGTTGCCAAGGGAGCCAAAGGCACAATTTAGCGGCATCAAGATCATTCTTATCTAGATGACCCCCATATCTTTTAAATCATTATTTTCCCCCCTCGTTCGAGATGGTCCTTCTAATCAACGGGCTGATGTCTATCATATCGGCAAAACATGTAACATCGCAGGCATTGAGTCGAAGCAGGGGATGAGGGAGGGAGCTAGATCTCTAGAGCAGTTGTTGATTATTTGATGCAATTACCCCAGCAATGTTTAAACTCACTTTTGCATCCTTGGCTGTGGCCATGGGAAAGTTTATTAACCCCCCTTATTTTTAATTTCTTTTTCTTTCCTTTTTTAATGCTAGTCTTGCCTCCTTTCGGTCCTATTTGTTTCTCTTACTCTGCAATTTTTTGTATCGATCTTGTACTGTGCATCATTCAAAGATACAAATCGACAATGTATTATAGTGAGGCTAAGTATACTTATCAGAGAACCAGTATGTAATGTTTGTATATATCAGGATATTCACTACCAACTAGCTTACCTGCATGTATTGCTTGTATCAAGATTCTCACCAGCAACAAGTTTTCATGCATTAGTGATATTATTATTTGGCATGCAGTGGTGATATTTAAGATTGACTCAATTTGCAGATTTTGTTGATACATTGGTAAGCAGGAATCGAACCCACAATCTGAATGATGAATACCACTAAGCCGATTTGCAGTTTTTAGATTAACTTCCGTGACAAATGGCAACATTGTTAGGCAACATGGTTAACAAATCACGACCATGACACTAAAAACTAGCTTCTCATAGTTGGTGGTCATGCTTTCTGTACATGCAGAGTTTAAACAGAGTGCGGGAGGGTCTAATTCATTGCATTGATCAAGGATGAATTCCATACAAAAGTATGGTCCGAACAAATAGAATTGCATATTCGTGCATATCATGTTCATTGGTTGTATATGAGTTTGGATATAAAGCAACAAAATGGAGAGATGTTATATGAGACTTTGAAGAGTTGTATGCCACTTGGTTCTTGTAGGAAATATATGAAAGGTGTTGTGAACGGTTATTTAACCGTAGTTGGGTGAGATTCTGGGCTATCCTAGAGATAGGCCCATATCATTGTAAACCCATCTTGTATTCTCCCCATTGCATATAAATAAAGAGCTGGGGGCTCCTCCCCAGTAGTTGATTCATAACACGTTATCAGCACGACTCTAAAAATTTTCTTTTCCACAAAATTTTTCTTTCCGTTCGTTGCGAAGGCGAAGGCGAAGGCGAGACGGGAGATCCACAGGCGCGGTGCAAGGCTTCCTCAATCGAGCGTCTTCATCCGCGTAGGGCTTCGCGCAACTGTCGCTATATCCGGAGGACGGATATAGAGGTAAACACACTAAAAACGATATCCCTCCCCTAGATCTCGTAAGATCGATATGGGGATTATTTGTCGCCATGAAAACGACGGACCGTTCATCCCAAAAACTCAATTTTAAGGTAAAAACCTAATTTTGAACCCTCCGGCGGCTCGCCGTCACCGGACCCCCCCCAAACCTCACCGGAACCCCCCCTCCCTCCTCTCCGGCCGCTCGGCCGCCGCCGCTCCCCCCCTGCAGGGGGGGCGGCGGCCCCCTTGGCCGTTCCCCCCCTGCAGGGGGGGCCCGCCTGAGGCCGCCGCCCCCTGGGGGGGGGGGGGGGGGGGGGGCGCCGCCCCCCGCAGGGGGCGGCTGCCCTTGAGGCCGCTTCCCCCTGCGGGGGGGGGGGGGGGGGGGGGGGGGGGGGGCGCTCCCCCCTAAGGGGGGGCAACCCCCGCGGCCGCTCCCCCTGCAGGGGGGGCGGCCCCCGCCGCACCCCCCTGCAAGGGGCGGCGGCCCCGGCGGCCGCCCCCCTGCAGGGGGCGGCGGCGGCGCCGGGCCCCCCACATGAAACCCTAAGAGAAGGAAAAAAAATAAAAAAAATAAAAATTCAGAGATTGCCTGTGGGCCTGAAGCCCACAGGCCTGCGGCTGTGGGCTTCAGGCCCACATGCCTATTTTTCCAAAAAAAAGCCTGTGGGCCTGAAGCCCACAGGCCGGCTGTGGGCTTCAGGCCCACATGCCGATTTTTATTCAAAAAAAAACCTGTGGGCCTGAAGCCCACAGTCGGCTGCGGGCTTCAGGCCCGCAGGCCGTTAAAAAAAATGGGGGGGGGGGGGGCATAAGCTGAAAACAAGCCTGAAAAGGCAACTGTTTGGCCTACAAATTAATTTAAAAAGGGGGTTAAAGAGCAAAATATTCGTGAAAAATCACGGTAAACTACGGGACAAATATCGGGCAGGAAAGGACTATTTGGGAACTTTTGGGGGGCTTTAGGGATGATGAGGGAAACTTTTTCCTCTGACAAAGAAAATGTTTATTTTGGGCTCTTAATCAATTTAATTGATTAAACCCATTTACTTTACAACCTTTGCATTGTAATGATTTTTTCTACAAAAATCATATTTACATGCTTTGCATCTCTGGTATATTCTATTGGATATTATATGCGTGGTTGTGCATTGTATTTAAAACTTAATAATTAGGAAGATCCTGCGACCGCTCTGCCGTTAGTAACCTAACCTAACGGTGTATGACGTTGCCCAGTGGTCCAATAATTATTAAGTGTTTAAATTATTTATCCATCTCTGCGAATATTAAATGCCTGTGATGAAAATGTCTGATGAAAATGTTGATGAGCACAATATTTCTGCATGAATTGCTAAATGTGGTTTTTTGGATCGGCCGTTTAGTCCCACAGTTTATTTCCCGCACTTTTCTTTTATTTTTGAGAGAAATTGTAGTGAGGAATTTATGTAAATGTCAAAGAAAGAAGACCAACTTCCATGGAGACGGAGACCACGCTTGAAGATGGAGATATCATATGGGACCCACGGGGTTTCCAAAGTTGTATTTTCATTTTCTTTAAGCTGCAAATTTGTATAATTTGGACTGTGGACTTTTTTTGGACTCTTTCTTGTGGGACTGGCCGATCCACACATTTAGTTTTTCGTTAAATATTACCTCCGCATGAAAATGTTTTCTCTGATTAATTATTAATTCATGCATGTTTGTGCTCTGCTAGATAAATGGCTAATATTGCAAGCGTTATTTTCGAAGTACTGGAAGCATCAAGTAGAAACGATCTAAGCTGGCAGCTAGATGTAAAGTTTCACCTGCGGGCAAAGACACTCATCGCTGCTGTGACTGAAAAAGAAAATGTTAGCGATATAGAGAAGGCGCAAGCCATCACCTATATTCGCCGCCATGTGGACAAGACCTTAAAGGCTGAATACCTTACGGTCGAAGATCCACTTGAGCTATGGACTGTCCTTGAGGACATGTATAAACATCAGAAAGATGTTATACTCCCAAGGGCACGATATGAGTGGGAGAACCTGAGACTACAGGACTTTAAGTCCATTGCTGAGTACAACTCAGCACTTTTTAGCATCACCTCACGCCTGAAGTTGTGTGGTGAGAATGTCTCAGAAGATCGCATGCTGGAAAAGACGTATACGTCCTTCCATGAAAAAGATGCGATACTCATGCAGCAATACCGTGAACACAGGTTCACCAAGTATTCTGAGCTGCTGTCATGTTTACTCATGGCTGAGCAAAACAGAGAGCTTCTTCTCGACACTCACAATATGCACCCTCCCGGCACTGCCCCCCTACCAGAAGCTCACCATTCCTCTTCCTTCAAAAAGAAGAGAGATAATAAAAGAAAAGAAAGACCACAGAAGGGGGGTCAACAGAAAAATGCCAAGGGCCATGCACAGCAGCAGCGAAATAATGAAAGTAAGCGGAAGTTCACGTGGCACAGAAATGACAAAAATGATTCACCCCCACCCAAGAGGGAATGGGAAGACCAGTGCCATAATTGTGGCATGAAAAGCCACTGGTCCAAAATGTGCCGAACTTCGCAGCACCTCCAGGATTTGTATAAAGAGAACAAGAAAAATAAAGCTGAAACAAACCTGATGACCTCTGATGCTCCAGTCAAGTTTTCAGCTGTCAACTTCGAAAATGACGACATGCTTGTTTAGCTTTTACTTTTATCTTTGCAAACTGTTTAGAACATTTCATGTTATGAGAGCTTTTGCATTATGCAATCTGTTTTTGAATAAAATTTTTTAGTATACAATAAATGAAAATGTTTATCTAAATATGCATGTGCCGATACGTTTCATCTTTTGAAACTGCTCTCATAAATGATTAGTAGACAATAAACACGTACGATTTCTTTCAATACAAAGCCCAATATCAGGGCTATATTGAAGATCCAGGGAATGCAACACAGTTGCCCCCAAACGACACAAAAATAATGGATGCACTAATCCCTCCGAATTCCAAAAGAAACTTTCTAAGTTTCAAGGACATCCGTTTCAACGGATCCCACTTGGAAACAGCAAATGTAAATGAAAAATTACCGTATACAACGTCTCAAGAAAAAGGAGTTAAATCCACACTTGAACGTTTTGAGAGCCTTATAGGCCTCTACCATACGAAGATTCGGAGAAAGGAAGCAGAATTAAACGGAGCACCTGAAGTGCCCTACATCAGCCGAGTTTTTACTCTGGCATGATGGACTTGGCCACCCTGGATTTGTGATGATGCACCGCATCTTATCCTATGGGTATGACTTGAAGAACCAGAAGATTCTTCAGAAGGGAGAATTCCCTCGCATCCCTTACTATAAGGGAAGATTAATTACAAGGCCATCTCCACGAAAAGTTGAAAAAGGATCTCCACGCTTCCTCAAAAAGAATACAAGGAGACAGATGTGGATAAAATCCACCACCTCTAGTGGGCTATTTTGGTACTTCATTGTACTGATAAATGCATCCTCAGAATATTCGTACGTATGTCTACTACAAGACCCGCAACTTAGCTTTTCCAAAGCTATTGGCACAAGAATAAAATGTTGCGGGCACATTTTCCAGACAATAAAATACAGAAAATAAGTCTGGTTAATGTTGGGAAATACACCTCCCAGTCAATTCAAGAGTACTGCCAAGCAACGGGAATAGAAAATGAACATACAAGTGCCGCATGTTCATACCCAAAATGGGTCGGCTGAGTCACTGAAAAGTAGACTCCAATGGATTGAACGTCCATTAAATCCCGATTGCATATTGATGCATGGGGACATGCAAATTCTGCATGCTGCATCGTAAATGAAAATAAGACCCTCTGGAGGTCAGAGTCTCTAATGCAACGTGCATATGGAATGCCACCGAACATTTCTCTTCAGAGAATCTTCGGTCCGCAGTTTAAATCCCCATCGCACCAACACAAAGGACAAAAATGGGTCCTCAACGTCGCCTAGGCATCTATGAAGGGTTTGACTCACCCTCAATTAAAAGATACCTAGAACCCCAAACGGGGGACACATTTAAGGCACATCTTGAAGACTGCGATCTCGATGAGACGAGTGTCCCAAAAATAGGCCCAAATACTGGAAAATCTGGCGCGAAGAAAATTATAACGTGGGATACAAACAGTTTGATCCACTATGATCCGGTAACAATACAATGTGTAGATGAGATCCAGAAGATCTTCCACATACAGAACACTGTTCACTAATTACCGGAATCATTTATTGACAACCAGAAGATTGTCAGATCACACATCCCTGCTGCAAAAACTCCAGCTAGGATTGACATCCCCGAGAATGGATGCAATCCACCAGTAGTAGAAGTGGCTGATCCTCAACAGAAAAGAGACAGACCACCAGACTCCAAGGACAGAAACTCCTGGAGACCTTAGGACAATACTACCACAGGACAATGAGCTCCTGTCCACACCATCACCCTTCCCGGAATCCACTGCAGAGGAATTACCGGGAAAAAGTGAAATTAAGTAAATGTTGTACGTACAGGGGAGGTGTTGGACAGATAGAACATAAATTGTCGACAAATGTATTCACGTATCATATTGCCATATACATCGCAAAAGCGATGATGTTCGTAAATTATCGTTCCACACTCCGTTGCTAGAAGGCAAACGTAGAGATTGGCCAAAAATGTGGAACGTGGCAATAAAAGATGAGCTGGACTCACTTATGAAACGTAAAATGTTCGGACCTGAAGTCCTGACACCAAAAAGGTGTCAACCCCGTGGATAAAACAAAGTATTGCACACATAAGAAAAATAAATACAAAATCGTATGCTATAAGGTACAACCTATAGCCCAAGGAAAACTTCGCTGAAACTAGGGATCGAACAAACTCAAATGAGCATGTCTCATAAATGATGCATCAGTCTCCCTATGTTATCAAAAGCGAATACCTTACGATTTGGCGAAGGAAAATTATGGATATGCTGTTATTGGATGTTGTGATAGCATACCTTCGTGGATATCTGGTAAAGATAATTTCCACATTTCCTTAAAAATGCCTGAATAGACTTCAGGACGTCTATTCAAATGAAGAAATACAAGTAAATGTACAACCAAGAGAATCATTTGACAAGTCAATGATTCCTACTGAAGGTTGTCTTTGCATCTGTGCAAAGAACATGATTAGAGATCATAGTTGAAGACAACTAAAATCTCACTGGATCTCCTGAAGAGAAAACCGAAATACATGAACAAACCTGATTTTTAAACATGAAATAAAAAGACCTAGGCAAATATGAAGTCATGGCTCGTAGAATCCTGTTACAAACGCCCAGAAGTGCGTTGGAGAAATTAAAAGGACCATTGTCATCCAAAATACACCTACGGTACTATACTTAATGGATGTACAAAAATAACCCTTCCGATCGCTGGAAGAGGGGGAGGATATAACTAGTCCTAAAGTCCCTTATCTAAGTGCAATCATGCACTCCTGGCTAAACTGCACGCGTCCCGATATAGCAGTTGCAGTTAACTCATTAGCCAGAGATAGTTGGCACCTCACTAGGGCCATTAGACCGGAGTCAAGCCTTCTGCGCTTCCTCCAAGGGTCGAAAGATTTGGACTTACAAATTATAGTAGCATCCTCCAATATTTGTGCAAATGCAGGTTACAGGTCCGGTCCCTATACTGATAAATCACAGAACGGGTACCCACAGTGGGATGACCATCTACTGCAAATATGCAAAGCAACTTATGAAGGCAACATCATCCTATCAATTCCGAGATCCTCACCATTCCAGAATCACACCAATGGTGTATTTGAGGGCGCCTGGTGGTACATCACATCCCGGTGACGACTGGGATAGAGGCTGGTTCTGTGGAGCTGACCATATAGTCTGAAGACCACATCAGAGGCAACGAAACTTAGCACACCTCTCCAGAGTTCCTGGATTCAGCAGCTGCTTGATGGTGATAAAATTTGTAATCTGTGTACATTTTCGGAATATTATAAATAGGAGTGATGAGATAAGCCTACGAGATCTGAAAGCCTAAGAGCTTTTACAGATCAGGGGGAGTTGACAGAATTGGTACTCTTTTCCCTTAGCTATGGTTTTTCCCACTGGGTTTTCCATAGCCAAAGGTTTTAACGAGGCAAATCAAATCAACTCTGGATCCCGAAGTATCCACCCCTCTGTGACGCTCAGAATCCAAAAGTATTCATGAGCAGAGTCACGTGTACAAATCAGGGGGAGTTAAAGAGCGTTTGCACTCTTTTTCCTTAACTATGGTTTTTCCCACTGTGTTTTCCATAGCTAAAGGTTTTAACGAGGCAAATCTCACCAACTCAGGATCCTGAAGTATCCACCCCATGTGAGACTCTTCTACGCTCAGAATCCTGAAGCATTCACGAGCAAAGTCCACACCTATGGCTGGATAAGGGGGAGTGTTGTGAATGGTTATTTAACCGTAGTTGGGTGAGATTCTGGGCTATCCTAGGGATAGGCCCATATCATTGTAAACCCATCTTGTATTCTCCCCATTGCCTATAAATAAAGAGCTGGGGGCTCCTCCCCAGTAGTTGATTCATAACAAAAGGTTAATATTCCCATCAATATATTCTTAGGGTGCATTTGGTTTGAAGGAAAATAAAAGAAAAGGAAAGAAAGTCAGAAGGAAAACTATTTCCATTGTTTGGTTAAAAAGAAAAAACAAAGGAAAATGAAAATAAAAGAAAACAAAGGAAAATTTTTATTAAAACTTTTCTTTGAGATTTTCCTCTTTTTGACACAAGGAAAATGAGGGAAAAGAGAGGTAAACTAATTTCTCACACTTTCATGTATTTATATTTTATAGCAAACAGAATTAGTTGTTATTTTTAATGAATCCACGAATTAATCATAAGTTTGTATCAAAAAATCATGAATAATTCGTGAATTTTTCAAAAACATTATTCGCAAATTACTCGAAAAATTCACAAATTATTCACGAATTTTCAAATAAGTCGCGAATACTTGAATATTTTTTCAAAAAAAAAAAAACACCTTCGATATATATTCATTCGTGAATTGTTCGAAATAGAGAATACTTTATGAATTTTTAAAAATTTACGAATAATTCGAGATCTTTTAAAAATTCTTGAATTATTCATTAATTTTTTATATAGCTCGCGAATAATTCTCTATTTTCCAAATAAATTCCGAATCTTTAATTTATTTTCATGTATGCATGAATTGTACGATAATTCACAAATTTCTAAAAAAAATTAGAGTTGCTTGAAAAATCCATACAAAATCCACACATTATGCACGAATTTTTAAAATAGCTTGCGAATTATTTCAAACTTTTTTACAAAACTTGTAAATTATTCGAATACTATTAAATAACATATTATCTACGAATCATACTATTTATAGTGTTAACAAATTATTCGTTTCAATTCGCAAATTATTTGCTAAATTAATAAATTTTTAAAAATAACCAATAAGTTTTTAATTTAAACATAAAATTTTAATTTATTATGATGGTAGAATGATTTGAATTCACAACATAACCAGTTAAATTATTTTTTATTCATATTCAATGAGCAACCTAATAATATTAATTTCTATATTTTCCATTCAACTTTTTTCCCAATTTTCCTTGGTAACCAAACATGAGAAAGAATCTTATTTCATTTTCCTTTTCTTTCTTTTTCTTTTTCCTTTTCATTTCATTTTTCTTTCTTTCCTTTTCCTTCAAACCAAACACATCCTTAGTGAACCATAAGACTGTCCATCTCAATGTGTTTGGTGCGCTCACGAGGTATTGGATTTGTGGCAAGAACGATGGCACACTTACCGCTATGAATGAAAAAGAGTGCAAGGTCACCTGAGCTCGACTGTGGTCTTCCCGATTTGCCTTTTAGATCTTCCCAAAAAATACACAACCAAACACGATTGGAAAATGCTTATTTTTCATCTCCATAAAAGACAACGGTGTGGCATAGAGTTAGTTGACCAGCATTAAAGCCACCCGCCATTTTATGATCTGTTCTGCTCTGTCCTTTGCTTATTTGCTTGTGAGAAGGAACCCACGTTGCTGCTCACAATAGCTCTAAACTAGGTTCCCGTTAGGCACCAAACCGAGGGTATGCACGGGTATGCACGGTTGACCCACAATTGCATACTATGTTAGTCGAGGAAATTAAGCGATGTAGTCATCGTTCCTTGATCCATCGTCTCTCCGGAGGAATATGAACGCAGTTTCTACTCAGCTAACTCCCTCGAACTTAACAAGAGAAAACTCCCAGTCATGGGAACCGATACATATTTATTGGTAAAATTATAGGATACTTTAAATCGTAAACCATGTGGGTTTTGAGGTATACAACAATGTAAAATGTATATTATAAAAATTATATCAATTAGAATCAACCAATGATATAATTTATTGGATAATTCACGATGTTCCCATGTTTTAAAAGGTAACCCTTCTTAAAAGCGCTTGCTTACTGTAGACGATGTTGTGCAGGGGCCCGCCAGCAAGGGGGAACCTACTGAACTTGTCAGACAAGATTCACGGGATATCATGTGTGCCCCTTACACAACCCAGTAGTGGTTAGCGTGCTCCCTCGGCAGCGCAACTCAGCAGGGACGACCACACGAGCTCGGCCCCTTCAACCCAACAATTGGGCATTCTCCTGCCTGCTGGAATAAGCCCTTGCCGTCATGTCAGCATGCCCTTTGTTGTGGGGTAGAACTCGCGTACAATGAATTTGTATTAGGGGAACCAATGGCACGGTGGTTATGTTAAGGAAGGGATTAGGGTAGGCTATTTGACAGGTGATTAGAGGGGTGATGGAGCTAAGCTTGTCGTTGGAGCAGACCACAGAATCGAATCTGATAGGATGCAGATAAGGGGCCGAACTGCCTAGGTTGAGGGTGAGCACGACTGGTGATGACGAGCTAACCTGCGCAAGGAGCAACTCATCAGAAAGTCCGGGTTGGGGTCCAACCCTTAGCCTCTCCGATGCCTAAGTCAGTAATAGGACTTAAAGCGGGGGCTAGGCACGCAGGTCGGACTTAGGGTGAGTCTTGTACGTGACGAGCTATGAGTGGAAGAACAAAGATGTGGACGACCTTTGCTCTTGTGTGTGAGTAAGGAGATTGAGAGTGAATTTTCTCCCCTTTTCCTCCGTAAGAAGTGAGGTGGTATTTATACCTGATGGGAGGCGGTTCGGTAGGGCTGACCTGGCATGCTGACCCGACGTGCTGAGCTGACCCTGCTGTCAGCAGAAGCTTCGGACGAGGATGTCAAGAACAGGAGTGCCTGCCACGCTTTTGTTAGATGGCGCAGCGGTCCGGGGCGCTTTTGTCAGGGTGTCAGGGCCGAAAGCATTAAGTGTCAGGGGGCGTAGCGGCCATGGGGTGCTTTGTCAGATGGTCGGGCGGCGATAGTGTCAGTAGTGTCCTTGTACTAGGTTGTTTGTCGTGTCCAATGTGCCAAAGAACCGTCCCGTAGCTTGCCTCGGCCCCCGTAGCTCGGCCCATGTAGCTCGTCCCCCTTAGCTCACCCGAGGTCGTCACTGGCTATCAGCGGCCGAGGCGGAGTGCGCCCTTCCCCTAGTCGCGTCAGACTCTAGAATCGACATGCGGCCTATGGCCCTCTATCGTTCGGGTGTGGAGTGCCCTGTCGCTGGGTTGGCTGTCCTTCCAGAGGGAGGGACGAGCCGGCGGGGTATCTAGGTGGTCTGGGATGGAAGGTCGGACTATCACGACCTTTAGGTCGTAACAATTGCCCTCGTCATCCGGCATCGAGTTGGAAGCCCGGCTCGACTCGGATGACGTATCACCTTCCCTCCTGGGAATACCACGTTGGGTCTACCTACCCCGGAGTCTTTACTTGAGGGGGAACAAGCGCGTAGCTCGGCCCGTGCCCTTCTCTGGTTTAGGTGGCGAGGACGGATCCTGCCACGGAGTCTTCGTAGGGGGGAGGGAGTCGTAGCTCGGCCGTGCCCTTTTCCCCTCCAGTTTGGGTGGCGAGCTGACGAGCTGCCCCGGAGGTCTTCACTTGATCGTGGGTACAGAGCGGCCAAAGCCTCCCCCGCGTTTTCCCCTCCAGTTTGGGTGGCGAGCTGACGAGCTGCCCCGGAGGTCTTCACTTGATCGCGAGTACAGAGCGGCCAAAGCCTCCCCCGCGTTTTCCCCTCCAGTTTGGCTGGCGAGCTGACGAGCTGCCTCGGAGGTCTTCACTTGATCGCGGGTACAGAGCGGCCAAAGCCTCCCCCGCGTTTTTCTCCTCCAGTTTGGGTGGCGAGCTGACGAGCTGCCCCGGAGGTCTTCACTTGATCGCGGGTACAGAGCGGCCAAAGCCTCCCCCGCGTTTTCCCCTCTAGTTTGGGTGGCGAGCTGACGAGCTGCCCCGGAGATCTTCACTTGATCGCAGGTACAGAGCGGCCAAAGCCTCCCCCACGTTTTCCCCTACAGTTTGGGTGGCGAGCTGATGAGCTTCCCTGGAGGTCTGCAAGATAGCGGGTACAGAGTGGCCAAAGCCTCCCCCGCATTTTGCCCCTCCATTTTGGGTGACGAGCTGACGAGCTACCCCAGAGGTCTTCACTTGATCGCGAATACAGAGCGACCAAAGCCTCCCCCGCGTTTTCCCCTCCAGTTTAGGTGGCGAGATGACGAGCTGCCCCGGAGGTCTTCACTTGATCGTGGGTACAGAGTGGCCAAAGCATCCCCCGCGTTTTCCCCTCCAGTTTGGGTGGTGAGCTGACGAGCTACCCTGGAGGTCTTCAAGATCACGGGTATAGAGTAGCCAAAGCCTCCCCCGCGTTTTCCCCTCCAGTTTCGTTGGCGAGCTGACGAGCTGCCCCGGAGGCTTCACTTGATCGCGGGTACAGAGTGGCCAAAGCATCCCCCGCATTTTCCCTCCAGTTTGGGTGGCGAGCTGACAAGCTGCCCCGGAGGTCTTCACTTGATCACGGGTACTGAACGGCCAAAGCCTCCCCCGCGTTTTTCCCCTCCAGTTTGGGTGGCGAGTTGATGAGCTGCCCCGGGGGTCTTCACTTGATCGCGGGTACAGAGTGGCCAATGCCTCCCCCGCGTTTTTCCCCTCCAGTTTGGATGGCGAGCTGACGAGCTACCCCGGAGGTGTTCAAGATCGCGGGTACAGAGTGGCCAAAGCCTCCCCCGCGTTTTCCCTCCAGTTTGGGTGGCGAGCTGAGGAGCTGCCCCGGAGGTCTTCACTTGATCGCGGGTACAGAGTGGCCAAAGCCTCCCCCGTGTTTTCCTTTCCAGTTTGGGTGGCGAGCTGACGAGCTGCCCCGGAGGTCTTCACTTGACGCGGTACAGAGCAGCCAAAGCCTCCCCCGCGTTTTTCCCTCCAGTTTGGGTGGCGAGCTGACGAGCTGCCCCGGAGGTCTACAAGATAGCGGGTACAGAGTGGCCAAAGCCTCCCCTGTATTTTGCCCCTCCAGTTTGGGTGGCGAGCTGACGAGCTGCCCAAGAGGTCTTCACTTGATCGCGGGTACAGAGCGGCCAAAGCCTCCCCCGTGTTTTCCCCTCCAGTTTGGGTGGCGAGCTGACGAGCTGTCCCGGAGGTCTGCAAGATAGCGGGTACAGAGTTGCCAAAGCCTCCCCCATATTTTGCCCCTCCAGTTTGGGTGGCTAGCTGACGAGCTGCCCCAGAGGTCTTCACTTGATCGCGGGTACAGAGTGGCCAAAGCCTCTCCCACGTTTTCCCCTCCAATTTGGGTGGCGAGCTGACGAGCTGCCCCGGAGGTCTTCACTTGATCGCGGGTACAGAGTGGCCAAAGCCTCCCCCGCGTTTTTGTAACGACTGGTTTCCTTGTATCTGAATTTATTATAATATAATATATGTTTTGGTGGATTTTCTCCTCTTGTGTGGTTTTCGTCTCCGTAACTTTCATTTTCGATCGATTCGTCGTATTTTCTCGTTTCTTCCTTAGGATCGTCGATTTTGAAGTATGTCATTCGTGACGGGCTTCATAACGGTCGTATCTCACTGTTAGATCAAGCCTAGGAGTCTTAGGAATCGATCCCGGGGCTCCGCGCTCCGTATCGGAACTTTTGGTGCTCATTAGCCGGTATAAGAAGGGGCACCGACCGACTAGATGACGATCCAGTCGGTCGGCAATCCTTCTTGGACCGACTAGTGAGCTTTCTAAATTTCTCAGGAGTTACTGTTTATCGTTAGTCGGTCTAAGAACGTTGATTGACCGACTAGGTTGCAAACTAGTCAGTCAGCAATGCTTCTTTGACCGACTAACACATCATCTTAATTTTTGTTGAGTTACTGTTTACTCTTAGTCGGTCTAAGAACGTTCATCGACCGACTAGTTGCTAAACTAGTCGGTCAGTACTTGTTCATGGACCGACTAACTCTAAATCCTATTTTCGTTCAGGAGTTACTGTTTGCACTTAGTCGGTCAGCGTTGGTCGACCGACCGACTAGTTGCCAAACTAGTCGGTCAGTGGTTGTTCTTTGACCGACTAACCAGTGTTAAAACCCTAATTTCTGGGCAGCCGCCAGCCTAGCCTATTTAAACCCAACCCAAACGTTTTCTTCTCCATCAACACGATCCAAAACCCTAAAATCTTCCCCCTTGAGCCCCCATCTTCCTCCAAGCTTCAATCCTTCATTCCAAGCCCTAAATCCGTCATCCAATCCATCCATTCACTCTATCTACCACTCATCTTCCCCAAAATCTCACCAAGAATCTCATCAAACCCCAAAATCCCCCAAAACCCTAGTTTCTCCAAACTTCCCCAATCCTTTCCAGATCTGGTCCTAGGGTTCCCCGGAGTGTTTCTTCCGCCTCCTCTCGGTAATAAATCGATCTACCGTTGTTTTCATATCCTATTGTAATTTTTATGAAACCCTAATAAAATACTTGTGTTTTGATGATTGTTCCCCATAACAGCGATTCCCCGTAGGCTAGCATCCGCGGAAATGAACTTTCGTAACCGTCGTCCCCGGTGATAGGCAAGTGAAACTTGCATTTCTTGGTTTGGGCCATGTCTTAGGCCATTTCCCTTGTTTAGCGTAAAAGAGACTAAACGGTGAAAGGATAGCCGTTTAGACGCCATTGACCTAGCTTGACAACGAAGCTTGGTCCGTCACCCTCATCATGCTCCTAAGTCACGTTTACTTTAAATTATCGGTACGCGAATATGTTCATATCATTGCATTTTGCCTGTCACGTTTAAATTCCATTAACGGTACGCAATTATCTGTTCATGGCATTGCATAGTGATTATTTATCGTGATTGCGTAGCACACGCTACAATCCCATGTTTCCTGGCTCGTGGTCCAGAAGCGAGCCCTGTAGTTGCTAACCCCAACGCTCGGATGTCAACACACACTTAATTTCCTGGCTCGTGACCAGAAGCGAGCATAATGAGTTGGAAACCCCAACGCTCGTCACATGTGGGTGGGGTAAGAGATAAGCGGACTGAGCCCGAGTGGCTTGATCCGCCACTCCGGCCAGCAGGTGAAATCTCTAGTGTTTAAGTGATTGATAGTGATAGAGATAAACGAGCTGGCCAGTAAGTGGACTCTCTATGCACTAAGTGTTAAGTGTTAAGTGATAAGTGATAAGTGATAAGTGATAAGTGATTAGTGAATTGGTAGCTTTTGCTACATCGTGCATGCTTGTCACTCTTTTAAACTGTTGCATCATATTCAACTGTCATGCCATTGTTTAACAATTAAATGCTAGGTTGTTAGTCACTTTCAGTTTCCTTGCCCAAGTCTTTTTAGACTTGCTGACATGTGCCCCTTTCTCTTTTGGGTGACGCATGTTAGACCTTGAGCCTGAGTTGCTCGCTGAGGGTGAGGTGTTTGCGGACGCCGAGCTTGCGCCCGTGTTGGACGGGGAGTACGTGGACACTGGGGACCAGTCCTAGTGTCTCCGTTGTGTTTTATTTTTGTTAGACAGTTGTTTTGTTATCGGTGCGTGGCACCTATACTTATTTATGTCGTTGCTTTTGTTTGGCCTTGTTCTGGGCCCTTAGACTCTTTCTTTTAGCCTGGTGGCTTTTCTGTGATGTTGAATATTTTGTGGACAAACTTTGGGATTGGTATTTCATATCCGGCTTATATTATTATTGTTGTTGTTTCTATTGCAATTACAGGGACCTGCTTATACTAAGTTGACGCTTATCGGGTTTGAGGCTTCACCGATCCACTCCCGTGCGGACCTTTTCACGTCTCGCCTCCATTTTAGGGAAGCGGGTCGTGACAGGTTTTAGTGGTGGCCCATGCAGGTCCTCTGTAACTGCAATTATCGGGATAACGATAATAATGCAAGATTGTCCAACAAATAAGTTCGACCTCTGAGCCCTAAGCTATGAGTCTAATTGTTTCGTTTTCTGCGTCATTAGATGGCAGGAAGGCGGATCACCCGTGGTGGTGGTAGTGGTGCGCCCCCTCATGACGAGGAGCCTGAGCGGGAGCCCACTAATGGGGAGATGATGAGGATGATGTTGCAGATGATGCAGGTTCAGCAGGGTGTGCTTCTGCAGGTGCAGAATGCTCCGGTGACTCGAGCTGCTCGGGTGGTGGAAGCCCCTCGCCCTGAGCCCGGGGCGAAGCAGTTCAGAGAGCTGGGTCCTGCGTATTTTGATGGAACCGAAGGTCCACTAGCTGCTGATGAATGGATGAGGAATATTGAGGACAATCTGAAGATGTCCAAGGTCAACGAAGTTAGTTGGGTTGACTTGGCGAAGCGCCAGCTGAAGGATAACGCCAGGAATTGGTGGGATGCTGAGGAAAAGATGTTGGTAGAGCCGATCGTCTGGGCTACCTTCAAGGCCAGATTTGATGGTGAGTTCTTCCCGAAGGCTGCCAGGGAAGAGATGTTGCAGCGTTTTATCGATCTGAAGCAGGGGAACTCGTCGGTGGACATGTACCACCAAGAGTTCATGAGGTTGAGTCGGTTTGCGCCAAAGATGGTGCAGGACACTGAGGAGAGAGCTCAGAGGTTTCTGCAGGGGCTTACTTCAGAGCTCCAGAGCTTTGTGACCTCTTCTGACCGGGAATCTTATCAGAAGGTTTTGGTCGCTGCCAAGAGGCAGGAGCTGCTTGTGAACCAGAGGAAGGGGTCTGTTGTTGGTGCTGTGAGGAGGCCTGTGGAGCAGGCGAGAGCTGTGGTTAGACCTGGATTCAGGCCAAACCAGCCTGCTCAGTTTAAGAGGCCAGGAGGGCCCGTTCGGAGGACTTGCAATTTCTGTGGCAAGGAGGGCCATATCAAGGAATCATGTAGGAAGTTCTTGGGGCAATGTATTATCTGTGGAGATCCCGCCCATGCTATCCGGGAGTGCCCGAGGTTGAGGCAACCTTGGAGGACACCTATTGCTGCCCCGCCGTTGCAGCAGAGAGCCCCGGTGCCCGCTGGTCGTGGGGTGCCCCTCGTTCCGCAGAAGCAGGCTTTTCAGCAGGCCGCTCCGCCGAGCAGGCATGCATTTCTGATGACTGAGGAGGAGGTTTTGGCCATGGATGAGGTCATTGCAGGTAACTTTCGATCTAGATTGTTCCTTCCTTAATTAATTGATTGTTAAATTATGTGAATGCTTGTGTATGGTGTTGCTAGAGTAAGATTTGATTGATTAGACTGTTTGTTAGGTGTGGTTTTGGTTTGCACGTTCCCTGCCCGAGTCCTCTTTGACTCAGGTGCGTCAATGTGCATTTTGGCCCAGAGTTTCGTGGAGAAGCATTCCTTGTCGACGTCCCCTCTCTCCAAGAGTTGGAACATCGTTACAGGGAATGGAGTAGTCACGGTGCATCGTGGATGCAGTCCTTGCTCTGTGGTGGTTTGTGGACATGAGCTTTATGATGATTTTATTGTCCACAACATCACCAACTACGATGCGGTCTTTGGGATGGATTGGCTTGCGACTTCTATGCTACGATCGACTGCAGGAGGAAGAAGGTGGTGTTCGAGATTTCCGGACATCCAGTATTTGAGTTCAGTCGTGGTAGCAGTTCGCTTGGTCCTGTCAGATTTCGGGCCAGGCCGGTGGAGGCTGTAGCTATGCAGATGGAGCTGGAGTGGCCAGCTGTGGTGCGAGATTTTGGCGACGTCTTCCCCGAGGAGATGTCTGGGTTGCCACCTGATCGAGCTCTGGAATTTTCTATTGATCTAGTTCCAGGTGCGCAGCCGATTTCGAAGGCGCCGTATCGTATGGCACCTGCAGAATTGGAAGAGTTGCGGAAGCAGTTGGATGAGCTTTTGCAGAAGGGTTATATTAATCCTAGTGTGTCTCCGTGGGGAGCACCGGTGTTGCTGGTTAAGAAGAAGGATGGTTCGCGTCGCATGTGCGTGGACTATCGGGGATTGAATGCGGTGACCATTAAGAATAAATACCCGTTGCCTCGCATCGATGATATTTTTGATCAGCTTGGAGATTCGAGGGTGTTTTCTAAATTGGATTTGAGGAGTGGTTACCATCAGTTGAAGGTGAAGAGGGATGATGTTCCGAAGACAGTGTTCAGGGCGAAGTATGGACACTATGAGTTTGTGGTTATGCCTTTCGGCGTAACTAACGCGCCCGCAGTTTTCATGAATTTGATGAACCTGATTTTCTACGACTTTTTGGATAAGTTTGTCGTTATCTTTATCGACGACATTCTGATCTATTCGAAGTCGGAGGAAGAGCATGCATCGCACTTGAGGACGGTGTTGGAAATCTTGAGGAAGCATCGTTTGTATGCTAAGTTTTCAAAGTGCGAGTTTTGGCTGGATGGAGTTGCTTTTCTGGGGCATGTGGTGACTGGGGATGGTATTTCTGTGGATCCCGAGAAGATTAGGGCCATCAGGGAGTGGCCTGTTCCGTCGTCTGCGTCTGAGATTCGAAATTTCCTTGGACTTGCTGGTTACTATCGGCGATTCATTAAGGACTTTTCTCGTATTGCTGAGCCGATGACCAGGTTGACGCGGAAGGATGTTGCTTATGTTTGGTCGGGTGATTGTGAGAGTGCTTTTGGTATTCTGAAGGAGAGGTTGACGAGTGCCCCTATTCTTGTTGTGCCTGATCGCAGCGGTGGATTTGAGATCTTTTGCGATGCTTCTGGCAAGGGTCTCGGTTGTGTGTTGCATCAGCACGGGCATGTTGTGGCGTATGCGTCTCGTCAGCTTAAGGTTCATGAGAAGAATTATCCGACGCATGATTTGGAGTTGGCTGCCGTTGTGTTCGCTCTTAAGATTTGGAGGCACTTCTTGCTGAGTGAGAAAGTGAAGATTTTCACCGATCACAAAAGCTTGAAGTATATTTTCACGCAGAAGGAGCTCAACATGCGACAACGTCGATGGTTGGAGCTTATGGCGGATTATGAGATTGATTTGCAGTATCACCCTGGCAAGGTGAATGTGGTTCCAGATGCTTTGAGTAGGCTTCCAGCGGTGATGATTTTGACCTCGCAGTGGAGATTGCAGCAGGATTTTTGCGAGTCTGGCGTGGAGATTGTTCTTCCTGGTGAGGCTTCTTCGTTGATGTACATGCAGGTACAGTCGACGATCGTGGATCGGATTAAGGCCGGCCAGGCTGAGGATCCGAAGCTGGTGAAGATTCGGGAGCAGGTGGAAGCCGGTCTGCGGACTGACTTTTTGATTCATGAGGATGGCTCGCTGAGGTTTGGAGCCAGGTTGTGTGTGCCAGCTGGGAATATTAGAGAGGAGCTGATGGTGGAGGCACACAGTTCGCTGTATTCTGTGCATCCTGGTGGCACCAAGATGTACCAGGATCTTCGTCTGAATTATTGGTGGCATGGTATGAAGAGGAGCGTGGCTCGGAGTGTAGCCAAGTGCTTGGTTTGCCAGCAAGTGAAGGCGGAGCATCAGCGTACGGCCGGGTTGCTACAACCGCTTCCGATTCCGGAGTGGAAGTGGCAGCACATCACTATGGACTTCGTGACTGGACTACCTCGGAGTCCGAAGCAGAATGACGCAATTTGGGTGATCGTAGATCGATTGACCAAATCTACGCACTTTATTCCGTTCCGAGTGGGACAGTCCACTGAGGCGCTAGCAAGGAGATATATGGAGGTAAAATTCTTTTACTCTCCGTTCTATTTCCTTTTTCCTAGTTTGGATAGTGATGTAACATGAATCGTGCAGGAAGTTGTGCGACTTCATGGAGTCCCCGTGAGTATCGTGTCTGACAGAGACACGAGGTTCACATCTCAGTTTTGGCAGAGTTTGCAGAAGAGCTTGGGTACGCATCTGAGTTTCAGCACGGCGTACCATCCGCAGACGGATGGCCAGTCCGAGAGGACGATTCAGATTTTGGAAGACATGCTGAGGGCGCGCATGTTGGATTTCAAGGGTTCGTGGGAGGACCATCTGCATTTGGTGGAGTTCTCTTACAACAACAGCTTCCAGGCGAGTATTGGCATGGCGCCTTTCGCCGCTCTTTATGGGAGGAAATGTCAATCGCCATTGAGTTGGGATGACGTTGGAGATCGGGAGTTGTTGGGACCTGAGATGATTGTGGAGGCCGTGGATATCGTCAGGAATATTCGGGAGAGGTTGAGGATCGCTCAGGACCGTTTTAAGCATTGGGCTGATGCTAAACGTCGTCCTTTGGAGTTTCAGCCGGGCGACCATGTGTTCTTGAAGATTTCCCCGAATCGTGGTGTGATTCGTTTTGGGAAGCGTGGGAAGTTGAGCCCGCGATACATTGGACCATTTGACATTTTGGAGAGGGTTGGCGAGGTAGCGTATCGCTTGGCCTTGCCGCCATCTTTGGAAGGAGTTCACAATGTTTTCCATGTGTCGCAGCTTCGTCGATACATTAGCGATCCGTCTCATGCGGTGGATTTTTCGGAGATTACCGTTCGCCCCGATTTGACGTATGACCAGTATCCAGTGCAGATTCTGGACAGGCGTCAGAAATCACTTCGGAACAAGATTGTCAATCTTGTGAGGGTGATGTGGCGACACGGTTCGCCGGGAGAGTCCACTTGGGAGAGAGAAGATGAGATGCGAGAGCGTTTCCCACTTTTGTTTCCGGACTCGTGAGTATTAGGAAATTCCGAGGACGGATTTTTTCTTAAGTTGGGGAGGATGTAACGACTGGTTTTCTTGTATCTGAATTTATTATAATATAATATATGTTTTGGTGGATTTTCTCCTCTTGTGTGGTTTTCGTCTCCGTAACTTTCATTTTCGATCGATTCGTCGTATTTTCTCGTTTCTTCCTTAGGATCGTCGATTTCGAAGTATGTCATTCGTAACGGGCTTCATAACGGTCGTATCTCACTGTTAGATCAAGCCTAGGAGTCTTAGGAATCGATCCCGGGGCTCCGCGCTCCGTATCGGAACTTTTGGTGCTCATTAGCCGGTATAAGAAGGGGCACCGACCGACTAGATGACGATCCAGTCGGTCGGCAATCCTTCTTGGACCGACTAGTGAGCTTTCTAAATTTCTCAGGAGTTACTGTTTATCGTTAGTCGGTCTAAGAACGTTGATTGACCGACTAGGTTGCAAACTAGTCGGTCAGCAATGCTTCTTTGACCGACTAACACATCATCTTAATTTTAGTTGAGTTACTGTTTACTCTTAGTCGGTCTAAGAACGTTCATCGACCGACTAGTTGCTAAACTAGTCGGTCAGTACTTGTTCATGGACCGACTAACTCTAAATCCTATTTTCGTTCAGGAGTTACTGTTTGCACTTAGTCGGTCTGCGTTGGTCGACCGACCGACTAGTTGCCAAACTAGTCGGTCAGTGGTTGTTCTTTGACCGACTAACCAGTGTTAAAACCCTAATTTCTGGGCAGCCGCCAGCCTAGCCTATTTAAACCCAACCCAAACGTTTTCTTCTCCATCAACACGATCCAAAACCCTAAAATCTTCCCCCTTGAGCCCCCATCTTCCTCCAAGCTTCAATCCTTCATTCCAAGCCCTAAATCCATCATCCAATCCATCCATTCACTCTATCTACCACTCATCTTCCCCAAAATCTCACCAAGAATCTCATCAAACCCCAAAATCCCCCAAAACCCTAGTTTCTCCAAACTTCCCCAATCCTTTCCAGATCTGGTCCTAGGGTTCCCCGGAGTGTTTCTTCCGCCTCCTCTCGGTAAGAAATCGATCTACCGTTGTTTTCATATCCTATTGTAATTTTTATGAAACCCTAATAAAATACTTGTGTTTTGATGATTGTTCCCCATAACAGCGATTCCCCGTAGGCTAGCATCCGCGGAAACGAACTTTCGTAACCGTCGTCCCCGGTGATAGGCAAGTGAAACTTGCATTTCTTGGTTTGGGCCATGTCTTAGGCCATTTCCCTTGTTTTAGCGTGAAAGAGACTAAACGGTGAAAGGATAGCCGTTTAGACGCCATTGACCTAGCTTGACAACGAAGCTTGGTCCGTCACCCTCATCATGCTCCTAAGTCACGTTTACTTTAAATTATCGGTACACGAATATGTTCATATCATTGCATTTTGCCTGTCACGTTTAAATTCCATTAACGGTACGCAATTATCTGTTCATGGCATTGCATAGTGATTATTTATCGTGATTGCGTAGCACACGCTACAATCCCATGTTTCCTGGCTCGTGGTCCAGAAGCGAGCCCTGTAGTTGCTAACCCCAACGCTCGGATGTCAACACACACTTAATTTCCTGGCTCGTGACCAGAAGCGAGCATAATGAGTTGGAAACCCCAACGCTCGTCACATGTGGGTGGGGTAAGAGATAAGCGGACTGAGCCCGAGTGGCTTGATCCGCCACTCCGGCCAGCAGGTGAAATCTCTAGTGTTTAAGTGATTGATAGTGATAGAGATAAACGAGCTGGCCAGTAAGTGGACTCTCTATGCACTAAGTGTTAAGTGTTAAGTGATAAGTGATAAGTGATAAGTGATAAGTGATTAGTGAATTGGTAGCTTTTGCTACATCGTGCATGCTTGTCACTCTTTTAAACTGTTGCATCATATTCAACTGTCATGCCATTGTTTAACAATTAAATGCTAGGTTGTTAGTCACTTTCAGTTTCCTTGCCCAAGTCTTTTTAGACTTGCTGACATGTGCCCCTTTCTCTTTTGGGTGACGCATGTTAGACCTTGAGCCTGAGTTGCTCGCTGAGGGTGAGGTGTTTGCGGACGCCGAGCTTGCGCCCGTGTTGGACGGGGAGTATGTGGACACTGGGGACCAGTCCTAGTGTCTCCGTTGTGTTTTATTTTTGTTAGACAGTTGTTTTGTTATCGGTGCATGGCACCTATACTTATTTATGTCGTTGCTTTTGTTTGGCCTTGTTCTGGGCCCTTAGACTCTTTCTTTTAGCCTGGTGGCTTTTCTGTGATGTTGAATATTTTGTGGACAAACTTTGGGATTGGTATTTCATATCCGTCTTATATTATTATTGTTGTTGTTTCGATTGCAATTACAGGGACCTGCTTATACTAAGTTGACGCTTATCGGGTTTGGGGCTTCACCGCTCCACTCCCGTGCGGACCTTTTCACGTCTCGCCTCCATTTTAGGGAAGCGGGTCGTGACAGTTTTCCTTTCCAGTTTGGGTGGCGAGCTGACGAGCTGCCCCGGAGGTCTTCACTTGACGCGGTACAGAGCGGCCAAAGCCTCCCCCGCGTTTTCCCTCCAGTTTGGGTGGCGAGCTGACGAGCTGCCCCGGAGGTCTACAAGATAGCGGGTACAGAGTGGCCAAAGCCTCCCCCGCATTTTGCCCCTCCAGTTTGGGTGGCGAGCTGACGAGCTGCTCCAGAGGTCTTCACTTGATCGCGGGTACAGAGTGGCCAAAGCCTCCACCGCGTTTTCCCCCTCCAGTTTGGGTAGCGAGCTGACGAGCTGCCCCGGAGGTCTTCACTTGATCGTGGGTACAGAGTGGCCAAAGCCTCCCCCGCATTTTCCCCTCCAGTTTGGGTGGCGAGCTGACGAGCTGCCCCAGCGGTCTTCACTTGATTGCGGGTACAGAGTGGCCAAAGCCTCCCCCGCGTTTCCCCTCCAATTTGGGTGGCGAGCTGACGAGGTGCCCCGGAGGTCTTCAAGATCACGAGTACAGAGTGGCCAAAGCATCCCCCGTGTTTTCCCCTCCAGTTTGGGTGGCGAGCTGACGAGCTGCCCTGGAGGTCTTCAAGATCGCAGGTACAGAGTGGCCAAAGCCTCCCCCGCGTTTCCCTCCTGTTTGGATGGCGAGTTGACGAGCTGCCCCGGAGGTCTTCAAGATCGCGGGTACAGAGTGGCTAAAGCCTCCCCAGCGTTTTCCCCTCCAGTTTGGGTGGCGAGCTGACGAGCTGCCCTGGAGGTTTGCAAGATAGCAGGTACAGAGTGGCCAAAGCCTCCCCCGCATTTTGCCCCTCCAGTTTGGGTGGCGAGCTGACGAGCTATCCCAGAGGTCTTCACTTGATCCCGGGTACAGAGCGGCCAAAGCCTCCCCCGCGTTTTCCCCTCCAGTTTGGGCGGCGAGCTGACGAGCTGCCCCGGAGGTCTTCACTTGATCGTGGGTACAGAGTGGCCAAAGCCTCCCAGCGTTTTCCCCTCCAGTTTGGGTGGCGAGCTGACGAGCTGCCCCGGAGGTCTTCAAGATCGCGGGTACAGAGTGGCCAAAGCCTCCCCCTCGTTTTCCCCTCCAGTTTGGGTGGAGAGCTGACGAGTTGCCCTGGAGTTCTTCAAGATCGCGGGTACAGAGTGACCAGAGCCTCCCCCGCATTTTCCCCTCCAGTTTGGGTGGCGAGCTAACGAGCTGCCCTGGAGGTCTTCAAGATCGCGGGTACAGAGTGGCCAAAGCCTCCCCCGCGTTTTCCCCTCCAGTTTGGGTGGCGAGCTGACGAGCTGCCCCGGAGGTCTTCAAGACCACCGGGTTGGGGTCCAACCCTTAGTCAGGGTTTCAGTGATTGGTATGGGATTTGACATGGGTGTGACCCTTCGTTCCCACAGACGTCGCCAATTGTTACGGGGTAGAACTCGCGTACAATGAATTTGTATTAGGGGGAACCAAGGGCACGATGGTTATGTTAAGGAAGGGATTAGGGTAGGCTATTTGACAGGTGATTAGAGGGGTGATGGAGCTAAGCTTGTCGTTGGAGCAGACCACGGAATCGAATCCGATAGGATGCAGATAAGGGGTCGAACTGCCTAGGTTGAGGGTGAGCACGACTGGTGATGACGAGCTAACCTGCGCAAGGAGCAACTCGTCAGAAAGGCCGGGTTGGGGTCCAACCCTTAGCCTCTCCGATGCCTAAGTCAGTAATATGACTTAAAACTGGGGCTAGGCACGCAGGTCGGACTTAGGGCGAGTCGACCGTACGTGATGAGCTATGAGTGAAAGAACAAAGATGTGGACGACCTTTGCTCTTGTGTGTGAGTAAGGATATTGAGAGTGAATTTTCTCCCCTTTTCCACCGTAAGAAGTGAGGGGGTATTTATACCTGATGGGAGGCGGTTCGGTAGGGCTGACCTGGCATGCTGACCCGACGTGCTGAGCTGGCCCTGCTGTCAGCGGAAGCTTCGGACGAGGATGTCAGGAACAGGAGTGCCTGCCACGCTTTTATCAGACGGCGCAGCGGTCCGGGGTGCTTTTGTCAGGGTGTCAGGGCCGAAAGCATTAAGTGTCAGGGGGCACAGCGGCCAGGGGGTGCTTTGTCAGATGGTCGGGCGGCAATAGTGTCAGTAGCGTCCTTGTACTAGGTTGTTTGTCGTGTCCAATGTACCAAAGAACCGTCCCGTAGCTCGCCCCGGCCCCCGTAGCTCGGCCCCGTACCTCGGCCCCTGTAGCTCGTCCCCCTTAGCTCACCCGAGGTCGTCACTGCTATCAGCGGCCGAGGCGGAGTGCGCCCTTCCCTTAGTTGCGTCGGACTCTAGAATCGACAGGCGCCCTGTGGCCCTCTATCGTTCAGGTGTGGAGTGCCCTGTCGCTGGGTTGGCCATCCTTCCAGAGGGAGGGACGAGCCGGCGGGGTATCTAGGCGGTCTGGGATGGAAGGTCGGACTATCACGACCTTTAGGTCGTAACACCCTTAGTGGGGGCGAGCTGCCTCTTTGCTCGACAAACCACTGCTAGTGGGTCTGCCCATGCCCGTGACGTGCAACCTTGTCAGGGGAACCGCACGACTTGTCTTGCCAGACGACACATGATCAACTCTATAAAGGAGAAACGACGTGAACCTGCCTTGTCAGGTGGCGCACAATTGCCTTTGCCAAAAAATAGTCACGACAGCCACTCCGATCCAATGGGACCCCTAACAGTTTTGTCACGATCAATCAGGGGAGGAGGTTAGATGATATTGTGGAAGTTGGCTTGATTTCGGCGTTGATAGGTCATTGGTTATCTAGTCGAGCTATGTTGTGTCGAGATAGCTGGTCGTCCTGGAATACAACTCTGAAAATAATGTAGTTTTATCGCAAGCGCACGGTCTAGTGTCAAGCGGATATCGATCACGGGGAGGAACTAATGACGGTAATCTATATGATTTACTAAGCTATTGATGGAAAATTAGTTTTGAAAGAGTTGGTGTCACAACCGTTCAAGTATCGATGTAACTTCAATATATAAAAATGTCTAGGGCTTGGAAATCCATACTATATATCTCAAGTAATCAATGCAAATTATGAATCTCAATGTTAGTAAACATACGTTTAAGGTGAACTTGTCGTAACAAAATAGAGTACCAATGCACGCTCTCGCGCTACGCAAGTCTATAGCAATCTAAACTAGAGTCTCGCTCTCGCACAAGCCTAGTTCAAAATGCTATCATTAAGATCGACAATTATATCCAATCCTAACTCAAACTCGCTCTCGCGCAACTTAAGTTCGGTTCTAGATCGTGATAATTCGTACTCGTTTCACCATCGTGCAAACACATATAAGTATAGAAGTATAATAAAGATGCTAGCTTTTGTCGCTCTCGCACACCAAATCTAGTGAATCTCGATTATAGATCTAAATCGAATAACTAGAACTCCCATAGATCAAGATCCTCTGTCGAGCTCTCAAGATCCGATGGAAATTCCTACCTATCCATAGTAATCCAATCACAATATAACATTTAGCAATTCTAGCAACATTGAAATCCAACTAATATCACAAATCTTACTTTAGATCCATATGGTTCATCCCTATGCCCGAGAGCAAGGGAATTACTCACAAATCATCATGAAAATAACAAGAGAAATAAGATTGACAAGAGGACCCATTGCAAAACTCAGAGCTATTGCAAGAATTTTAGAGATACCAATGTCGATTACAATCTTCAAAAATAAAATCAAGATCCAAGTCTTTAATCTCTCGTCAAAAAAATCTCTAAACTAGAACTAAAACCCTGAAAAATAAAAGTATGTAGTATGTAGTCTCTCCTTGGGCTGCCTCTAGATCTGGCTATTTATATGTGCCCAAAAAGATGCAAAAATCCTGACAATGCTGCCCCTGGTCGGCCTCAAACCCTAATTTGCAATCTGGGCTGACGGCGCCACTCGACCGAGTGAACAGCTCACTCAGTCGAGTGAGGAATCCGCATCGAAATCGAAATATCAGTGTTCTAGGCTCCTCAGACCACTCGACCGAGTAGTCTGCTCACTCGGTCGAGTGGAGTTTCTACTTGGTCGTGTGGAGTCTTCTACAGATCCTCCAAAAAACAGAGAAATGTCAAAGATTTTCTTCACAAAATTTTGCTCCACTCGGTCGAGTGAAATCCTCACTCGGTCGAGTGGAAATTCCCACTCGACCGAGTACATTCAGCTCTCAATTAGGCTTGATTCGTCGTATCAGCTTCACTCGATCGAGTGATCCGCTTCACTCGGCCGAGTGATCTGCTTCACTCGACCGAGTAGCCTATAAATCTTCTCAAAACTCCTTCTTGCTTCCTCATCGATTCTTTCGCCTCTCTTCCTCTTCTACTCATCCTCTAGCACCGTTAGCTCTCCGATATCTTCATCAATGACGCTCCGGGATGTGTGTATGCGCTCATGGCTTCAAATCGCTCCTGATTGCTCCATATCTCCTAAAATCAAACGAGACCAAGAAATAGTAAAAAGTATCGTGGAATTGTCGTATAATCGTGAAAATCGTGATATGAGAAATCGAAATGGCATGCAAAAAATGCAGAAATAAAGTGTAAAATATGAGCCTATCAAAATCCCCCAAGCTTACCTTTAACTCGTTCTCGAGGAAGATGAGTAAAAAGTGAACTTGGCGAATAAAAATAAAGATAAATCAAAGAAGATGAAGATGGGAAAGTGCTAGATCATTCTCTCAGAACTCGGATTTGCTTACTCAAATAACACGAGCAAGTAATAAGAAACACAGCTAAAGCTTTTATTTCGATATCACAGCATATGGGTACATTTGATAGAAAAACCAAAGAACAACGTGAATCGTCTGAAATATGAAATCATTTTAGAATCAATTATCATTTGAGGCATATAAATCAATATACGTGATTATAGACAACACACTTTTCAATTGACTGCTTCTAATTGGAGTATAAGAGACATCACACATTTTAAATAAAAAAGAATAGAAAGAGATGGTTTTCATGAATTCATGCCAAATTTTCAATTCATAGACTTCGTTATACTCTAAGTCATCTCCCTAAGTATCAGAAATTACCCAGCTTAGGTCGTCATGCACATACAGCTTGCCACTCTCTCACACGTCATTGGATCCCCTCGCCCAAGCTTATCTATAAGCGTGGCGGCATCAAATAGAGAATGCAAATTTTTCCCATATTTTTGTAGCTCCATATGAATAAAAAGGAAAATAATAAATAAGAAGGGATTGTGTAAATACAATTGTTACGACCTGAAGATCGTGATACTCCGACCTTCCGTCCAAGCTCGCCAGGTGCACAATAAGCTTGCCCCTGCTCCGTGATGTCTGCCTTGACTAGTGGAAGGGTGTCCTTCTCCCCAACCTCACCTTCTGGCCGTTCTCTCCCCCTTAGTCCGCTCGCCCCCTAGTCCGCTCGCTGCCCGTCGTCCCTGACATCTGCCTCGACTAGCGGAAAGGGCGCATTTCACCTTGCACCTCGCCCTTTGATCGACCGCTTCCCTCCAATCTCGACAGGCTTACAATAAGCACGCCCATCGCCCACAAGGTCGACCCAATGACCCATACGCAACCCAGCTCCTTGGACGCACCTTGACAATCCTTCGGCCCATCGAACGTGACAAACGTCCTTGTACGAGAAAGCAACTGACACTTACACCGCTCGACAACATGACAAAGCACCCCCTGACTGCTGCGTCGTCTGATCGTTTAGTGATTTCGGCTCTGACACTCTGACAAAGCACCCAGGCCGTTGCGCCGTCTGACAAAGGTATGGCTGACATGCATAGATCTGACATCCTCGGCCGAAGGTTTTCTTGTCTGACACGCCAGCTCAGCATGACGGTCAGCCATACCTAACTGCCTTTATCGCCTATAAATACCCATTGATCTCCTACGAGAGAGGGGTTGGTGACATCCCCTAGATTTTGCAATATATGCAGTGGGATCGGGGATACCCGATTTAAATATTTGTAACCGCAAGCGCACGGTGTTGTAGCGTGGCTTGGGGGTCGAACTCAGGGAGGTGTGTGTTATGCTTCTTATCAAGGAGGAACCGGATCACCCGGTGGGTGAGCTAGCCCGATCAATCGGTTGGTTTTCATGAAATAGAAATACGAAGGATGTAAGATATAAAAGAGAACCTAGGACTTTGGTTTTCACCCTATCATGTGCCCTCTCTATTACGACCGACGGATAGGATTACGATCGAATTTTAGGGTTTATGGTGAGACGTTGCCTCTAAGAGTGATACCTAGCGTCCTATGGGCCCGATATTCCGATCGATGCCCAGGATGATACGCTAGGTCTACCCGGGTTTGGACGGTGGGCATTCTCATGTCCATTAACACCGACCGACTCCGGGAGCACTAAGCTCGTAATGATTACTTCCAACATTTCATCCTGTCGTTCCCACGTGCTAGGATTTAATGTCTACGCTAGGGGTGTGAGCTGTGGCTGGGGGATCAAACGCCAGTTTTATTTCCCCTTGGCCCGCGGTCAGAGACGGTCTTTCTCCCGCCAATGACAATAAAACGCCCAGCGTAACCATCTAAATTCCTGAATCCTATCGAAACCCTAATCTTATGGTCGTTTTAGGGAGAACCCACGAAGGGGCTTCCACCAATGCCCTAGATTGGAGAACTACTCATGATTTATAGCAAAAATATCAACAAAAAAAATTAGCCATTGGAATCAAGATCAAGCTATAGAAATACGGAGCTAACAATAGTATTAACGTAATATCAAAGTTTCAGAACAATCAGAAAACTTACAAGACAGAATAAATTCGGAGCCGTCAAAAATCTCAAAAAGACAGAAAAATAACTGGGAGTCCGTTCTGGGAAAAACCTAGGGCAATATATATAGATAAGCGTCCACCCGATCGGTTGATGCATCAACCGATCGGGTGAGACGGACGTCGACTTGGTCTTCAGCTTTGGAGATATATCAACCGGTCGCTGAACCGATCGGTTGATGTCGTCAGGTTGTAAGCTGGAAGAATTCGGCTACAGATGAACCGATCGGGTGAGATGTCTCCCGATCGGTTGGAATTCAGCTCCAAAAGACAGAGAGCACGGCGGCTTCACCCGATCACTGAACCAATCGGGTCGACTGACGGTTGGGAAGCAGCTCCAAAAACAGAGAGGACTGCGCTCCACCCGATCATTGAACCGATCGGGTGGGCTCTTCTTCACTGCTGTTTCTATCTGGGTCGGATACACGTGCACGAACCGATCGAGTGGGTCTGTCCACCCGATCGGTTGAGGGCTGATATATGGCATTCTTCGATGTTTGGCCCTCGGGATCGTGCGTGGCACCTCCCGTTCCTCCGGGGACTCATGATATTTGCTATACATGTCTCCAATGCTGGCAATCTCCTGCAACGGCACAAAAACACAAAGAAAGTGAAAGAAAAGTAGAAATCACAAGAGAATGGATACGAAACACCGGAAAACAATGGAAAATCACGAAGAAGACATGCGTGAATATATAAAATATAAACACACGTCAAAATCCCCCAAGCTGAACCCTTCATCGTCCTCAAGGAAGACGAGTGAGAGTAGAAGCTCGGAGGGAAAAATAGAAAGAAAGGAACAGAAATAAAGAAAACAGAATCCTAGATCGCCCGTCAGAGCCAACGAAATCAGTCATGCCACACTAAGCAAGCATGCGATAAACACACCACTAAACCCAGGAATATGAGTCCATACAAGTGTCGTGGGCCCACGCAGTGAAGCGCGAGTGAGTGAGGTCGTGAGCTAGCAGACAGAGTCACTATCTAAATTGTGCAATAAAGCTCCATATACGCATACCCAAGGAATGACCCAAATATCGATTCAATTCGAATAAGCAGTGAATAATAGCTTAAGCATGCATGAGAGTAGAGTAAGAATCGAAGCGTATCATGTGTCGGGGACTCCACTGTTAGGAACTAGAAGATCATCGCACTGTTGCCTAGATAATCGCTAGAAAATTCCTATGCCAAGTGTGTTCGAAAACGAAGGGGGTTGAGAAGGTGTGGAGTAGAACACTCTGTGCAAATTCTCTCCTTCCCTTTATTCACGGTGGATAGGAATGGTATTCACAACGGGAATTTTTTTGGGTTTTGGGTATATGTATTTTTTGGTTTTGGTTTTTGGCTATACATATTTTTTCTCTTTTTTTTGAATTTTTCTTCTCTCTTTTTTTCTTTTGGGCTTTTGGATTTTTGGCTATATACTTTTGTACTCTCCCAAGTGGGAGAACGGTACACGACGAGGGGATTTGCACCAAGTAAAACAAAAAAGAAATCGAATTCTAAACACTTGGGCAAAGGAAAATTTTTCTCGCAAATCAGAGCATAAGCAAAATGGATTATCCTAGTCCTATTGGTAGAGTCCTGACACATGCGAATTGAAGCATAATATATATATAAATTATTCATGCGTAGAGAAGCAAACTGTGGAGGCAAAATACCGCATATTTGAAATTGAAGCATGATAGTCTAGGGGTTAACCAAGGACATGCATATAAATCAGAATCACAATGTAGAATCACACCAACTAGCTAGTCACGACAAACAACTCACACAAAAGCAAAGTGAACCCACGAAGCATGAAATGCAATAGGACTCGGCTTCCTAGGGTTAGTGAAAGTGATTATCGTAGCTAAGCTAATTGTGTGTGTAGATCCGTGGCAATTCATCATGTGGGGTCATCTCTAGGAGAGGGAGAACAAAAGTTTGAGAAGAAAAAGAAAAACACGATGAAAACGACTCAAAAACGGTGAAAAAGACACCACTGACGCACAAAGTGCGACTCCCCCAAGCTGAATCTTGCATTGCCCTCAATGCAATAAGAGTAAATACGGGAGGGCAATGAAAATGGGAGGGAAGTACATATCGATACAAAAATTGAAAAACATGAAAGAACACAAACGAAATAGAAAAATATAGAAAAATAAACCACAAATAAAAGATATGAAAAACACTTCCAAAGAACAAGTATAAACATGCATACAACAACGACATCACACGACAATATGCACAAAAATCGATTTCCCCCAAGCTGATCAAGAAAATGCTAGCAAAAATGATAAGATCAATGTGATGCAGAAAAAATACTAAGGGAAAATTAGAAAAAAGAACAATCATGGTGCAGGAGGGGTGATCTCCTCATCCTCCTTGGAAGAGGATGGAGGGGTGTGGGTTGGAGAAGTGATAGGAGTGCAGAGAAGTGGAGAAAGTGGTGGAGGTGGTGGATGGATGTGTGCGGTGGTGGTGTGGATGATGTGGATATTCCTCAGGACATCAAGATTTAGATATGTGGATCCTGGGGCATGCGGAAGATCGGGGGAATAACGATACCGAACGGGGGGTGCAAGGCAATGAGGGTAATGATGCCGCAACAGCAATACTTACCCTTGCCTGCGCGGTCGATATTAATGAGTTTTTGGATAAGCCACACACCAGCGTTAATGCGAATGCGCAGGGCCTTGAAAGATATACCGTCGACACTGGGAATGAAAGGATGGGTCATCGCCCACAAAACGAATAAGTCAGAGATAGTCATAGTACCAGACTCATCCCTGGGAAAGAAAGCGCTCGATATGATGCGGTTGGCGATACGGAATACAGGGTGAATGATGGAAGAGGCCTTGGCCTTGACTCGAGGATAATGGTCATGAAGAGTGAGGCGTCCCCAAAAATGATCGACATCGAAGTCGCGATGAAATTCATAGGGGAGGAGGCCGCGCTCAAAAATTGGGAAACCGAAAATGTTGTTGATTGTGTTCACATCGCTACGGAAGTTTCGGTTCCTAAGGCGAAAATCGATAATAAGCTGATCCTCGGATTTGATGGTAAAGAGGAATTCTAGGGTGAGTAAAGGGTAGGATCGTGCATGAAAGTTTAAGAAACCTAGCCAACCTAAGTTTGCAAATAAGGACTCAACCCCTGAGAAAACTCCGAGATCGATAAGGGTTTGACTATGGGCAAACTTAGTGGCTAAGTGTGATCTTTGGTTGAGTCGAGTATAAAAATCTTTATGATCCAGACTCATAGAACGGATTCCCTACGGGCCCATCAGTGGGTCCGCCACAAAAACGATGGGTTGTGATGGTGGTCGGGATGGAGGAGTAGGAAGAGCACATTCACGCTGTGGACGTATGGATTTGTGTCTCTTGCGAGACGGCTCCTCTTCCTGCATGATCCCCTTACCCTTGTCTTTGTCTTTGGCCATGATTGTGGTGATGCAATGATAATGCAAGATTATATGAATGCACACAATCAAACGACAATGGACAAAATGCTAATACTTGGGAAACGTAAAAGTAAAGCTCAGGAGCGAGTGTACCCAGTATCGACGCGATTCCTTGCTCGCAAAAGGTCCTTCGCCGTGCAATTGAGGAGTATGTGAAGCCGCGACACTTCAATCCAACAAGAGGAAAATTTTCGAAAATCACGGGTTAGGGCTAGGGTTTTGGCGGATTTGGGGATGAAGTGAGGTAGATGGGAGGGGATTGATGGTGAGAGAGAGAAATGAATGAAGTGGGGGAGTGAATTTAGGAGGGGAGGAAGTGAGATGGAGATCGTTTGAGAGAGGGAAAAATGAACCGTTCAGAGGAGAGAGAAAGTTCGGGTGAAATGAAATCGGGTGAGGGGGGTATTTATAGGGTTAGGCGAACCGATCGGGTGAGATTTCACCCGATCGGTTGGGTCGATTTCGAAAATTTCTTACAGATTGATAGCTACAGGTGAACCGATCGGGTGAGATTTCACCTGATCAGTTGACCGCTTCATAAATTTCCCGAGAGCTCTGGCTCTTCACCCGATCTGCCACCCGATCTCAGCTTCAACTCAACCGATCGGTTCGGTTTTCACCAAAATTCCCAAGAGATCTGTACTTCCACCCGGTCAGCGACCCGATCACAGCTTCAGCTCAACCGATCGGTTGACTTATGTTCTGATACTGGCCATCTTTAGACACGCCCCACCCGATCGGTTGATGCATGAACCGATCGGGTGGGGGAAATTTCCTGCACAGATTCAAAAAATTATCTAAGTCTCCCGATAAAAATCCCCATAGTAGAGTTTATTCAGCAAAAATAAGAAAACTAATCCTATAAATAACGACGAGAGTTCAGAATATGGGTTGCCTCCCATGAAGCGCTGTTGTTTAAAGTCGTTTGCTCGACTCCCGATATATGATCTTCAGGGGGGATTGTACGGGTGATGCCCAATGACCGGCATCCCTTCAGCTGTAGGAGCATGTGCAATTGTCGGTGACAGAGGTGACATGTAGATGCTCTCAACGATCCTCCCGCTGGTGGTGTCCGGGGCTTTCCCCTCATGTTGGCGTCAGTCGCCACTCTCTTCAGGACATGAACTTCATCAGCTGTGAGCGTCAGAAGCTCCTTTCCTTTACTCTTCGTAGGAGCAATCTTCTTAAATCCAGGGGTTCGTCTTCGAGACACACACTTCATCAGTGATTTCTTTTCTTCTTTGCCCATGGTGCTCCTCTAGGCCATCCAAGTCATCTAGGGAGTTCCATGAAAGAACTTCCCGAGATCCAGCCTCAACAGTTCTTTCTTCCTCGACCTCCAGTAGATTGCATCTTTGTTCCTCTGGTGGGTGCTTCATTGACAGTCCCAAATCAAACTCTACTTTCTGATCCCCGACATTCAGGGATAGCTTCCCTTCTTCACATCAATGAGTACGCCAGCGGTCGCCATGAAGGGCCTCCCGAGGATAATCGATGTATGATTGCCCTCCAGCATGCCCATTACTACAAAATCCACAGGCACGTGTACGCCGCTGACGTTCACCGGCAAGTCGTCCACAACCCCTATTGGGTACTTCACCGATCTGTCTGCCAGTTGCAGAGTCATTCCGATGGGTTCAGGGTCGTCCATTTTTATCCTCGTGTATAATGATAGAGGCATCAGACGCACGCTCGCACCCAAGTCGACGAGCGCCCGATTGATTTTCTCCTCTCCAATCAAGCATGGGATAGAAAATCTCCCTTGGAACCTTGAGCTTTGGCGGATTCGCTCGTTGAATCAGAGCACTGCACTCTGCTGTCAGGACGACTTTCTCTTTCCTTGTACCCTTCGTTACCAAATCCTTCAGAAATTTTGCGTAAGAAGGGATGGTCTCTATAGCCTCCAGGAAGGGAATTTGCAAACTCAAGTCTTTCACCATGTCGAAAAACTTGCCGTACGTCTCGTCTATTTTTGCCTTGGTAAGCCTTTGTAGGAATGACACCACAGGCTTGAAGACTCTCGAGCTGCCCTCCTCATTCTTCTTCTTTTCTTCCTCGGAAACTCCCTTCGGAGTCATAGTGTTTGATGCCGAAGCTCCACTGTTATTTGCTTTTAGATTTGGTCTCCCATCGACCAATAGAGCTTCGGGTTCTTTAGCGGTCTCCCTAGTCGGAATCTGTGTGCCGCTTCTCAAGACTATCGTAGACACATTTGCATGATCATGCGTCAATGCCAATGTTTGATTGTGCCCCTAGGATTGACCTCCGGTTGACCCGGCAATTGGCCCTCTGTCCTCTGAAGATTGGCCACTTGCAACCCCAGCTGGGTCACTTGATCGGCCAAAGTCTTCTATCCCATCTGCTGCTACAGGTTAATCTTCTCCAAGTTTGATATGTATTGGGTCAAGAGATTCTCGACCGGATAGAATACCCGTTGTTGGTTATATGGTTACTGCTGTGGTGGGGGCTGCTGATTTCTCGGGGGTACTGTTGAAACATCTGCTGGGGTTGTTGCTGCTGCTGGTACAACTGCTGCTGCAGCCGAGGTGGCTGGTATAATTGCTGCTGAGGTTGCTGGGGCTGCTGGTATGGTGTCCTGTAGTTGAGGTTCGGTGGTTTCGGTTGTTGGGAGAATATGTCGGATTCGAGCTTGTCCTCGGTGGATATGGTGCATTACCCGTCGGGTTATAGAAAAGAGCACTCGCTTGATCCACTGGTGGTGAGATATCACCACCATCAAAGTCTCCCAAGACTTCAGCTTCTACTGCTGCCACTTGCTGGGTGTTGGCACCACCAGCTCCTACCATGAATGCCGAGATTTGTGTATATAGAAAATCAAATTTGCTAGACAGCTTGTCAACCTCTTCTACTCGGTGCATTCCTCTAGATCTAGGCGTGGCACGTTCATTGCACCACCTTGTTGGATATGGAAGACGTTTGTACACCCTTGTGGGGGATGTACGAGGGATTACGGACCTCGAACGTCGCGTACACGAAGTCGTGTGCAAAGGGAATCTATTCCCTTGCGGAGAGGATCTCTGAATGAGCGGGAAAGTCGCATTATATATATGCATAAGTGCATGCGACATATGGCTAATAAAGGGGGAATATCTTAAGCTTATGTTGTACCATGCATATGGTACAACTTAAGCTTATAATGTGCCATGTATCATGGTACACCTTAATTAAGTTGTTCCAAAGGAACAACTTACCCTAAAATAACTACCTTGGGGGCTATAAATAAGACCCAAGGGTAGCCATTTTCCTTACACATTTTGCATGAAATTCATGCATGCATCTTCTTCATAGAGAAGCTCTGCAGAAATATTTCCTCTCCCTCTTTCCAAGTTCTTAATCTAAAATAGAGATTTAGATTGTGGATTAGTAGCCTTACTCCGTTCGTGAGAAGACTCGATCCGTCGTGGCGAATCCGAAGGCAAAGTTCCGAGACTATCGTTCCGCATACGCAAGCGTAAGTCTCCACTTTAATTATCGATCCTAACTTTGTTTTGGACAGGATCCTACATTGGTATCAGAGCCATATGGGTTCGCCCCGGTCAATCCACCGCCCCGTCGAAACTACGAACGAGTCGTTGTCTTTTTCACGAATGGGTCTCCTACTATTACGGATATAGTAGGAACGCTTCGTGACGGAGAGAACGCAGCGGTTGTTCTTTTCACGTTAGGGTCTCCTATCATTACGGATATGGTAGGAACTCTCCGTGACGGGAAGAACCGATCGTTCACGTAGTACGTTATTCATTTTTGGCACACGGCCATTAAGAAATAACTAATTTCTTCGACGAACGGGTGCTTCATCGAGGAAGATGATGGAAGTTATTTCCATCGGGTAAGAGGAAAATTTGGTGCATGTGCACCATGGCCAAATGGGCTATGAAGGCCATGCACCCCCTCTCCCCATGCGGAGGGGGTTGGCTACGGCCAATAACCACCGGCGACCACCCCATCAAGGGGGAGGAGAAAGTGCGGCAACCCCATTCAAAGGGGGTGGCCGGCCATGGCCAAAGGGGCCATGGCCAGCCAACGCCGAATGGCCTTGGCCATGGCCGGCCATGGCCAAGCCATGACCGGCCATGGCCAGGCCGGCAGTGGCCGGCCAAGGCCAGGCCGGCAGTGGCCGGCCTTGGCCAAGGGCCTGCCGGCCAGGCCGGCCCTGGCAGAGGCCAGGGCCGGCCCTGGCCGGCCTGCCGGCCCTGGCAGAGGCCAGGGCCGGTGCCCTGGCCTCAGGCCAGGGCCTGGCCGAGGCCAGGGCAGGAGCCCTGGCCCCGGCCAGCGGCCAGGCCGCCCTGGCAAGAGGCCAGGGCAGCGCCCTGGCCTCAGGCCAGGGCCTGGCCGAGGCCAGGGCAGGAGCCCTGGCCTCGGCCAGTGGCCTGGCCGGCCGGCCCTGGCAGAGGCCAGGGCCTGGCCGGCCCTGGCCGAGGGGGCCAGACCCCTGGCCGGCCAGGGCAGAGGCCCTGGCCGGCCTTTGGCCAAGCCCCGGTCAGGGCAGAGGCCCTGACCGGGAAGAAGTTGCTTTCGAAAAATTGGTCGACCAATTTGGTGTTTTTGGTCGACCAATCCGACAGATGGTCTGGGTCGATTGCAAACTTGCCAAATGACCCATACGGGGTAACAAATGGCCTTGGTCAAACTCGAATGTGTCGATTAGTCCATACGGGGCTAATCACAGTGCCGACTAGTTCATACGGAACTAATGTTTTAATGAAGTTTTTCATTGGGCTCTACTCCTTGAAGATTAGCCATAGTGCTCTACTTCATGCGAGATTAGCCATGTCATTGTGCTCTACTCTACGGAGATTAGCCAATGTACTTGAGACGTTGTGCTCTACTCTACGGAGACTAGCCAACGTGCTTTCAAATTTTTGAAAAAGATGTTTTTCAAATAGGTTATGTCCCGTCCTTAAATCGGGATAGCGCAATTTAGAATTCCAAGTCCTACCACGATCCGGCCATGGTTATCTAACCCATGGGTGTGTAGAACAGGTCTCGTGGCTTGGCAATTGTTGCGTTAAAATTCTTTGCGCTAATTCTCACCTATTCTATTTTGAAAGATAAGTTTTTCAAAGTGATTTTCCGCTGCTAATACCATACGGGTATTATTTCTGATTTCTTTTTACTTAAGATAAGTAAGAGGGATACTTTGAAAGTTACTTCTAGATGGTAGTTGGGAACGTAGTGAACTTCTCGATTCTAGAGTAACATTTCAACGCATCCAAGGAACTTATCAAGTGTTTAAAGAATCGAAACTTTATGCATAGAATTTTGATCATGTTTTTCATTCTCTTTGCAGTTTTTTGAATCGAAAATGTCTACCGCTTCTAAGAATATTGTCGCAGAGCTTAACAAAGGTGAAAAGCTCAACGGCGACAATTATAAACTTTGGTCAATAAAGATCCAATATGTTTTGGAGGAGCAAGATGTGCTCGAAACACTCCAAAACATAATGGTAGAACCTGAGTTGGGCAATACGGCCCAACACAAGAGGGACCGGGAAGCTTATGACACTTGGACTCGAAAGAACAAAATAGCATGTATTACGTTACTGTCCGCGATGGACAATGACATAATGCGTCTATTTCGGGAATTCGATCTAGCCAAAGACATATGGTCTGAGCTAGAAGTAAAGTTTGGAGAAACTTCGGTTACCAAACTCCGCTCCTTAAACATTCAATTTGATTCGTACAAGATGCGGCGAGATCATTCTATGAAAAAGCATCTCCGCCACATGGCGAATCTAATATCTGAATTAAAGGATGCGGGTGTTACGCTGTCTGACGAACAGCAGATCCAAGCGGTCATTCGTTCACTCCCAGATAGCTGGGATAACATGAAAATGCATCTCACTCATAATGAGTGCATTAAAACTTTAAGCGATGTATCGAAACACCTCGAACTCGAGGAAGAGCGGATTCAAGCCGCAAAACCAAGTGCAGAAGTGCACGTGGCCGCTAGTTCCTCACATGGAGGAAATAAGCGGAAGAATAAACGCTTAAGGTTTGTGAACGAACGTAAGCAAGAACCGGAGACCTCAAAGAAGACAAAGAACAAAAAGTGGCAAAAGAATGTGCACTCAAAGAAGAAAAACTTGAAGAAGATCAAGTGCTTTAAGTGCAACAAGTACGGTCACTTCGCCCGTACATGTACGGATGGAAGTGATAAGGTAACTTGTAGGGCTAGTTACATATGTGTTTCTAGTTCCATGTTTCTTGCTGAATCTAACTATTTTTGGTTGATTGATTCAGGGGCCACAGACCACGTAGCGAAGGACAGAAGGTTCTTCGTAGAGTATCGAAAGATAACTCAAGGAACAAAGTGGATATACGTCGGTAACAACACACGTGTTGAAGTCAAAGGCGTCGGAACATGCAAGCTAGTTCTCGAAAACGGCCGGACTTTGTTATTGCACGACGTCCTCTTTGCTCCAGATATTAGAAGGAATATCGTTTCCGTGGTCATGTTAATGTCTTTAGATTATGAGTGGAGGTTCTATAAACAATATGTTGACCTTGTTTGTAATAATTCTTTGATTGGTTCTGGTAATGTTTGTAATGGATTAATTGTTTTAAATACAATGTATGATGATGCTTCTTCCATTAATGAAAGTTTTCATTTGACAAATGCTTCTAACTCTGAGTCTGAAATCATTTGTTGGCATGCAAGACTTGGTCATATTGGACCAACTAGAATGGATAGACTTGCCAAAAGTGGCTTGCTATCTAATGTTTCAAAAGTTGAAATGTCAACTTGCGAACATTGTCTTGTAGGGAAAACTTGTCGCAAGCCGTTTGGAACTGGCACAAGGGCCGAAGTTCCATTACAGCTTATCCATTCAGACATTTGCGGTCCAATGAATGTTAAGACAAGACACGGGAAGTCCTATTTCATCACATTCATTGATGACTTCACCCGTTTCGGACATATCTATTTGATATCCCACAAAAGTGAAGCTTTGGCTTGCTTTAAAAACTATATGAGTTTAGTGGAGAATCAATTAGATCGCAAGATTAAGGTTTTGCGAACCGATAGGGGTGGTGAATATCAATCAATAAGTTTTAAGGAACTTTGTGATGAAAAAGGCATAGTACATCAGGTAACTATGCCTTACACTCCACAACAAAACGGTGTTGCGGAAAGAAGAAATAGGACATTGATGGAAATGGTCCGATCAATGATGTCGCAGGCAAATTTGCCTATCACCTTTTGGGGTGACGCATTATTGACGACAGCATTCATCTTAAACCGTGTACCCTCGAAGTCGGTAAGTTCTACTCCTTATGAGTTGTGGAACAATAGAACTCCAGACTTAAACATTCTAAAACCTTGGGGTTGTGCCTCTTACGCACATTTATCCTCTCACAAATATGGCAAACTTGGGCCACGTGGGAGGAAGTGTATCTTCATCCGATACGCTGAAAACTCCAAAGGATATGTTTTCGTCGGTCAAGAGGACAATGGGGGTCTAATAGAATTCGAATCGAGGGATGTTGTCTTCTTGGAAAAAGAGTTTCCAAGACAGGGTGAGATAAGTCAAGACTTATCCTTGTTTGAGACTTGGGATCAAGAAAGATCGGAACGTTCGAGTGGGAGAATTCTTGGTGAAGAAGAAAATACGTTTCAAACTTCACCAATGGATTATACGAACGATACCAATCCTATTCCGAGTGGGAGTGATGTTATTCCAAGTGGGAGTGATGTCATTCCAAGTGGGAGTGATCAAACTCAAACAAGACGTAGTAATCGAACGAGGCTAACACCTCTTAGATTTGAGGATGAATTTCCTCAAACATTCATGACATTACTACAAGATGATGACGAACCTGCAAATTTCAAACAGGCCGTCACATGCCCTGCTAAAGATAAATGGATAGCGGCAATGGAAGAAGAACTTCAATCCATGAAAACAAACCAAGTCTGGGACTTGGTTAATTTACCTAAGGGACGTAGAGCCATTGGGAACAAGTGGGTTCTCAAAATCAAGCATAAGGCTGATGGCTCCATCGAGAAATATAAAGCTCGCCTTGTTGCGAAAGGTTTCACGCAACAGGAAGGAATAGACTACGAAGAGACTTTCTCTCCTGTCGTGCGTTTTACCTCCATTCGCTTAATTCTGGCAATGGTGGCTTGTTTGGACCTCGAGTTACATCAGATGGATGTAAAGACTGCTTTTTCTAACGGAGAACTAGATGAGGAGATCTACATGGAACAACCAAACGGGTTCGTACAAGAAGAAAACAAACATAAGGTTTGTAAACTTCGTAAATCCATATCTGGTCTTAAACAATCCTCAAGGCAGTGGTATATGCGCTTTCAAGAAGTCGTTTTGTCGTATGGTTTCTCCATGCTCGACGAAGACAACTGCGTATATATTAAGAGGATTAAAAACAAGTATGTAATTATGTCTCTTTATGTAGATGCCATACTTATAGCCGGAAATGATAAGCGTCTTATATTGGATATCAAAGCTTGGCTTTCATCCGTCTTTGAGATGAAAGACATGGGTGAAGCTGCATATATCCTTGGGGTTAAGATCTCAAGGAATCGTTCCAAGAAACTTCTTTCTCTCTCTCAAGAGACATATATAAAGAAAGTTTTAGAACGGTTTAATATGCAGGACTGCAAGCCAATTGATACTCCAATAAGCAAAGGCGAGGGTCTATGTTTGGAGATGTGTCCCAAAGATCCAAAAGAAAAGAAAGCTATGGAAAAAGTTCCATACTCCAGTGCTGTCGGGAGTCTGATGTACGCCATGATGTGTACCAGACCCGACATTTGCTATGCTGTTGGTATGGTAAGCCGTTACCAATCCAACCCAGGGCAGGCACACTGGAAAGCGGTGAAGAGGATATTAAGATACCTCAAAGGGACTGCGGACTATGCGTTATGCTATCAAGGCAATACCTTGAGACTCGAAGGCTATACCGATGCTGATTGGGCGGCTGATCTCGACGAGCGAAGATCTACCTCAGGCTTTGTTTTCTTACTCGGGAATGGTGCAATATCCTGGAGCAGCAAGAAACAAACCTGCATCGCTCTATCAACCATGGAAGCCGAGTTCGTAGCATTCAGCATGGCGGTCCAAGAAGCTGTTTGGCTTAGGAAATTCTTAGACAAGCTGACGAATGCCTCTGACTCGAGCACTGTTCCTATATACAGTGATAGTCAAGCTTCGATTGCCTATGTCAAAGATCCTAAATTTCATTGTAAGACCAAACACATTGACATTCGATTCAAGTTTGCAAAGGATTATGACAAACGGAAGGAAGTAGACATATGATACATATCCACGCATGAAATGATAGCGGATCCCCTTACTAAGGCGATCCCCAGAGATGTGTTTTTCAAACACTTATCATCTATGGGAATGCGTAGGAGCTGAGCTGTATCATGTAATATTTCCCATGTCTATAGAAGATCAAAATTTAATTTGCATACAAGTTTCTTACAAATGATTTTATGTACATTTGTGTTTGAGTCTCAGCTATTTTATTGTGTGTATGTCGGACAGATTAAGGTTGGCTCTCTCACATGAGCAACCGCCTTATCTTATCAGATGGATAAGATAGAGATGAGACTAGTTTAAAGTCAAAATCATTAGACAAATGATTTAGAGTCATGACTTAAACAAGATAGTCGAATAAAAGATCTGCATCATACGGATGCTTACAAAAGATCTGAGATCTGTATCACAAGGATATAAAGATCTCATTGGATTTTTTAATCCTATCTGTCTTATGCAGGATGAGAGTCCGGGAATATTTCCTGAGTAGTAAGGGGACTCAAAAGATAGGCACTGTGGTGTCTGATCTTTCATCTGTACAACATCATTAAGCCATACTCTCCCTGGGAAAGGAGTGATGTTGTAATACGTGTTCATACCACGTATGCATTTCGACCACTGAGTTAGTAGCAATAGTGTTTGCTATTATGTGAGACTCAAAGGCCATACGGGTCTTAACTCTTACCCTCAAGGACTCCAATTGGTTCCTTTAGATTTGACGAGATGATGGCTATCTTAGCATGTTGCTAATGGGCTATGGTAATTCGGCTCGGCGGGGCATGTTAGAAAAGCGAATCAAGTCAAGATCAGAAGGTTCGCAAGAAGAGGAAGATTGATTTCATATTCGCATTTGGACTTTAATGATTCAAAGCTGGCCAGCCAATTGTAATCCAGATGGGATTCAATTGTTGAATATAAAGTATAAGAAATGTGAAGAAATAATCTAGGGTAAAGCATGCGTTGAACTACTCAACTTTGCACCTTCGAGGTCGTTGTGTATCTCTAACAAGTGCACAACAACAGACTCTACGCGCATGACGGTCGCACGGTCTATTTCTCGGTATGATAGATGAAAGAACTAAGGGAAAGACGTTCTCTTACAATCCCCTCAAGTGTGAGTGGGAGATGTTGGATATGGAAGACGTTTGTACACCCTTGTGGGGGATGTACGAGGGATTACGGACCTCGAACGTCACGTACACGAAGTCGTGTGCAAAGGGAATCTGTTCCCTTGCGGAGAGGATCTCTGAATGAGCGGGAAAGTCGCATTATATATATGCATAAGTGCATGCGACATATGGCTAATAAAGGGGGAATATCTTAAGCTTATGTTGTACCATGCATATGGTACAACTTAAGCTTATAATGTGCCATGTATCATGGTACACCTTAATTAAGTTGTTCCAAAGGAACAACTTACCCTAAAATAACTACCTTGGGGGCTATAAATAAGACCCAAGGGTAGCCATTTTCCTTACACATTTTGCATGAAATTCATGCATGCATCTTCTTCATAGCGAAGCTCTGCAGAAATATTTCCTCTCCCTCCTTCCAAGTTCTTAATCTAAAATAGAGATTTAGATTGTGGATTAGTAGCCTTACTCCGTTCGTGAGAAGACTCGATCCGTCGTGGCGAATCCGAAGGCAAAGTTCCGAGACTATCGTTCCGCATACGCAAGCGTAAGTCTCCACTTTAATTATCGATCCTAACTTTGTTTTGGACAGGATCCTACACACCTTTCATTATTAGATGCCATATTCTCCATAATGTTTCTAGCATCTTCTTCGTTTCTTGACATGAAGGACCCTCCAGTCGCGGCATCCATTGAGGACTTCAGATCGTCCCTCAATCCATTGTAGAACAAATTGATGATTTGCCATTTGGGGAGCTCATGGTGAGGGCATTTCCGTTGCATCTCCTTATACCTCACCCATGCCTCATGTAAGGATTCGTGGCTGGCTTGGGAGAAGGAGGAGATCTCGCTCCTCAGCTTCATTGTCTTCCCCGGGGGAAAGAACTTGTTCAGGAACGCATTGGACAGCTTCTTCCAAGTTGTAAAAGTATTGGGGTCCTTCCCCTTCAGCCATTGTTTGGCTTTGTCTCGCAGAGAGAATGGGAACAATCTGAGCCGGATGGCTTCAGCTGATACACCGTTGATTCTAAAGGTGTCGCCCTTCTCCAGAAATGAGTCCAGGTGCTCGATTGGGCTCTCCATAGGAGCTCCTGAAAACTGGTCCTGTTGGATCCATGTCACCAATGACGGCTTCAGCTCGAAACTTCCGATCGTAATGGCCGGAGGCTGGATGCTGGACGTGGACCCGATGGACAGCATCGAGTACTCAAGCAAGGACTTCTGGGGAGGGGTATTTTCTCCCATGGTGGCAACCTCCTCCCTTCTTCTTCTCTCGGCGTTCAGACGCCTCATGGTGGCTTTTATCTCTGGATCTAGAGGAATCAAGTCATCGAGACTTCTTGTGTTCTTGTGCATGAAAAATCAAGAAACACCCGTGAAGCACGTATGGTATCATGACAAAATAAAACAAAAAATAAAGAGTAGAAAATAAAAAGTAAAAATGTAGAATACGAAAATTATCGCGAGCTCAGGATGTGAACTAGTCTATAGGGTTCACTGGGTCCTAAAAGAAACAAGCACGTTGCCTCCCCGGCAACGGCGCCATAAAGATTGACGTCCCCTAGATTTAGCAATACATATAGTGGGATTGGGGATACCTGATTTAAATATTTGTAACAGCAAGCGCATGGTGTTGTAGTGTGGCTTGGGGGTCGAACTCAGGGAGGCGTGTGTTGCTTGTTTTCAAGGAGGAACCGGATCACCCGGTGGATGAGCTAGCCCGATCAATCGGTTGGTTATCACGAAATAGAAATACGAAGGATGTAAGATATAAAAGGGAACTAGGACTTTGGTTTCCATCCTATCATGTGTCCTCTCTATTACGACTGATGAATAGGATTATGATCGGATTTTAGGGTTTAGTGGTGAGACGTTGCCTCTAAGAGTGATACCTAGCGTACCATGGGCCCGATATTCCGGTCGATGCCCAGGATGATACGCTAGGTCTACCCAGGTTCGGATGGTGGGCATTCCCATGTCCATTAACACCGACCGACTCCGAGAGCACTAAGCTCGCAACGATTACTCCTAACATTTCATCCTGTCGTTCCCACGCGATAGGATTCAATGCCTACGCTAGGGGTGTGAGCTGTGGCTAGGAGATCAAACGCCAGTTTTATTTCCCCTTGGCCCGACGGTCAGAGGCGGTCTTTCTCCTGCCAATGACAATAAAACGTCCAGCGTAACCATCTAAATTCCTGAATCCTATCGAAACCCTAATCCTATAGTCGTTCTAGGAGAACCCACGAAGGGGCTTCCACCAATGCCCTAGATTGGGGAACTACTCACGATTCATAGCAAAAATATCAACACAACAAAATTTAGCCATTGGAATCAAGATCAAGCAATAGAAATATGGAGCTAACAATAGTATTAACGTAATATCAAAGTTTCAAGAACAATCAGAAAACTTACAAGACAGAATAAATTCGGAGCCGTCAAAAATCCCAAAAGACAGAAAAATAACTGGGGGTCCGTTTTGGGAAAAACCTAGGGCAATATATATAGATAAGCGTCCACCCGATCGGTTGTAGCATCAACCGATCGGGTGAGACGGGCGTCGACTTGGTCTTCAGCTTTGGAGATACATCAACCGGTCGCTGAACCGATCGGTTGATGTTGTCGGGTTGTGAGCTGTGAGAATTTGGCTACAGATGAACCGATTGGGTGAGATGTCTCCCGATCGGTTGGAATTCAGCTCCAAAAGACAGAGAGCAATGCGGCTTCACCCGATCGTTGAACCGATCGGGTCGACTGACCGATTGGGAAGCAGCTCCAAAAAAAGAGAGGACTGCGGCTCCACCCGATCATTGAACCGATCAGGTGGGCTCTTCTTCACTGCTACTTCTGTCTGGGTCGGATACGCGTGCACGAACCGATCAGGTGGGTCTGTCCACCCGATCGGTTGAGGGCTGATATATGGCATTCTTTGACGTTTGGCCCTCGGGATCGTGCGTGGCACCTCCCATAGCTCCGAAGACTCATGATATCTGCTCTATATGTCCCCAACACTGGCAATCTCCTGCAACGGCACAAAAACACAAAGAAAGTGATAGAAAACTAAAAATCACAAGAGAATGGATACGAAACAACGGAAAACAACGAAAAATCACGAAGAAGACGTGCATGAATATATAAAATATAAACGCACGTCAGTTGGCTAATCGATTCTCAGATTCATTGCTCACGCACAAGAGCAAAGGTCTTCCACATATTTGTTCTTCCACCATAGCTCGCCACGCAAGGTTGACTCACTTTAGTCCGGACTATGTGTCCAGCCCCCGTTTCTAAGCCCTAATTCTAACTTAGGCATCAGAGAGGCTAAGGGTTGGAACCCAACACGGCCTTTCTGACGAGTTGCTCCGTGCGCATGTGAACTCGTTCTAGTAGCGAGCAATCAACGTTCGACTCAAGGTGTGTGACAAACAAGCGATGTATTCACAGGATTGATCTAGAGGTCGATCTTTGTTCTGCACCTAGCCTCATCACCCAACTCATCACCTGTGAAACATCCTACCCAATCTTCATCCAACCTATAACCACCGTGCCCTTGGTTCCCCTCTAAACAAATTCATTGTACGCGGATCCTACCCAATCGTTCCGCACCTAGCTAATGTGTGTCGGCCGAACAAAGACCTGGATGAGCCCAATCACAACCTACCTAGAGACGGGGGCCCTGCCTGAAGATCGGATCGAAGAAAAGAAGGTCGAAAGGAGCCTTGCCGTTCGTAATCTTCGACGGCATGCTTTACTGCAAGCACCGCACAAGGTTCGACATCCTGCCTTATCTGAAGTGTCTGTGACCGGACCAAGTCGAACAAGTCATCTGCGAGGTGTACGAAGGCCTTTGCGAAAACCATTATGGCAGACGCACCATCGCCCACAAAGTGGTGCGTCAGGGGTACTACTGGCTGACTATGATCCACGATGCATCCCAGTATGTCAGAAGTGTGGAGAGTGCCAGAAGTTCCGCAGACACACTGCTGCTCCGTCGGCCGACCTGGTCTCCATCCTCAGCCCGATCCCCTTCTCCAAGTGGGGCCTCGACATCATCAGATCTTTCCCGAAGGCATCCAGAGGAAGAAAATACATCGTCGTCGCCATTGACTACTTCACCAAGTGGATTGAGGCTGAACTGTTGGCGCATATCACATGGAAGGATATGAAGAACTTCATTTGAAAGTCCGTCATTTGTCGCTTTGGGGTACCCCGCTCCATAATGACAGATAATGGGAGGAAATTCGACTACGAGGGCTTCTGGGGATTCTGTTCGGAGTGGGGGATCAAACTCCACTTCGCTTTCGTAGCGCATCCGCAATTCAATGGGATGGCAGAGGCAGCGAATAAATACATATTGGGCCCATTGAAGAAGAAGGTCGGCGACTCACTCGAATCTTGGGTGGACGGGCTACCGGGCATCCTATGGTCGTACGACATGTCCTACAACGCATCGACTGGGGAGAGCCCATTTATGCTTGCATTTGGGGAGGAAGCAGTCGTCCCCGTAGAAGTGGGAGAAGAAACACTCCGGCTCAAATACTTCAATGAAGACATCAACATGCATGGCCTCGACCTCAACCTCGAGCTCATCGATGAAGTGAGGGACTGAGCTCTGACCAACCTTATCAAGCACAGCCAGAGGATGGCTCGGTATTACAACTCCCGAGTGAAAAAATGAAGCTTCAGAATCGATGACCTAGTCCTCAGGGACGCAACCTTCAAACCGGAGATTGCTCGCCGAGGGAAGCTCGTGGCAAAATGGGATGGAGCTTATGAAATCATCGACATCATCGGGCCGGCCACTTACATCCTGGAAACCATGGACGGTGGCGAGCTGGCCCACCCGTGGAATGCGGAACACTTGCTAAAATACTATCAATAACTTCGTGAGTATTAATAAAATTATCTTCCTTTCATGCATATTTTCATATTTTGCCGTCTCCACTTGAAAATTTCAGTTCCCTTTGAACACTCTCGAACTCCGGGGCAGGATCCGTCCTCGCCACCCAATACAAAGAAGAGCGAGGGTCGAGCTACGGGCTCGCACCCTCCCCTCCAGTGAAGACTCCGGGGCAATCTTATGGAGCTTCGCCACCCAAACTGGAGAAGGACGAGGGCCGAGCAATGGGCTCGCACCCTCCCCCCAATGAAGACTCCGGGGCAAGCTTACAGAATTTCCCCACCCAAACCGAAGAAGAGCTATGGTCGAGCTACGTGATTGCACCCTCCCCTCCAGTGAAGACTCCAGGGTAAGCTTATGGAGGTTCGCCACCCAAACCGGAGAAGGGTGAGGGCCGTGCTACATGCTCGCACCCTCCCCTCCAGTGAAGACTCCGGGGCAAGCTTACAGAGCTTCGCCATCCAAACCGAAGAAGGGCAAGGGTCATGCTACGGGCTCGCATCCTCCTCTCTAGTGAAGACTCTGGGGTAAGCTTACGAAGCTTCGCTACCCAAATCAGAGAAGGGCTAGGGTCGTGCTACGGGCTCGCACCCTACCCTCCAGTTGAAGACTCCGGGGCAAGCTTATGGAGCTTCGCCACCCAAACCGGAGAAGGGCTAGGGTCGTGCTACGGGCTCACACCCTCCCTCCAGTGAAGACTTTGGGGCAAGCTTACGGAGCTTCGCCACCTAAACTGGAGAAGGCGAGGACCGAGCTATGGGCTTGCACCTCCCCTCCAGTGAAGACTCCGGGGCAAGCCTACGGAGCTTCGCCACCCAAATCAGAGAAGGTCGAGGGCCGAGCTACGGGCTTGTACCCTCCCATCCAGTGAAGACTCCGGGGCAAGCTTACAGAGCTTTGCCACCCAAACCAGAGAAGGGCAAGGGCCGAGCTACGGGCTCGCACCCTCCCCTCCAGTGAAGACTCCGTGCCAAGCTTACGGAGCTTCTCCACCCAAACCAGAGAAGGGCGAGGGCCGAGCTACGGGCTCGCACCCTTCCCCCAGTGAAGACTCCGTGGAAAGCTTACGGAGCTTTGCCACCCAAACCGAAGAAGGGCTAGGGTCGTGCTACGGGCTCGCACCCTCCCATCCAGTGAAGACTCCGGGACAACATTACGGAGCTTCTTCCCCAAACTGGAGAAGGGCAGTGGCCGAGCTACGGGCTGGCACCCTCCCCTCTAGTGAAGACTCCTTGGAAAGCTTACGGAGCTTTTCTACCCAAACTGGAGAAGGGCAAGGCCCGAGCTATGGGCTCGCACCCTCCCCTCCAGCGAAGACTCCGGGGCAAGCTTACGGAGATTCGCCACCTAAACCGGAGAAGGGCTAGGGTCGATCAAGCAAGGTGATTACCTCTAACATAATTTCATCTCAATTAATGACACATACCCCCACTAACACCCATCCTCATGAAACCTATCCAGAATTATGCATTCGACCCCCTCCTAAATATAAGAATTCTACCCAAAGCTAAATTCATATTTACACAAAAGACTCTCCTTTATGCATAATTACATGATAGTTACATAACCATCCAAATACTCCTTAAAATACATACGCCATGTACACATGCCACAAATTAATATTTATTAATACTCTACTACATATATGATAGGCCAATACATATACCATAATAATTCAAACACCGCACCATCCCCTCCAGTGAAGACTCCGGGGCAAGCTTACGAAGCTTCGCCACCCAAATCGGAGAAGGGTGAGGGCTGAGCTACGGGATCACACCCTCCCCTCCAGTGAAGACTTCGAGGCAAGCTTGCGAAGCTTTGCCACCCAAACCGGAGAAGTGCTAGGGCCGAGCTACGGGCTCGCACCCTCCCCCTCCAGTGAAGACACCGGGCAAGGTCCGTCCTCGCTACCCAAACCGGAGAAGCGATCAACTCATGGTATCGAGGAAGTACGCCCCAGAAGTGACCTATCGGCACAAGATGACAGACTCGGGAGGCCCGCTATCACTGACAACTCGCCGCCTAACAAAAGCGGGTCTGACGTTTCACGCCTGACATCTCACGCCTGACAAAAGCAGGTCTAACTGATTCGACTCTGACAAGCCAGCTCATAGCGCCAGCTCATAGCACCAACTTATCAGGAGTTACCGACTCCAAACATATATAAATACCCCCCTTTTGGCCATCAGAGAAAGTGGCAGGAAAGTAAGATTTATACCATTCTCTAAGAACATACAAGGGTAAATATCGCCCACAAATTTGACCTTCCCTCACGAGTCCGTCACGTTAGAGCCAATCAGCCTTTAGATCACCCTACGTATCCGACATCCTCCAGAATAGTCGCCTGCTAGCCTGATCATCGAAGAGGCTCTTGGTGGACATCCGACCGAACCTTTCAGACGAGTTATTCAACTTACAGGCAGATCGCCGACGAGTTATTCATCTTACAGGCAGATCACCGACGAGTTATTCCTCTTTCACGTAGGCCACTTGCCATCTTCGACCTCGGCTTCCTTTGGACAACTTGCGCCAGAGGACCTGCGGCGTACAGTTCCTCTCCTCCAACATCCACTCCACGACGACCCCCTCTTCTCTGACGGCATTGCCCACCTCGACCACCCAACTCTCCCAACAGTCAGCCCAAGCCTTCTAAGCCGACTCCCCACTCCTCCGAACACCCTCCATAATTAACCACAACCCAGAAGCTCGCCATCTCCATATTCGGTTGTAGCTACCAAAGGACGACCCGCTCCAGAGGACCGGCGACCTTCGGTTCGTCCATCGAATCACCGACATCATCAGTTCGGTAACTTACATCCTGGCAACCATGGACGGCGGTGAGCTGGCCCATCCATGGAATGCGAAACACCTGCTCAAATACTATCAGTAACCTCATAAATTTTAATGAAAGTATCTTCTTTTCCTGCAAACTATCAAATTCTGCTGTCTCCATTCGGAAATTTTAGTTCTCCTCGAACGTCGCCAGACTCCGGGGCAAGCTTACGGAGCTTCGCCACCCAAACTGGAGAAGGGCTAGTGCCGAGCTATGGGCTCGCACCCTCCCCTCACATGAGACTCCGGGGCAAGCTTACAAAGCATCGCCACCCAAACCGAAGTAGGGCTAGGGTCGAGCTACGGGCTCACACCCTCCCCTCCAGTGAGGACTCCGGGGTAGGATCCGTCCTCGCTACCCAAACCAGAGAAGGGCTAGGGCCGAGTTGCGGGCTCGTACCCTTCTTCCCCCCCTCAAATTTCGAAAGCCAAACAACGTCCTATACTCTCGACATCCGGCACGGCCTCTCCCGAGAGCATCCGCCCGTCCCAAATATCGGGGGCAACACACATTCGGGCCATGCTGAGGCCCAATCTTAGAAGGGGAACCAAGCCACTAGTCGAGAAGATTAAGCTTGGACCATAAAATAAATTTCATTGAGTAAATTTTTTTTCATACAAATATATCCCGGGTGCCGATGCTACAAACATAGCCCCACCAAGGTCGATACTGCCAAAACAACCAAAACATCTAAAAAAACTAAACTACGTCTTATGCCGAGGCCCCTAGACCGGTCCCTAAATCCCCTACACCAACATCTTATACGGCACCTTGGCCCTCATCCTCATGGCCACCTTCCCCCTGTTCGCCCCCGACCGAACCCTCGCCCGCTTGAGTGTCCCCCGCCACTTCCAGTTTGACAGCTGGCGCCTCTTCATCGACCGGCATGACCACTTCTTCCTCTTCCTCGTCCGTGCCCACCAGCAAATCGAAGTCCACATCGACCAAAGGATAAAGGCTCCCCGCCTTTTCCTTGATCTTTCGGAGGCACGCCTCCTAGCCCTCCACCTGGCCTTCTGCCAGGCCTTCCCTCTTCATCACCACCAGGGCAGGGACGAACTTCTCCGTCTGGTAAACGTGGAACTCCCTCGTCTTTGCTTCCAGCTCCGCCTTCCCAGACTTCACCAGCGCTTCTAGCTCGGTCGTCTGTGCCTTCTCCTGCTATAGATCACCCTCCAACTCAACCTGGCAGGCTTCTCTAGTGGCGACCCTTACCTCGGATTCCTCCAGGCATACCTCCAGCTTCCAGATCTTCATCCTCTGTTCGGCGTATGTTTCCTTCAAATTGGCATACTTGGTCTTTTCCTTCGAAACCCGCTCGTCAGCCGCCTTCTTAAGAGCGGCGAGCTCCGCCTCCTTCTTCCCAAGCAGGACTTCGGCCTTGGTTATGGCGGGGTATGACGCCCGAGGGTGACCATCATGGCATTGGCCTGCACAACAAAACAAGAAAAGGTTAGAATCTACCAAGGCAAAAACAAATGTCTCTAAAGAAGCCGGTCGACCAACCTGCATGTTGTTCCACAAGGCCGAGGTGCACAACCTCTCCGCACCAACATTTGCCAGGGATTCCTTATCCTGAGGCAGCTGGCTATTCTCAGCTTGCCTCACTGCCACTCCAGCCTCGTCGAAGACCGACTCGGTGGACCCAACCGGGTAGGACGTTGCCAGGAGAGCCCCTTCCGGTAAAGCCAAGAGCTCTTCCCTCTTGGAATTGAACACGGCGAGTGTCACCTCGTAGCTCGGGTGAGCGGGCATCTCCAGCCCGGACTGCAGGCAGCTGTAGGGTCGACAGTCCCCGGTGGTCATTCGACCGATAGAGCCCGACCTAGCGGAGCCCCCCGGGGAGTCGGGGTCTGGATCAGAGCCGCAGCAGGAGTCATGATCGGAGCTGCAAGGATCGGATGTGGCCGCCTGCTCTGGGATCCTTAGGCCTCTGGGTCGGCCTGCCTGCCTTCCGCAGCTTCGAGATCGATGGGCGTGGCGTCGGCTCTGATCGCGGAGCACTCGGTGGGGTGGCTTGACGTGCATTTATATTTTATATATTCACGCACGTCTTCTTCGTGATTTTCCGCCGTTTTTCGTTGTTTCATATCCATTCTTTTGTGTTTTTTGTATCTTTTCACTTTCTCCGTATTTTTGTGCAAATGCAGGAGTTTCCAGTGTTGGGGACACTCAAAGCAGATATCACAAGTCCCCAGAGCAACGGAAGGAGTCACGCACGATCCAAAAGGCCAAACGTCGAAGAAAACCAAGTTTCATCCCTCAACCGATCGGGTGGACCGAGCCACCCAATCGGTTGATGCACGCGTATCTGACCCGGACAGAAGCTGAAGAGAAGAGCAGCTCACCCGATCGGTTCGCTGATCGGGTGAGATCGACAGAGCTCTCTGTCTTTTTGGGCTTAGTTCCAACCGATCGGGTGACATCTCACCCGATCGGTTCATTTGTAGCCGCATTTATCAAATTGACAAACCGACGGAGCCACCCGCTTAGCTCATAGACCGGTTGAAGCTTCTGAAGCCCGATGGCCAAAGCGACCATCACCTCACCCGATCGGTTGATGCTTCAACCGATCGGGTGGCTGTATTTCCTATATATAGTTGACCTAGGTTTTCAGAAACGAGATCTTTTTTTTGTATTTTCTATTTTTGGGACTTATGACGGCTGGAATTTTCTCTTGTTTTGTAAGTGTTCCGATTTGAAACTTTAGTATTGTCTTAATATCATTGCTAGCATCTCTTTTCTATTGCCTGATTATGATTTCAATCGTTGAATTTCGTTTAGATTGTATTTTTGCCATGAATTGTGAGTAGTTCCTTAATCTGGGATTTTGGTGGAAACCCCTTCGTGGGTTCTCCCTAGAACGACCATAGGAATAGGATTTCGATAGGGTTTAGAAATTTAGATGGTTACGCGTGGTGTTTCATTGTCATTGGTGGGAGAAAGACCGCCTCTGATCGTCGAGCCAAGGGGGAATAAAATTGGCATTTGACTCCTTAGCCGCAGCTCACGCCCCTAGCATAGACATTGAATCCTAGCGCGTGGGAACGGCAGGATGAGATGTTTGGAGTAATTGTTGCGAGCTTAGTGCTCCCGGAGTCGGTCAGTGTTAATAGACATGGGAATGTCCATCGACCGAACCCGGGTAGTCCTAGCGTATCATCCTGGGCATCGACCGGAATATCGAGCCCATGGGACGCTAGGTATCACTCCTAGAGGCAACGTCTCACCACTAAACCCTAAAATCCAATCGTTATCCTATCCGTCGGTCGTAATAGAGAGGGCACATGATAGGGTGGAAACCAAAGTCCTAGGTTCCCTTTTATATATTACATCCTTCGTATTACCATTCGTGACAACCTACCGATCGTTCGGGCTAGCTCACCCATCGGGTGAACCGGTTCCTACCTGACAACAAGCACAATACACGCCTCCCTGAGTTCGACCCCCAAGCCACACTACAACACCGTGCGCTTGCGATTAAAAATATTTAAATCTGGTATCCCCGATCCTATTGCCTATAGAGCCAAATCTAGGGGACGTCAAGATTTATGGCGCCGTTGCCGGGGAGGCAACGTGTTTGTTTTCTTTTAGGACCATGTGAACCCTAGAGTCTAGTTAACATCCCCACCTCGCGATAATTTTCGCATTCTATGTTTTAAATTTTTATTTTTGTTTTCTATTCTTGATTTTTTTGTTTACTTTCATTCTTCACGGGTGTTTCTTATTTTTCATGCGCAGGAATACAAGAAGTCTCGACGACTTGATTCCTTTAGATCCTGAGATAAACGCCACCATGAGGCGTCTGAACGTAGAGAGGAGAAGAAGGAAAGAAGATGAAAACATGGGAGAGAATACTCCTTCCTAGAAGTCCTGCTGGAGTACTCGATGCCATCCATCGGGTCCATGTCTAGCATACAACCCCCGGCTATCACGGCCGGGAGTTTCGAGCTAAAGCCGTCATTAGTGACGTGGATCCATCAGGATCAATTTTCAGGGGCACCTATAGAGAGCCCAATCGAGCATCTGGACTCGTTCTTGGAGAAGTGTGACACCTTCAGAATCAACGGTGTCATGACTGAAGCTATCCGGCTCAAATTGTTCCCATTCTCTCTACGGGACAAAGCCAAGCAATGGCTCAGGGGAAAGGACCCCAATATCTTCACCACTTGGGAGAAGCTGTCTAATGCCTTCTTGAACAAGTTCTTTCCTCCAGGGAAGACGATGAAGCCGAGGAGCGAGATCTCCTCCTTCTCCCAAGCCAGCCACGAATCCTTGCATGAAGCATGGATGAGATATAAGGAGATGCAGCGCAGATGCCCTCACCACGAGCTCCCTAAATGGAAAATTATAAATTTGTTTTACAACGGGTTGAGGGATGATCTAAAATCATCAATGGACGTCGCGGCTGGGGGTCCTTTATGTCGAGAAACGAGGAAGATGCCGGTAACATTCTGGAGAACATGTCATCTAACAATGAACGGTGGGGCGATGAGCGCGCCACGCCCAGATCTGGAGGTATGCACAGGGTCGAAGATGTCGACAAATTATCTAGCAAATTCGATTTGCTATCGACCCAGATCTCGGCACTTATGGTAGGAGCTGGTGGTGCCAACACCCAACAAGTAGCAGCGGTGGAAGAAGATGTCCAGGGAGATTTTGAGGGTGGTGATATCTAACCACCGGTGGATCAGGCGAGCGCTCTTTCCTACGGCCCGACGGGTAACGCGCCTTATCCACCAAGGACTAGCTCAAATCCGGCTTATTCTCCCAATAACCGGAACCACCCGAATCTGAGCTATATGGCACCATATCAGCTGCCCCAACAACCACAGTAACAATTGTATCAGCCACCTCGGCAGCAGCAGCAGTTGTACTAGCAGCAACAACAGCCCCAGCAGATGTACCCGCAATACCCCTCGAGGAATCAGCAGCCCCCACAGCAGCAGCAACCGTATGGCCAACAACAAGTAATCTCTCCGGTCGAGAGTCTCTTGACCCAATACATCACGAACCAGGAGAAGATTAATTTGCAGTTGTAGATGGGCCAGAAGAACTTGACCAAGCAAGTGACCCAGCTAGGGATGCAAGTGGCAAATCTTTAGAGGGCGCAAAGCAATTGTCGGGTCAGCCGGAGGTCAATCATAGGGGGCCAATCAAACGTTGGCTTTAACGCATGATCACGCCAATGTGTCTGCTATAGTTTTAAGAAGCGACACACAGATTCCAACTAGGGAGGCCACCAAAAAGCCCGAAGCTCTATTGGTCGATGGTCGACCAAAGGCAAAAGCGAATGACGATGGAGCTTTGTCATCAAAGACCGTGACTCCGGAGGGAGTCTCTGAGGAAGAAAAGAAGAAGAACGAAGAGGAAAACTTGAGAGTCTTCAAGCCTGTTGTGCCTTCCCCACAACGACTTGCCAAGGCAAAGATTGATGAGAAATATGGCAAGTTTTTTGGTATGGTTAAAGACTTGAGCATGCAAATTCCCTTTCTCAAGGCTATAGAGACTATCCCTTCCTATGCAAAATTTCTGAAAGATTTGGTGATGAAAGGGACAAGGAAGAAAAAAGTCGTACTGACAGCGGAGTGCAGCACTTTGATTCAACGAGCGAGCCCGCCAAAACTCAAGGACCCAGGGAGCTTCTCTATCCCATGTTCGATTGGAGAGGTGAAGATCAATCGGGCGCTCGTCGATTTGGGTGCGAGCGTCAGTCTGATGCTTCTATCTTTATTCAAGAGGATCAGAATGGGGGACCTTGAACCCACCGGTATGACGCTACAACTTGCAGACAGATCAGTCAAGTATCTGGTGGGGATTGTGGACGACTTACCGGTAAACGTTAGAGGTGTACATGTGCATGTAGATTTTGTTGTGATGGACATGTCGAAAGACAATCATACCCCGATCATCCTTGGAAGGCCCTTTATGGCGACTGCTGGTATGCTTATTGATGTGAAGAAAGGGAAGCTGTCCCTAAATGGGGTCGACCAGAAGGTCGAATTTGATTTTGGTACTATCTATGAAGCATCCGTCTGAGGAGCAAAGTTGCAATGTACTGGAAGTTGAAGAGGAAAGTGTAGTAGAAGCTGGAGTTTGGAAGATCCTCTCAAGGAACCCTCCTGATATCTTGGGGAGCCTGGAGGAACATACTGGGTTGGAAGAAGAAGAAGTAACCGGAGAAGTGTTTTCCTCTGTGACGACCCCTCCCAGATTTCAGAAGGCTGCTCCGACGAGGAGAAAAGGAAAAGAGCCCATGAGGCTCACAGCTGAGGAAGTCAGGATCCTATGAAAAGTGGCGGTCGACGCCAATGTGAGGGAGAAGCCCCCGGACACCACCAGCGGAAGGATCGTCGAGAGCGTCTACTTATCACTACTGTCAACACCAAGGGCCGCCACTCTGAAAGCTGAAAGGATGCCGATCAATGGGCATCACCAGCATCAACCCCCCTGAAAATCACATACAAGGAGTTGAGCAAACAACTTTAAACAACAGCGCTTCATGGGAGACAACCCATGTTCTAAACCTTCCTCGTTATTTTTAGGATTATTTTTCTTATTTTTGGTGAATAAATTCAGCAATGGGGGTTTTCGTCGGGAGACTTAGATCAATTTTTGAATTTGTGCAGGAAATTACCCCCAACCGATCGGTTGATGCTTCAACCGATTGGGTGGGCCGTGTCTGAAGATGGTTTGTATCTGCGCAACAACGAACCGATCGGGTAGCATATGAGGCTGACCGGGTGGAAGATCGTGTGACACAGCAGAGCTCTCGGGAATTTTTGAGATTAAATCAACCGATCGGTTGAGCTGAAGCTGTGGTCGTGTCGCTGTCCAGGTGAAGTCGACAGTCCTCTCAGGAAAATTGTGAAGCGGCCAACCGATCGGGTGAAAACTCACCAGATCGGTTCGCCTGTAGGTGCCTTCCAACAAAATTTTTCGAAAACTAACCCAACCGATCGGGTAAGATCTCACCCGACCGGTTCACCTAAACCCTATAAATACCCCCTCCAACCGATTCATTTTTACCCGACTTCCTCTCACCTCTCGTCGTTTTGTCTTCCCATCTCTCAAACGGCCATCTCTCCCACTCATTCAACCCCTAATTTTTACTCCCTACTTTCTCCATCCCCCTCTCCCATCATCAATCCCCTCTCTACCACACTTCAACCCCAATTTCGCCCTAACCCTAAACCCTAACCCCCCATTTCGGAAAATTCTCTTTTTGTTGGATCGATGTGCTGTGGCTTTACGAATCGCTCCATTGCGTTGTGGGAGATCCTTTGCGAGCAACGAATCACTTCGATATTGGGTAAATTCGTTCCTAAGCTTAGCTATTTACTTTACCCAAGTATTTGTATTTTGCTCAATTTGTCGCTTCATTGTGTGCATCTATATCATCTTGCATTTTCATCACACCCACACACTCATGGCCAAGGACAAAGGTAAGGGAATCATGAGGGACGAGGGTCCGTCTCGTAAGAGACACAAATCTACAAGCCCCCCACATACACGTGCTCCTCAACCTCCCCTACCCAACCCCTCCCCAACCAATTATCCCTCCCGAGGACCCACTGATGGGACCACGGGAATACCGTTTCTTGAGTCGTGAACACAAAGATTTTTATAATCGACTTAACGAATGGTCACACCTATCCACTAAGTTTGCACATGCCCAAATTCTGATCGATCTCGGAGTTTTCTCCGGGGTCGAGACTCTATTCGCTAACCTAGGATGGGTACCTTTCTTAAACTCCCACGCCCAATCTTACCCCGCCCTTACACTAGAATTCCTATCTTCCCTTAAATGTGAGGCGGGGTCCATTGTCGATTTCTGCGTTCGAAACCGAAACATCCGCACACACCTAAACACAATCAATATTATTTTCGGTTTCCCTATTCTAGGCGGCGACGACATCCGTCCCTATGAATATCATCGCGACTTCGATGTCGATATTTTTGGGGTCGCCTCACCCTCCACGACCGATATACTCGAGGCAAGGCCAAGGCCTCCTCGATCATCCACCCAGTATTTCGTCTAGCCCACCGCATCTTATCTAGCACTTTCTTTCCCAGGGATGAGTCAGGTACCATGACCATCCCTGACCTTTTTATCCTATGGGCTATGACTTTTGATTTTATTTGCAGTGCTGACGGGATTGCTTTTGAGGCCCCTTGCATACCTATTAATGGTGGCGCTTGGCTTATTCACAAATTACTTGATATTAGCCGCACCGGCAAGGGCAAGTATTGTTGCGGGGGCCTCATCACCATCATTGCTTCACATCCCCCATTCAGTATCATTATCCCCCAAGATTTGCCACATGCCGCAGGATCTACACATCTAGATCTCGATGTCCTGTGGCACACTCATATGATCAAGCCTCGTGGCGATGGTCAGTTTACCTTCTACTACGGTCACCCTCTGCTCATTACACCATCCTGCCAGACCCTGGTCGCATGTCTATCCTTCTTGTGGCAGATTGGACGTTCCCTCCTGACCCAGAGTTTCTAGGGGGTTACATCTTCAGTTCCCTATCCCTGACGCACCACGACCACTGTCCCCTACCGCCCACTTAGGCGTGCAGGACATCCCTGCGTCTAGAGAAGACCCCGGGGCTGGCCCTAGTGGCGCCTCCCCAGCTTCTACCCCCACCACTTCCATTTTCTGTCTGGCCACTACTTCTGCGTTTCGTCGAGCCATCTCCGTCCTTCTCACTCTAGAGACTGAGTTAGCTTCTCTACACGCTGGCGCATCCACCTCTACCTCCTCGGACCCATCCTCTTCCATCTTTTCGCACCCACATTTCCTCGCACTCGAGAGGAACATGTCCATCATTCTACGCATTCTTACTCACATCCACGGTCCGCCTCCACCCACTCCTCCCCCTTCACCTCCTCCATCACCTCCTCGACGATCATCTCCTCCCGCCACCACCGCTTCCATTCCTGCCACTACATCTCCACACACTATTTCTGATCCACCACATCCACCACCCTCCACTTCCATCACCGCATACACTCGCCGCAAGAAATTGCCGGTGCGCTCGAGATCACTTCCCTCACCCACTTCATTGGCCACCGTATCTCTCCCACTTACCATCATCACCACCACTCCACCCATTGTTCACACTACTACCTCACCCATCCATCCACCTCCTCCACCCCTCTCCCCACTTCTCCGCACACCCATCACCTCTCCTGCCCACACCCCTCCATCTTCTGCCGAGGAGGAAGAGGACAGTTCCTCTCCTGCATTTTGATTTCTTTCTTTTTCTTTTCCGATCTTCCCCCTAGCATATTTCTGCATCACCATGATCATATCATATTGCTAGCATTGTCATGTCCATCTTGGGGGAAATCGATTTTTTATGTGTGTTGTCGTGTGATTTCGTTGTTGTGTGCCTGTTTATATGTGTCGTGCGGATGTGCTTTTCTATCTATTATTTTCTGTGTTTCTTTTTTCTTCTTTTTATTTTTCTATTTCGATTGTGTGTTTTCCATGGTTTTCATTATTTTTGAGTCGGTGCGTACCCCCCATTATCATTGCCCTCCCGTATTCACTATTATTGCATTGAGGGCAATGCAAGTTTCAGCTTGGGGGAGTCGCACTTTGTGTGTCAGTTGTATCTTTTTCTTCATTTTTGAGTCGTTTTTCTTCGTGCTTTTCTTTTTCTTCTCTTTTTTTATTCTCCCTCTCCTAGAGATGACCCCATATGATGAATTGCCACAGAACTACACACACACACACACACACACACACACACCTAGCATAGCTTTGATAATCACTTTCACTAAGCCTAGGAAGCCGAGTACTATTGCATTTCATGCTTCGTGGGTTCACTTCGCTTTTGTGTGAGTTGCTTGTCGTGACTAGCTAGTGGTGTGCTTATATGTTGTGATTTTGATTTATATACCTATCCTTGGCTGACCCCTAGATTATCATGCTTCGATTTGAATATGCGGTATTTGCTTCTATTATCTGCTTCTATATGCATGGAATATATATATATATATATCGTATGATTCAATTCGCATGTGTTGGGATTCCACAAATTGGACTAGGATAACCTATTTAGCTTATGCTCTGATCTACGAGAAATATCTCCTTTGCCCAAGTGTTTAGATTCCGATTTCTTTTTTAGTTTACTTGGTGCAAATCCCCTCATTGTGTACCGTTCTCCCACTTGGGAGAGGACACAAATGTATAGCCCAAAAATCCAAAAATCCAAAAAAGGGAGAAAAGAAAAACCCAAAAAGAAAAGAAAAGAGAAAAGAAAAAAATACGTATAGCCAAAAATCCATAAAAAATACAAATACCCAAAACCCAAAAAAAATCCCAGTGTGAATATTTTTTCTATCTGCCGAGAATAAAGGGAAGGCGAGAGTTTGCACTGAGTGTTCTACTCCACACCTTCTCAACCTCCATTGTTTTCGAAAACACTTGGCATAGGAACTTTCTAGCAATTATCTAGGCAATAGTGTGGTGATTTCCTAGTCCCTAGCTGTGGAGTCCCTGACGCGTGATACGCTACAATTTTTACTTTGATTCTCATGCATACTTGAGCTATTTATTCACAGCTTATTCGAATTGAATCGATATTTGGGTCATTCCTTGGGTATATGTATATGGAGCTTTATTGCACAATGTAGATAGTAACACTGTTTGCTAGCACACGAACACACTCACTCGCGCTTTACCGCGTGGGCCCACGATAATTGTATGGACTCACATTCCTTGGTTTAGTGATGTGTTTTATCGCATGCTTGCTTAGTGTGGTGTGTTTGATTTTGTGGCTCTGACGGGCGATTTAGGATTTTGTTTTCTTTTTCTGTTTCTCTCTCTATTTTTCCCTCCGAGCTCCTACTCTCACTCGTCTTCCTCGAGGACGAGGAAGGGTTCAGCTTGGGGGATTTTGACGTGTGTTTATATTTTATATATTCACGCACGTCTTCTTCGTGATTTTCCGCCGTTTTCCATTGTTTCATATCCATTCTTTTGTGTTTTTTTGTATCTTTTCACTTTCTCCGTGTTTTTGTGCAAATACAGGAGTTTCCAGTGTTGGGGACACTCAAAGCAGATATCACGAGTCCTCGAGCAACGGGAGGAGTCATGCGCGATCCAGAGGGCCAAACGTCGAAGAAAACCAAGTTTCAGCCCTCAACCGATCGGGTGGACAGAGCCACCCGATCGGTTGATGCACGCGTATCTGACTCGGACAGGAGCTGAAGAGAAGAGCAGCTCACCTGATCGGTTCGCTGATCGGGTGAGATCAACAGAGCTCTCTGTCTTTTTGGGCTTAATTCCAACCGATCGGGTGACATCTCACCCGATCGATTCATCTGTAGCTGCATTTCTCAAATTGACGAACCGATGGCGCCACCCGCTCAGCTCACAGACCGGTTGAAGCTTCTGAAGCCCGATGGCCAAAGCGACCGTCAGCTCACCCGATCGGTTGATGCTTCAGCCGATCGGGTGGCTGTATTTTCTATATATAGTTAACCTAGGTTTTCAGAAACGGGATCTTTTTTTGTATTTTCTGTTTTTTGGGACTTGTGACGGCTGGAATTTTTTCTTGTTTTGTGAGTGTTCCGATTGTTCTGAAACTTTAGTATTGTCTTAATATCATTGCTAGCATCTCTTTTCTATTGCCTGATTATGATTTCAACCGTTAAATTTCGTTTAGATTGTATTTTTGCCATGAATTGTGAGTAGTTCCATAATCTGGGATTTTGACGGAAACCCCTTCGTGGGTTCTCCCTAGAACGACCATAAGAATAGGATTTCGGTAGGGTTTAGGAATTTAGATGGTTACGCGGGGTGTTTTATTGTCATTGGCGGGAGAAAGACCGCCTCTAACCATCGGGCCAAGGGAGAATAAAATTGGCATTTGACTCCCTAGCCGCAGCTAACACCCCTAGCATAGACATTGAATCCTAGCGCGTGGGAACGGTAGGATGAAATGTTGGGAGTAATCGTTGCGAGCTTAGTGCTCCCAGAGTCGGTCGGTGTTAATGGACATGGGAATGCTCACCGACCAAACCCGGGTAGTCCTAGCGTATCATCCTGGGCATCGACCGGAATATCGGGCCCATGGGAGCTAGGTATCACTCCTAGATGCAACGTCTCACCACTAAACCCTAAAACCCAATCGTTATCCTATCCGTCGGTCGTAATAGAGAGGGCACATGATAGGGTGGAAACCAAAGTCCTAGGTTCCCTTTTATATATTACATCCTTCGTATTACCATTCATGATAACCTGCCGATCGTTCGGGCTAGCTCACCCATCGGGTGAACCGGTTCCTACCTGACAACAAGCACAACACATGCCTCCCTAAGTTTGACCCCCAAGCCACACTACAACACAGTGCACTTGCGGTTAAAAATATTTAAATCTGGTATCCCCGATCCTATTGCCAATAGAGCCAAGTCTAGGGGACGTCATGGCTAGCATCTGTCCCAATCGCCTGAGGACCCGAAGCAGCTGTGGTCTCCGCCACCTTTGTCGTCTTCTTCGAAACTAGATTCTCCACCTTCGTCGCCGACGTACCCTCCGGAGCCCTCTTCTTGCCGACCTTCTCTGGTTGCTGAGCCACCTGCTCCGCGGCCAGCTTCATCAGCTCCTTCATTGGCAAAGTCATCGTTCGACCTGCAAAAAGGAGATAGATCAGGGTGAGCAAATTAGGTGCGACAATTACAAAGCTCGGATTACCTTCGGGCCAAATATGTCGGACTATCATCTCCTCCTTGGCAAGCTTGTCATACTGCCTGCCCTCAGCAGGGATCGCCTGCAGGACCCTAGCCCTCTCCGTCTCGTCCACGTCCAGAAAAACCTATTTCTTCGCCTCCGGATTCAGCATGCCCCAGTTCGACCTTAATGCCAGATCCCGGGGCATCGAGACGAACACATTTTGCTCCCTCCAATCTTTAATCTTACCCAGCAAGCCTAAGATGAGGGGCTGAGTTCTCCTCACCGACAGGTAGTAGTACTACCTCATCTTCTTGAGTGCAAAGAAATATCGAAATAGGGGGAGTGACAGACTGACATCATTCCCCACACAGCGGACGAGGATGTCGATGATCGCGCTGATGGAGTTTGACATCAGCTGGAACAGCGGAAGTTCAGGAAGTTCAGGATTTTGAGAAGCAGGGGAGGAAGAGGGAAGCACAGCCCTTGGTGGAAGTAGGCTACATAGACCCCAACTTCATAATCTCTTCCGAAGCACACCCGTTCAGCAGCGGTCGAAAGATCAACTATGTAGGGCGACCGATGTACTTCCTGCGGGCTTCAGGTATGAAGGAGGTCTGCGCTACCGACTCCACGCTGGCGATCTCCGTGGGGACGTCTCCGGCCTCGGCCATGGTAATGACTGCCCTAGCGAACAATATGGGCTTCGACACGAGGGGCCCTTTAACCTTCCTTTGATCCCTTGGATCTGCTCACGGTGAGCTCACAGCGAGCTCGGCTACCGGCCTACCTTCAGAGTGGCCCTGACCAACTGGAGAAATCTCCTCCACCCCTCCACCATGTCTGCGGCAGAACTATTCGTCGCTCCACCGCCCCCAACTCGTTGTTCATGATCCCTCGAAGCGGATGACTGTGACGAAGTCGGAGAAACCATTTTAAAGAATGAAGAACAATACCTTAGAGAAGAAGACTGTCAAATGAAGTGTCGAAACAGTTGCATGAACTCTGAAGACGGCAGCGATGACAACGACGATCGAAAACTCAGTAGACGTCAAAAGGTCGAAGGAAATCAGAAGTAGGAAAATTCTCGCTCGATCTCCCCCTCCCCTATTTATAGGAATCGCCAACAGATCTCTGTCGCATGAGCTCTACCACACGTCAAAGATCCAAGCCTTCTGACTCCTCGACTGCCACCCGAAGTCACGTCCACCATGTGTCGATCGCTGGATGGCTGGGACGGTTCGATATTCTCCCGCCTTCAATTCGAAATGATGGCAACGAAACGGTGGGCGGGTTTTTCGAAATAACTTCCGCCCTTACCAGAAGCCCGGATCAAGGGCCATCCCCCCAACTTTCGGGCGGCAAGGAGATGGTTCGTCATCCGAACCAGACCGGACTTTCGCCCCAACTCTACAAGTAAACTCCGGTGCACTTTTATTTTTACCTGCATATTGTGCGGACTAAGTTTTCAGCTCCGGATGCCAAGGAACGCCAAGGCTGTAGGAATATTATGCCCTCGAGGCCATTTATTCCTGTGTGAATAGCACAAACATCTTGTTCGAAATAACAGTAAGCTGTTTGGTAATAATTTATCTAAGCTATATTGTAATGTAGTCAACATTAGATATAAACTTAGGTAAAGTCCTGAGACTTTATGCAAGGTCAAACGGGTATCGAGATGAGTATCTCGATCATGGAGAAACGTTTGACCGTCTGTAGCATAAGTCTAAAATGGTTCGTGGTCGTAGATGTTTCGAGACAAGGATATCGAAACATCGGATAAACCATTGTGTCTTAGTCTTCACCGTTTAAGGTGGCGATGATCTCATGATCGCTTGACTTGGCGAAATCGAAGACGAGACACAGGTGCTCATTAGAATGAGTTCACTGAACGATCCACTAGAGTTATCATATGGTTATATTGACCAATCTGTCAGTGATAACTCTGAGTGATGATAGGTTAGTTGGTCTTTTGACTTGAGGTCATTTTGACGGACCTGTGCGTGAACGGTGCCACTTAGATCAGCTGACCTAGCTTCGAGGCAAGGCCTGTCGAAAGGTCTTTTGATTGGGTGTCATTTGAAATGTACGAGGCGAGTAATGACCAAGAGAGGATTTGTCTCTCCCGGTCAATGGGAGTTAGTGTCGTAGAGTTAGTTCGGTCTTTAGTAAAAACTCTGCGCAGAGTATGTTGGAAGAAGTCCAATATTTATTGACTAAAGATTGATAGAAACTAACCGGAGTCAAGTTATTGGGGTTGACAGTTTGACCGTACCCCAGACTTGATCCGAACGACATATTTAAGACGAAGAGACTATAACTGCGGAATTCATCACGGAAACAGTCAGGTGGTCCCGACAATACTCATGTCAATGAGTTAACCACATAATGATGATTCCTGAAGCAGGGACGGCAACCACTGCTCGTGGTCACTGCCGTATAGGGCTTCGAGCCCAACCTGTTGTAAGGGTCAGGCTGTAGGGTCTCACACAGAGTGCAACGCTTCGTCTAGTAATAGGTAGAAATTAGTTAGGGAGAATATTTGCATTTGATGCAAAAGAAGAGATAATTGCATTTGATGCAATGTGATAATTTAACCTTAGATAGGGACTATTTTGCATTTGATGCAAAAGCGATTAAATGTATATTAAATTGTTTAATACAATATTTAATAATATAAACGCAAGAAAAAGTTCACGGGTAAGACGGAAATATTTCGGTCTAGACCCAGGTTCGAACGGCGTCCAAATCAGACACCAAATGATCAAGTTATGCCCAAAACAGCCCAAAGGGTCAGATCAGGCCAGACCAGACAGACTAGCCAAGTCTGAAACTGGTCTGGCCTGCTGGCCAGACCCAGTAAGGCCCTAGGCCGGCCTGGGCCTGGGCACCCAGACCCGCCTGGGCCTGGGCGCCCGGCCCAGGCACAGGCCCGGGCGCCTGGGCACAGGCCCAGGCGCTGGGCGCCTGGGCCTGGGCCCAGGCGGCCCAGGCGCCCTGGGCGCCTGGGCGGCTGGCCCAGGCGCCCAGGGCGCCCAGGCCAGGTGCCTGGGCTGCGCCCAGGCCAGGCCTGGGCTGCGCCCAGGTTCAGGTCTGGGCTGCGCCCAGGTCTGACCTGGTCTGTTTTGTGGGTCCCACCTTTGGGTGTGGAACCCTAGGTTTAATGGGCATTTTTGACGGCTCAGTTTTTGTGAAAAACTAGCCTAGGGCTGATCTTTGGACACTCAATTGGAGGGTCAAACGAACTCCGATTGACGAACCGTTTTTTCCTATGCGTTCACCGTTGAACGCTTGTCGTATTGATTGGTTATATCAATCTTGAAGCTCAACGGTGAGTGAGTTAAAATTCACGGAAGTTTGCACTTTGTGAAGTGCAAACTAACTTGATTTAATTAACTCTAATTTTTAGTCCCACATCGGATTTTGAGAAAAGGGGAGAGTCCGCCGCCTATATAAATAGGGGTCTCCCCCCTTCCTCAAAACTCGTCCCAAGCTCTAGATCTGAGCGGCTCTCGTAAATGTTGGAGCACGCTCGGATCTAAGCTTAAATAAATATTTCTCTATCTCCCTAAAATTCTGCCTTACTCCTGCGGGCTCTGGCAAAGCCACAAAGGAGTTCGGATTCTGAATTCGAAATCTTGGCGGAGGTTTCACTCGCGTGAAACTTTCTTCGGCGGTTGGTTGGCTCGGCGGCACGGGGATTGATCGCCTCGGGATGCGGAGCGGTTCGAGGAGCGGTTCGGGGAGCGGTTCAAGGAGCGGCTCGGCGTGGGACGGGAGCAGCTCGGAAGACGGCGCGGAACATCTCGCTTGCTCCAGGGCTGAGATTCCGGGTATGTGGTTAAAGTAGTTTATTAGAATTTAGTTTAGTTTAATCGCAGTAGGCTAGATCCTTCTTGGGATGGTCAGATCCATCCCAAGTCGGCATAGATCTTGGCATAGGGTCTTGGACCTTAGGGCTAAGTTAAAAATAGTTTTTAACTGCATGTTAATTTAGTTAACATAGGTTTTTTCTTCCGCTGCAAATGTTTTTCCTGTCTATGTTCCGTCCGACTTAGGACGGGACTAGAGTTTTTGTGCCCTGAGGGACCGGCAATTCCCCTACAGTGGTATCAGAGCAAGGTTTGCGTAGTCGATCTAGCCTGCGATTAATTTTAAACTATTAAATGCTTTTAAATACTTCTTAAATGTTTTTAAAGTTATGAGATAAATTTTAAAAATGTTTTATATGTTCAAATTTATTTGATAAATTTTTTAAGCATGAAAGTTTTTTTAAATGATGTTTTAATTTATGAGATATTTTAAAACTGTTTTAAAAAGTTAAAAATTTTTATGCGTTAAATTTTTTTTAACGTAGCATGCAAATTAGTGATTTTAAAATTAATTTTTTTATGAGATAAAAATAAAATTATTTTTAAAAACCATATTTTAAATTTAAATGTTAAATTTATATATGCATGCTAAAAATTGTTTATGCGATAAACTTAGGATATTTAAATGTTAAATAGTTGTGCACTATCTTTATGCGATAAATTAGTGTAGAGTTATTTTTAATGGCTTGTTAAACTTGTCCCTTATTTGATAACACAAGACAACCTTTTAGGTTAGCCATTAATAATGATTAAAATTTATTACTTGAATTTTAATGACATGCTATGTTTTAATAAATCATTAACAACAATATTAAGACCTAATTCCTGATTAGGGTAGTCCTTTAAATGAATTTTCAATTCTAATCGTTATAATTAATTTTCATTAAAGGACTTCGCTTCTAGCGTTGTTAATAAAATTTATTAAAATCCTTATAACGATTAGGGTAGCACGTGAACCTTATAGTTGATAAGGACTTAATAAAAGTTATTAAACAAATCCTAAAAATTTTGAATTTAAGGATTCAACTAGTTGATAGGATTAATTAGTTGTTAATAAAAGCTGTTTAGTCTATGGCATACATACAAATATGACAAGCTTCATTCAATGGACCATGATCCAGTCAATGTGCTTGGCTAAGAGTTCTGGGTCAACCCTTGCTAGTCCAAGGGGTAGTGATCCTGGCTTAGTCAATTCCCTGGCTGAGTTCCGCTGGACCGCAATGTCGCGAATCATGATTGTATGACACCCTGGACTATATCTAAGTCAAATACGTTAATAATCTTTTTCAAGATTAGCCGTAGCCCTCCTTGTTTTAGGGGTTAGCAACTATAGGGCCCGTGTTATAGTTGTTGAGATACACTCAAGCTGTGACATGGCAACCCTGTAGAAACCAACTCCTTAAATACATAAGATGAAATCTTGACTAACCCTAACCGTCGTCTCGTACCCCGAGCGCCGGCGTAAGTTAAGTCAACGATGTAGTCTGCCTAGATGTAGTCTAAGACCTGACCCAAACCGACGTGTCGTGCATACACCGAGCTGAGGGGCAAGTCAGGCTAGACATGAAAACAAGGGTCCGACTAGACTAGACATTGTGATTTGGATGAGCACACTCATGATCACGAATGGCTAGGGGCAAAAACCGATTAAGAGAGTCATATCCGATATGATCGATGAAGAGTCATCTTCCGATCACAGAGTCAATCAACTTGTTGAGCTACACTCAAGGTTGTTTAGACTCAAGGTGATTGGAACTCTTACCCATTAATTTTAATTCGATTAAATCGTTCGTTATTAAGCTTTAAAACGTTCGTAAAATTAGTGGGAGGATATAGATAGATAAAAGCCAATCTACCTATATTTAATATTGAACATATGCTAAAACTAGGGCAAGACTATGTTTAGCGTAGGAATTAAAATATAATATTTTAATAAGTTAATTGGTCAAAAAGTCGATTAATTGAATATCAAGTTAAATTCTAATTGATATAATTAAACTATATTCTCGTTGACATTAAATGACCTTCTAAAGAACAGACTTAAGAAATATGATTTCATTAAGTTCTGGGTCCAACAAATAAATTAAAGCTACATGTCACTCGTCTCTATATGAGGCAGCTTGAACATATAGGACATTCAAAGTATGTTTCTCCCTACAACTTGTCGAGCTACCCTCAAGGTTGTATGGACAAACAATTTTGATCCGCAAAGTTCAAAAAAATTCGATTAAACCGTTTGAGTCGAATACGAGTGCATGAGCGATGCAAGACTATGTATCCCAACCGGATCTTGAGACAAGCAACTTCTTGAGCTACACTCAAGATTGCAAAGCCCAAGCGTTTGGATACATAAGTTGCTTGCATATCTATTTATTTATGTTAATATCTAAATGTGATTTAGAAAAGGGAAGAAGGCACTTCGGAAAATCAATTGAGAAAGTTAGTTTAATTTATCATTAGTAGAGGCATAAGAAGGAGGAAATGAAAATGTGACATATTTTGATGTCATGATTTCAGAATAAATTGTTATACAAAAGACGTTTAACACATTTTGACGAATGTCGTCACATTGCTTCTGAAGTAATGTTTTGTGTTAAGTAATTTGTAAATAACTATATATATATATATATATTAAATGTTAATATATAAATACACAAGATAGTAGAAAACTTATATGGTAAAATTAGACTAGGCCGTATCAAGAGATTAAGCTTCACAAGTCACATAAAGAGAGGTCTGACCTCTCGTATTATGAAGTCTACGGACACTTGTGAGTCTTAGCCTCTTAGATACAATGGCCGAAACCCATCTGTGGGACAGAGGGAGAATGAGTTGTCGAACTCAGTCTAGTACATACTGATGTACCCGAGTCTAGATTAACCAAAATAAGTTATTCGTATATTTTACTAAGACACGTGTTCTTGATGAAACGCAAGTCTGATAAAATGACGAAAGTATTTAAACTGATTCGATTAGATCGAATGGTCGAATACTTAGCTAAATAAAATCTTGTGTAATTAAAAGAAAATGTGATTTTCTCTCAGATCAAGTCTGTTAACACATCAGAGTGTTAAAAGGTATGAATCACACTTAGTTAGACTTGGTGCGATCCATAAATAAGTGACTCTGAGTTAACTCCTCCCTCTGGGTTAAGTCCCAAATAGTAATGCCTAGGTTTTGATAATGTTCTTTGAGGACATTATCAATAAGATATTCATTAAATCAATCGTAAGGAAGTTGTATATTTACTCGAATTTCGTAAGACGAAATGTCGAGTTAGACATCATAACTGATGATGACTTAGTCAACTTCTAGGATGAAATTCGGAGTAGTAACTCTGATTTAAAACTTGATGCAGGTCCGTGTGCGTAAATAAATTTGAGAATTTAGTTTACGTGCCCAAGGAAAATGTTTCCTCACTTTTTGCAAGTAAATCTTTAAGTTGAAAGATTGGTGCAGAAAATAGTGAAGTACAATCTTGTTGGACGAGAACAGTTTTCATCCAAATTTCTTTAAAACGGATTAGTTGAAACCGTCTCGTCAGCAGATGTGTACAGATCTACTCGGACCAAGCTCGATGTAAAACGTTCATGTTGACCATGAAAATTTGAGCATTCACTTATAAGTTCGTTTTTCTAAATATGATTTAGACGGACCAACTTATATGAATTGGCCAGAGAATTTTCAAGGTCAGTAGGAGCGTGTAAATTACATGCGAGACATCTAAGAGATGGAACATATATTTTGATTAAGTAATCAAAGAGTTTGATTATTTATCAGAAATGAATATGAACCATTTGAAATGACCAATAACTAATTTGTAATTATTATCGTAAGGTACGATGAACTGGATAAGATCCAGGGTAATAAAATATTATAGATTCCGATAGACCAAATGAATTATTTGAATGAGATTCAAATGGTTGGTCTAACACAAACATAGAAACCCCTTAAGTCTATAGTGTAGACGGTTTTAGCAGATCCACTCACGAAGGCTCTATCACATGAAGTCGGGAAAACTTGTGTGTAAAAACGATATTAGATATCGAGATAAATGGGCCTGAGTGCAAGTGGGAGATGTAGGAATATTATGCCCTCGAGGCCATTTATTCCTGTGTGAATAGCACAAACATCTTGTTCGAAATAACAGTAAGCTGTTTGGTAATAATTTATCTAAGCTATATTGTAATGTAGTCAACATTAGATATAAACTTAGGTAAAGTCCTGAGACTTTATGCAAGGTCAAACGGGTATCGAGATGAGTATCTCGATCATGGAGAAACGTTTGACCGTCTGTAGCATAAGTCTAAAATGGTTCGTGGTCGTAGATGTTTCGAGACAAGGATATCGAAACATCGGATAGACCATTGTGTCTTAGTCTTCACCGTTTAACGGTGGCGATGATCTCATGATCGCTTGACTTGGCGAAATCGAAGACGAGACACAGGTGCTCATTAGAATGAGTTCACTGAACGATCCACTAGAGTTATCATATGGTTATATTGACCAATCTGTCAGTGATAACTCTGAGTGATGATAGGTTAGTTGGTCTTTTGACTTGAGGTCATTTTGACGGACCTGTGCGTGAACGGTGCCACTTAGATCAGCTGACCTAGCTTCGAGGCAAGGCCTGTCGAAAGGTCTTTTGATTGGGTGTCATTTGAAATGTACGAGGCGAGTAATGACCAAGAGAGGATTCGTCTCTCCCGGTCAATGGGAGTTAGTGTCGTAGAGTTAGTTCGGTCTTTAGTAAAAACTCTGCGCAGAGTATGTTGGAAGAAGTCCAATATTTATTGACTAAAGATTGATAGAAACTAACCGGAGTCAAGTTATTGGGGTTGACAGTTTGACCGTACCCCAGACTTGATCCGAACGACATATTTAAGACGAAGAGACTATAACTGCGGAATTCATCACGGAAACAGTCAGGTGGTCCCGACAATACTCATGTCAATGAGTTAACCACATAATGATGATTCCTGAAGCAGGGACGGCAACCACTGCTCGTGGTCACTGCCGTATAGGGCTTCGAGCCCAACCTGTTGTAAGGGTCAGGCTGTAGGGTCTCACACAGAGTGCAACGCTTCGTCTAGTAATAGGTAGAAATTAGTTAGGGAGAATATTTGCATTTGATGCAAAAGAAGAGATAATTGCATTTGATGCAATGTGATAATTTAAGCTTAGATAGGGACTATTTTGCATTTGATGCAAAAGCGATTAAATGTATATTAAATTGTTTAATACAATATTTAATAATATAAACGCAAGAAAAAGTTCACGGGTAAGACGGAAATATTCCGGTCTAGACCCAGGTTCGAACGGCGTCCAAATCAGACACCAAATGATCAAGTTATGCCCAAAACAGCCCAAAGGGTCAGATCAGGCCAGACCAGACAGACTAGCCAAGTCTGAAACTGGTCTGGCCTGCTGGCCAGACCCAGTAAGGCCCTAGGCCGGCCTGGGCCTGGGCACCAAGACCCGCCTGGTCCTGGGCGCCCGGCCCAGGCACAGGCCCGGGCGCCAGGGCCCGGGCGCCCAGGCGCCCAGGCGCCCAGGCGCCTGGGCACAGGCCCAGGCGCTGGGCGCCTGGGCGGCTGGCCCAGGCGCCCAGGGCGCCCAGGCCAGGTGCCTGGGCTGCGCCCAGGCCTGGCCTGGGCTGCGCCCAGGTTCAGGTTTGGGCTGCGCCCAGGTCTGACCTGGTCTGTTTTGTGGGTCCCACCTTTGGGTGTGGAACCCTAGGTTTAATGGGCATTTTGACGGCTCAGTTTTTGTGAAAAACTAGCCTAGGGCTGATCTTTGGACACTCAATTGGAGGGTCAAACGAACTCCGATTGACGAACCGTTTTTTCCTATGCGTTCACCGTTGAACGCTTGTCGTATTGATAGGTTGTATCAATCTTGAAGCTCAACGGTGAGTGAGTTAAAATTCACGGAAGTTTGCACTTTGTGAAGTGCAAACTAACTTGATTTAATTAACTCTAATTTTTAGTCCCACATCGGATTTTGAGAAAAGGGGAGAGTCCGCCGCCTATATAAATAGGGGTCTCCCCCCTTCCTCAAAACTCGTCCCAAGATCTAGATCTGAGCGGCTCTCGTAAATGTTGGAGCACGCTCGGATCTAAGCTTAAATAAATATTTCTCTATCTCCCTAAAATTCTGCCTTACTCCTGCGGGCTCTGGCAAATCCACAAAGGAGTTCGGATTCTGAATTCGAAATCTTGGCGGAGGTTTCACTCGCGTGAAACTTTCTTCGGCGGTTGGTTGGCTCGGCGGCACGGGGATTGATCGCCTCGGGATGCGGAGCGGTTCGAGGAGCGGTCGGGGAGCGGTTCAAGGAGCGGCTCGGCGTGGGACGGGAGCAGCTCGGAAGACGGCGCGGAACATCTCGCCTGCTCCAGGGCTGAGATTCCGGGTATGTGGTTAAAGTAGTTTATTAGAATTTAGTTTAGTTTAATCGCAGTAGGCTAGATCCTTCTTGGGATGGTCAGATCCATTCCAAGTCGGCATAGATCTTGGCATAGGGTCTTGGACCTTAGGGCTAAGTTAAAAATAGTTTTTAACTGCATGTTAATTTAGTTAACATAGGTTTTTTCTTCCGCTGTAAATGTTTTTCCTGTCTATGTTCCGTTCGACTTAGGACGGGACTAGAGTTTTTGTGCCCTGAGGGACCGGCAATTCCCCTACAAAGGCATCCCAAGCACGCTTCAGCTCTACAGCGTAGGCCGAAGCACGCACCGCCTCCGGGCTACGAATTCCCCCCTTCAAGGTCCAGGGCAGTCCTAGAGGGCCGAGCTACGAGCTCGTACCATCGCCTCCCTCAAAGTCTGGGGTAAACTTGCAAAGCTTCGCCGTCGAGAAATCTCTGACGGACTAGGGCTGGACCACGACTCGCTCCATCTCCACCCTTTAGGTATACATTTGTATGCTCTCATTTCTCTACCTGTTATGCGAGCTAAATTTTCAGATCCCCACACCAATGAATTCTGGGCCACGCCCGAGCGATCACCGCCCTCGATAGGTCTCCTCCAGGGGGATCGAGCCATGGGTCATACCCTCCTCACCTGCAGCCTTCGGGGCAAGCATCTTAGCTTTTTCCGCACCAAAGTATAGTGCACCAGGACCGACTTATGTTTGAAATACGACCCGCTCTCTCCTCGGCTCTCGTGCGCCCCGTACGTCGGGGGCATATACAAAGACAGGGCTAATGGAGTGCTGAGTATTTCCACTCTACGGTATTCCGAAAAACATATAACTTGTATTTATTCGATCAAAATTTTGGAAATACATACAGGTATTGGAAGTACAACGGCAACCCCTCCGACCTACACTACAAAAAGACCCAACTCTGCCAGCAAAGAGGAATAAAGAGGGTGGAGCTAAGGAGACGGAAGTCTTACGCCTCGGTCGATCCACCCGCCTGATCGTTGCTCAGCGTATCTCCTGATCCTTCCCCTTCCTCGGCCAAGGGCTCATCCAGCTTGGAGAAGTCGGCCACTAAGGAGGGATGTAACCTCGCCAGCCTCCCCTTCATCCTCAACAAGCCCTCCTCAATGCCCCCTCCCTCGCCAACTTCAACTTAGGAATAAGTTCCTTGTCCTGATATCGGCGGATTGCGACATCATCTATAGCTCGCTGGTCAACTTTCCCCAGCTCTTCCATCTGCCACTTCAGGGAGGCGTTTTCGCAATTCCTCACATCCATCGCTTGCCTCAACTCGGGGATCTCCCACTGCTGGGCATCAATCACCTGCTTCTTCTCGCCCATCTCCTGCTTTAGAGCTTTCTTCTCCTCGGAATGATCCTTCTGGATATTGGCCCGTTGGGTCTCCTCGTCCTGGAGCTGATGAGCGAGCTCCGTCCGATTCTCCTCCAGCTCGCCAATAATCTTCTTCTGAGCATCACAGTGCTTTAGAGTTTGCTCCAGCTCCTCGTCCTTCTCCCGCAGTTTCTCCTTGGTCTCATGGAGGTCGGCCCTCGCCTTCTCAAGGGCTGCCTTGGCAAGGGCCAGGGGAGTGTGGCGCTGTAGAGCTGCTATCGCCGTCACTGCCTATAAAAGTAACCCAGACATGATAAGTATGCTTGAGCAAAAGGATTAGCAAGACGTGAGAAGATCAGCAAACCTGCATGCTGTGCCAAATCGTAGAGGTGCAGAGCCGCTCTGGACCCACATTAGCTAATGATTTGCAGTCCGGCGACAACATGCTATTCTCCGCCAGACGGGCCGCAACCCCAGCTTCATCAAATACGGACTCCCACTACCTATCGAGTAGATAGGCAGGAGGGCATCCCCCTGGGAAGGGCCTCAACCTCGGCCCTCTTCGACCGAAAGTAAGCAAGCACTCTCTCGCAGCTCGGATGCGCTTCCCTCCTCATCTCCTGCTGAAGAATCCCGTAAGGCCAGCGTTCAATCACGGTCATCCTGCGAGGCTTCTCCATGGCCGGAATCTCTGGAGGAGGAGCTGTGGTGGCCCCCTGTGGGTTGGCCTGACCGTCGGATGCGGCCTCACTGGTCTGGGGGAGGCGTCTGACTCAGACGTCCTTTCCCTCTTTTCCGCCCTCTCCCCAACGGCGATCCCAGTGCCTCGCTTCTGGGTGGTCTCGTCCGCAGGTGTCACGACCCGCTTCCCTAAAATGGAGGCGAGACGTGAAAAGGTCCGCACGAGAGTGAAGCTGTGAAGCCCCAAACCCGATAAGCGTCAATAAAATATAAGCAGGTCCCTGCAACCACAAACGGAACAACAATAATAACACAAGGAGAGATAGAAATAAAATTCTCATATCTCATAATTTGTCCAACACGGAAAAAGTCCAACATCCAGAAAAGCCACTAGGCTAAAAGAAAGAGTCTAAAGGCCCAGAACAAGGCCAACAAAAGCAACATCGCAACAAAGTATAGGTGCTACGCACCGACAACAAAACAACAGTCTAAACAAAAGGAAAACACAACGAAGACACTAGGACTGGTCCCCAGTGTCCACGTACTCCCCGTCAAACACAAGCTCGGGCTCGGCGTCAGCAAACACCTCGTCCTCAACAAGGTACTCAGGCTCAGGATCTAACATGTGTCACCCAAAAGAGTAAAGTGGCACATGTCAGCAAGTCTAAAAGACTTGGACAAGGAAACTGAAAGTAAGGCAACTAGCAACCTAGCAGTTTTAGTATGCATGACATGGCAGTTATAACATGAGTGCACGAGCAATACATGGTGAACAATAAGTACAAGAGAACAATTATCGGGACAAGACAGGAGTAGCCAAGCTACTAACAATCTCAATCAATTCACTATTCACGTTTCACCGTTGTTTGTAGATGTTTACGCCTTACAGTTGAATGGTATAACATTCACGCTGATTGGCCGCTTAACACTACCCCAAAACCCAGAGTTTACGCCCTACTACTGCAGTTGCTGATCAGGCAGACTCCCAGTCGATTGGCCGCTTAACACTACCCCAAAACCCAGAGTTTAAGCCCTACTACTGCAGTTGCTGATCAGGCAGACTCCCAGTCGATTGGCCGCTTAACACTACCCCAAACCCACACGTAAACAAGCCAGGGTCCCTGTACATGAGCCCAGTAAATGAGACAGGGTTGCCCCGCACGGGAGCTTGTTTTCCTAGTTCACAATTCAATATCGAGCGTTGGGGTTAGCAACTCATTATGCTCGCTTCTGGTCACGAGCCAGGAAACACAAGTATTGTAGCGATGCTACGCAATCACGAGATCACTTAAAGAATGCAATGACATGACAATTAATTTGCGTACCGTTAATGGAATTTAAACATGACATGGTAATTGTGCAACATGATAAATGTCGGATCTAGTTTCATTGTCAAGCTAGTTCCTAAATTTGCGCCTAGTCGAGTATCATTTCGTCGCCTAGCCTCTTTTACGCCTACAACAAGCAAATGGCCTAAAATATGGCCTAAACCCTAAGTGGCAAGTTTCACTTGCCTAGCACCGGTGATGACGATCACGAAGGTTCGTCTCGCGGATGCTAATCTACGGGGAGGTCGCTGTTATGGAAAAACAATCATCAAACAACATGTAATTTCATTAGGGTTTCATAAAACTCAACGGGTTATGAAAACATCAAGAGATCGATTTCTTACCGTGAGGAGGCGGAAGAAACACTCCGGAGAACCTAGGGACCAGATCTGGAAACGAATGGAGAAGTTTGGAGAACTAGGGGTTTTTTGGGGATTTTGGGGATTTGATGAGATTTTGAGGAGGATGAGAGGTAGAATGTGTTGAGGGAGGGTTTAGATGATGGAGGATGGGCTTGGGATGAAGGAATAAGGGTTTGAGGAAGAAGGGGGCTCAATGGGGGAGAAACTAGGGTTTTTGGTCGTGAGGGAGAATGAGAAATCGTTTGGGAGGGGTTTAAATAGGATGGGCTGGCGGCTGCCCAGAAATTAGGGTTTTAACACAGATTAGTCGGTCACAGAGCAACCACTGACCGACTAGTTTGGGAACTAGTCGGTCGGTCAATCAACGTAGACCGACTAAGCCTAAACAGTAACTTCTGACCAAAAATAGGATTTAGATTTAGTCGGTCAAAGAACAAATACTGACAGACTAGTTTGTCATCTAGTCGGTCGATGAACGTTCTTAAACCGACTAAGAGTGAACAGTAACTCGACTGTACAGTAGAACCAAGAATTAGTCGGTCTGAGTACAAAACTTAACCGACTAGTTTGACAACTAGTCGGTCGAAAGATGAACTTAGACCGAATAAGAATGAACAGTACTGATACTAAAATTTAGATGATGTGTTAGTCGGTTAAAGAAGCATTGCCGACCGACTAGTTTGCAACCTAGTCGGTCAACTAACGTTCTTAGACCGACTAACGATAAACAGTAACGTCTATGAAATTTAGAAAGCCAACTAGTCGGTTCAAGAAGGATTGCCGACCGACTGGATCGTCATCTAGTCGGTTGGTGCCCCTTCTTACACCGGCTAATAAGCACCAAAAGTTCCGATATGGAGCGCGGAGCTCCGGGATCGATTCCTAAGACTCCTAGGCTTGATCTAATAGTAAGATACGACCGTTATAAAGCCCGTCATGAATGACATACTCCGAAATCGACGATCCTAAGGAAGAAATGAGAAAACACGACGAAACGATCGAAAACGAAAGTTACGGAGTCGATAACCACACATGAGGAGAAAATCCACCAAAACATATATTATAATATAATAAATCCGGATACATGAAAACCAGTCGTTACGTCCTCCCCAACTTAAGAAAAATTCCGTCCTCGGAATTTCCCAACACTCACGTGTCCGGGAACAAAAGTGGGAAACGCTCTCGCATCTCATCCTCATTCTCCCAAGTAGACTCTCCGGGTAAGCCGTGTCGCCACATCACCCTCACAAGATTGACAACCTTGTTCCGAAGTGACTTCTGACGCCGGTCCCGAATCTGCACTGGATGCTGGTCATACGTCATATCGGGGCGAACGGTAATCTCCGAGAAATCCACAGCATGAGATGGATCGCTAATGTATCGACGAAGCTGCGACACATGGAAAACATTGTGAACTCCTTCCAAAGATGGCGGCAAGGCTAAGCGATAAGCTACCTCGCCAACCCTCTCCAAAATTTCAAACGGTCCAATGTATCGCGGGCTCAACTTCCCTCGCTTCCCAAAACGAATCACACCGCGATTCGGGGAAATCTTCAAGAACACATGGTCGCCCGGCTGAAACTCCAAAGGACGACGTTTTGCATCCGCCCAATGCTTAAAACGGTCCTGAGGAATTCTCAACCTCTCCCGAATATTCCTGACAATATCCACGGCCTCCACGATCATCTCAGGTCCCAACAACTCCCGATCACCAATGTCATCCCAACTCAATGGCGATCAACATTTCCTCCCATAAAGAGCGGCGAAAGGCGCCATGCCAATACTCGCCTGGAAGCTGTTGTTGTAAGAAAACTCCACCAAATGTAGATGGTCCTCCCACGAACCCTTGAAATCCAACATGCACGCCCTCAGCATGTCCTCCAAGATCTGAATCGTCCTCTCGGACTGGCCATCCATCTGCGGATGGTACGCCATGCTGAAACTCAGATGCGTACCCAAACTCTTCTGCAAACTCTGTCAGAACTGAGATATGAACCTCGTGTCCCTGTCTGACACGATACTCACGGGGACCCTGTGAAGTCGCACGACCTCCTGCACGATTCACGTTACATCACTATCCAAACTAGGAAAAGGAAATAAAACGGAGAGTAAAAAGAATTTACCTCCATATATCTCCTTGCTAGCGCCTCAGTGGACTGTCCCACTCGGAACGGAATAAAGTGCGCAGATTTGGTCAATCGATCTATGATCACCCAAATCGCGTCATTCTGCTTCGGACTCCGAGGTAGTCCAGTCACGAAATCCATAGTGATGTGTTGCCACTTCCACTCCGGAATCGAAAGCGGTTGTAGCAACCCGGCCGCACGCTGATGCTCCGCCTTCACTTGCTGGCAAACCAAGCACTTGGCTACACTCTCGAGCCACACTCCTCTTCATACCATGCCACCAATAATTTAGACGAAGATCCTGGTACATCTTGGTGCCACCAGGATGAACAGAATACGGCGAACTGTGTGCCTCCACCATCAACTCCTCTCTGATATCCCCAGCTGGCACACACAACCTGGCTCCAAACCTTAGCGAGCCATCCTCATGAATCAAAACGTCAGTCCGTAGACCAGCTTCAACCTGCCCTCGAATCCTTACCAATTTCGGGTCTCCGGCCTGACTTGCCTTAATCCGATCCACGATCGTTGACTGCACCTGCATGTACATCAACGAAGAAGCCTCCCCAGGAAGAACAATCTCCACTCCGGACTCGCAAAAATCCTGCTGCAATTTCCACTGCGAGGTCAAAATCATCACCGCGGGAAGCCTACTCAGTGCATCAGGGACCACATTCACCTTGCCTGGGTGAAACTGCAAATCAATCTCATAATCCGCCATAAGCTCCAGCCATCGACGTTGTCTCATGTTGAGCTCCTTCTGAGTAAAAATATACTTCAAGCTTTTGTGATCGGTGAAGATCTTCACTTTCTCACTCAGCAGGAAGTGCCTCCAAATCTTAAGAGTAAACACAACGGCAGCCAACTCCAAATCATGCGTCGGGTAATTCTTCTCATGAACCTTAAGCTGACGAGACGCATACGCCACAATATGTCCGTGCTGATGCAACACACAACCGAGACCCTTGCCAGAAGCATCGCAAAAGATCTCAAATCCACCGCTGCGATCAGGCACAACAAGAATAGGGGCAGTCGTCAACCTCTCCTTCAGAACGCCAAAAGCATTCTCACAATCACCCGACCAAACATAAGCAACATCCTTTCGCGTCAACCTGGTCATCGGCTCAGCAATACGAGAAAAGTCCTTAATGAATCGTCGATAGTAACCAGCAAGTCCAAGGAAACTCCGAATCTCAGACGCAGACGACGGAACAGGCCACTCCCTGATGGCCCTAATCTTCTCGGGATCCACAGAAATACCATCCCCAGTTACCACATGCCCCAGAAAAGCAACTCGATCCAGCCAAAACTCGCACTTTGAAAACTTAGCATACAAACGATGCTTCCTCAAGATTTCCAACACCGTCCTCAAGTGCGATGCATGCTCTTCCTCCGACTTCGAATAGATCAGAATGTCGTCGATAAAGATAACGACAAACTTATCCAAAAAGTCGTAGAAAATCAGGTTCATCAGATTCATGAAAACTGCGGACGCGTTAGTTACGCCGAAAGGCATAACCACAAACTCATAGTGTCCATACTTCGTCCTGAACGCTGTCTTCGGAACATAACTCTTCTTCACCTTCAACTGATGGTAACTACTCCTCAAATCCAATTTAGAAAACACCCTCGAACCTCCAAGCTGATCAAAAATATCATCGATGCGAGGCAACATGTATTTATTCTTAATGGTCACCGCATTCAACTCCCGATAGTCCACGCACATGCGACGTGAACCATCCTTCTTCTTCACTAGCAGCACCGGTGCTCCCCACGGAGACACACTAGGATTGATATAACCCTTCTGCAAGAGCTCATCCAACTGCTTCCGCAACTCTTCCAATTCTGCAGGCGCCATACGATACGGCGCCTTCGAAATCGGCTGCGCACCTGGAATAAGATCAATAGAAAATTCTAAAGCTCGATCAGGTGGCAAACCAGACATCTCCTCAGGGAAGACGTCATCAAAATCACGAACCACAGCTGGCCTCTCCAACTCCATCTGCAAAGCCACAACCTCCACTGGTCTGGCCCGAAATCTGACAGGACCAAGCGAACTGCTACCTCGGCTGAACTCAAATACTGGATGTCCAGGAATCTCGAACACCACCTTCTTCCTCCGACAGTCGATCTTAGCATAGAAGCTCGCAAGCCAATCCATCCCAAGAACTGCATCATAGTTGATGATGCCGTGTACAATGAAATCAACGTAAAGCTCATGTCCACAGACCACCAACGAGCAAGAATTGCAACCACGATGCACCAAGACCACGCCATTCCCTGTAACGATATTCCAACTCTTGGGAAGAGGGGACGTCGACAAGGAATGCCTCTCCACGAAGCTCCGAGAAATAATGCACATCGATGCACCAGAGTCAAAGAGGACTCGTGCAGGAAATGTGCTGTCACGCCCCGCTTCCCAAAAACACGGAGGCGGAGCGTGATGAAGGCCCGCTTAGGCCGGGGCTGAGAGCCCGGACCCAATAAGCGTCGGTAGTATTCCATAGCAAAAGTACAGGTCCCTGCATGTTAGTACGAAATAACAAAAGTACTGAAAGGAACATTTCATTTTATTCCAAAGTTTATCATCAAAAGTACTGAGAGTCTAACAAGTGCCGAAAACGGCTACAACTGCTGAAAGGAAACTAATGGTGCAAGCACCCAACCTAGACGAGAAAGTAAGAGTGCAACGCACCCAACAAAACTGAAATGGATAACTCTAGATCAGCAACAAAGGGTCTCTAACTCTGGTCGTCCTCTGGATCGTACTCCGGATCAGTGTCCTCCGGCTCCAAGTCAACTGGCAAGTCTGCCTCGTCGACGTAATCTGGCTCCACACCTGACGTACAACACCAAAAGAGGAAACTGTACGTCAGGCAAAGTCTACACAAACCGTCAGACTCTACTGCAAGTGTATCAACTATTAACAATGATTTACTGGTTGATTTAGCATGCTGGGGTTATAACTGAGTAACGAAAAGTAGCGTAGCAAGAAAAGTAAACGTAGCAAGTAGTAGACGTAGCGTGTGCTACCGACTACGGGACTAACCTACAGGTGTTGAGACAAGACGTGACGTGACGGGACAGGACAAGACAAGACGGGACAGGACAAGTAAGACACGAAAGGGTTCACGCCTTACGGTTCGAGGGCGGCCAGACCCTCTCCCCGTGCGCACGCTCAACCCTACCCCAACCCAGAGACTCAGGACAAGAAGTACAGAGATCACTTCCGCTAGGGAAGCAACTGAAATGCCCGTAGGCTTTTTGTATCACGGAGATCACTTCCGCTCGGGAAGCATCTGAAACGCCCGTAGGCTTTTTGTATCCGTAGGCTCTTTGTATCACGGAGATCACTTCCGCGGGAAGCATCTGAAACGGAAGCATCTGAAACGCCCGTAGGCTTTTTGGGAACATAGAGATCACTTCCGCTCGGGAAGCATCTGAAACGCCCGTAGGCTTTTTGTGTAACAAGACACGACACGACCAGTGTAGGGAGTGTTATTCTAGGGTGTCCACACGCACGCACATGCAAGATAGTCCTATGATGTCAGCAGTTTATTGTTGTCAGGCTCAGACTTCGTCGTCAAGTCTGAGCCGTCTCGGGTCGTCCCGGACGCTATCATTTCACGTCCGGTTCTCATCACATACAATCTAACAGTTCTACAACTGGAACTAAAGCACAGTCAAAACACAAGTGGATACACTTGCCTGGAATGGCGAGTGCGTCGTCAGTCCGGGGCGTCTCGTCCGATCGTCGCGTCCGCGGTAGTCCGTCTGAAAAGGGATCACGGCGGCGGTGTCAAGTCGCGATTTTCGTCAAATCCTATTTAGGTTCATTTCTAAGTTAGGCGTGGCTACCCTAACTGTCACAAGTCAAATAGTGTCCGATCAGCCTATCCGACGATTCTATCCTATGTGCACAGTTCAAAAGTCCGATCGTCGATCCTATTGTTCACAACATTTTAAAGGAGCAGAAAATAAATTTAGTGAGTTTAGTTTCCGATTTTAGTTAGGTTTTCAGTTTTGGCTACGGGGGGTTTCGCTACGAGTTACGAGAAAACCAACCTCTCCGGAGTCTGAAGTAGTGCGGACGTAGGGTCTGAACGGAGGGGTGTCAGCGGCGTCTACAGCGTCTCAACTACCAGTAGCGTAGTGGGACTCGTCCGGGCATCGGACGAAGTGTTGTCTACGAGCGAAGATGGCGAACTGTGAAGGCGAGTCCTGCGGTAGCAGTCCGTAGGAAAAGTGGGTGGTGCGGTAGCTCCGTGCAACAGCGAGCACACGAGAGACGATGCCTAGTGCCCAATACAGCGAATGACGGCTCAACGTCGTTAGGGGTAGTCGGGGTGGTCGCACGAGGGGCCGCGGCTCAGATCTGCGGCGATCAGCGTCAGCGGCGGTGCGGGGTTGCAGCGGCGGAGGAGAACAGCTGGCAGCCGTGCGGGCTTGCGCGGCGGCAGGCGTTGACACGACGCGGCGGCAGATCTGAAGGCGCTGCGCGGAGCTACGGGCACAGCGGCGTGGATAGGGCTCGGCGGCGGCGCCGAGCGTCTGAGATCGAGGGAGAGAGAGGGGGACGACGCGGGGAGGCCGGCATCAGATCTGCGGCTGAGGGGGCAGCGGCACGCGCTTAGGGGCACAGCACAACGGCGGGTGCGTGCGGCGAGGGCAGATCGCGACGGCGGGGCGTGAGGGGGGCCGCAGGGCGAGGTAGGAGCGAGGGGGAGCCGATCACCGTCGGCGGCGGCGGACGAAATCGCGACGGCGGCGGAGCTGAATTGCGGCGGCGTGAGATCGGAGAGGGCGAGCTCGTGAGGGGGGTCGCGGGGCGAGGGAGGAGCGAGAGGGAGAGATGGATCGGAGAGGAGAGGGGGAATTTTGGGGGATGGCCGGCGAACGGCGGCGCCGTCGTGGGGGAAAGAGAGAGAGAGAGAGAGAGAGAGAGAGAGAGAGAGAGAGAGAGAGAGAGAGAGAGAGAGAGGAGAGATCGGACGGGAGAGGGGAATTTTGGGGGGCGGCGGCGTGCTGCGTGAGTGAGGGTTTGGATTTAGGGTTAGGGTTGATTTTAGGGTTAGGGTTAAAATAGGGTTTAATTTGATAAAGAGCCCTAAGTTAAAATTTTAAGTGGACAAAGGGAAGAGCTGAAGGGGGTGCAGATTGGGGTAAGCCTAAGGATGATTAGAGGAACAGATTTGGGAAGATTTAAAAACGTTTTAAAAGAGGGATTTAGCCAGATTTGGTTAACAGATTTGAATTTTGAAAAGATCAACGCAAATCAACGGTCCATACTTCTCGGAGTGATAACTCACAATCCGGGCGTCAGAAAAATAATCTGAAAATACCGGGTCGATCGCGGAGACGAGACGCACAGATCTACGGAGCCCGATCGTACGTAGCGCCTACCAAAGATTTACGTAAAATTCGGGACGGCGTTTTGAGCCAAATGACCAAAACGCCCCTATCGAGTCGACTTCGTTTTGCGAGAAAACGACCGCGAAAAGATGTTCCCAAAAATTACCATAAAATTCTACTCGCCCAACTGATCTCAATGTCACAGCACATCGCATAGAACAGAAACCGGAAATAGTCAAGAAAATACGTGCACGCTAAAGCACGTGCACGCAGAAAAATTTAATTAGGTCGGAAAGTGACCGTTACATTCTACCCCACTAAAATAAAGATTCCGTCCTCGGAATCGACAACACTAATCAGCAAACAAAAATGGGAAACGCTCCCTCATCTCCTCCTCGCGTTCCCAGGTGGATTCTCTAGGTGATCCGTGACGCCACATCACTCTCACCAGGTCGACTACCTTATTCCTCAATTTCTTCTGTCGACGGTCCAAAATCTACACAGGCTGCTGGTCATAGGACAGGTCCGGGCGAACTGTAATCTCTGAGAAATCGACCGTGTGCGATGGATCACTGACGTACCGACGTAGCTGAGATACATGGAAAACGTCGTGAACTCCCTCCAAAGATGGTGGCAGAGCAAGGCGGTAGGCCACTGCTCCCACACGCTCTAGCACATCAAAAGGCCCAATATATCTCGGACTCAGCTTTCCCTTCTTCCCGAAACGAATAACTCCGCGGTTCGGAGAAATCTTCAGGAAGACGTGATCTCCAGGCTGAAACTCCAAAGGTCTCCTCTTGGCATCTGCCCAATGCTTGAAGCGATCCTGTGCAACTCTGAGCTTCTCCCTGATGTCCCTCACGACATCCACAGCTTCCACTATCATCTCGGGACCCAACAGCTCCCGATCTCCGATGTCATCCCAGCTCAGTGGCGAACGACATTTCCTTCCATATAAGGCAGCAAACGGCGCCATGCCAATGCTCGCCTGGTAGCTGTTGTTATACGAAAACTCCACCAAGTGGAGGTGGTCCTCCCAAGAACCCTTCAAATCGAGCGTACAAGCTCGCAGCATATCCTCCAGGATCTGAATAGTCCTCTCGGACTGGCCGTCGGTCTGCGGGTGATACGCCGTGCTGAAACTCAGACTCGTTCCCTAGTTCTCCTGCAGACTCTTCCAGAACTGAGATGTGAACCTCGTATCTCTGTCAGACACGATGCTCACGGGGATTCCATGTAAGCGTACAATCTCCTGCACGTACACGGTCTACATCACTACTAACTCAGAAGAAAATTTCAAAAGGGAAGTAAGAAAAGAAATTTTTACCTCCAGATATTTCCTCGCCAAGGCTTCCGTAGACTGGCCCACTCGGAAAGGGATAAAGTGTGCAGACTTGGTCAATCGATCCACGATCACCCAAACTGCGTCATTCTGCCTCGGGGTCCGAGGTAAACCAGTCACGAAATCCATCGTAATATACTGCCACTTCCACTCCGGAATAGGAAGCGGCTGCAGCAAGCCGGCTGTACGATGGTGCTCAGCCTTCACCTGTTGGCATATCAGACACTTGGCAACGCTCCGTGCCACGCTCCTCTTCATGCCAATCCACCAATAATTCAGACGGAGGTCCTTATACATCTTGGTGCCCCCAGGATGTATAGAATATGGCGAGCTATGAGCCTCGCTCAACAGCTCCTCACGAACATCACCTGCAGTTACACAGAGCCTACTGCCATACCGCAGTGAACCATCCTCATGAATCATGAACTCCGTCCGAAGTCCAGCTTCGACCTGCCTTCTGATCCTCTGAAGCTTCGGATCTCCTGCCTGTGCTGCCTTGATCCGATCCACGATCGTGGACTGAATCTGCAAATTCATGAAGGAATGAACCACACCAGGTAGTACAACCTCCAAATCCATCTCTCTCAGCTCCTGCTGAATCCTCCAGTCGGCAGTATGCATCATCGCAGTAAGAAGTCTACTCAAGGCATCAGGCACTACGTTCACCTTCCCCGGATGATACTGCAAATCTATCTCGTAGTCAGCCATGAGCTCCAACCATCGTCTCTGACGCATGTTGAGCTCCTTCTGTGTGAAGATGTACTTCAAGCTCTTGTGATCAGTGAAAATCTTCACACTCTCACCTAGCAAGAAGTGTCTCCAAATCTTCAGTGCAAAGATCACTGCCGCCAACTCCAGATCGTGTGTCGGGTAATTCTTCTCATGAGTCCTCAACTGACGAGAAGCATACGCGACTACGTGGCCATGCTGATGCAAGACGCATCCTAGGCCCTTCCCTGATGCATCACAATAAACCTCGAAGCCTCCGCTTCGATCCGGCACTGCCAACACCGGTGCTGTGGTCAACCTCGCCTTCATGATACTGAAGGCCTCCTCACAAGCATCTGACCAAAGGAACTCTACATCCTTCCTCGTCAGCTTCGTCATCGGCTCTGTAATCTTCGAGAAATCCTTGATGAACCGCCGATAATAGCCTGCTAAACCAAGGAAGCTCCTGATGTCTGACGCTGACTGCGGTGTCGGCCAATCTCTGACTGCTCTGACCTTCTCCGGATCTACAGATATGCCATCACCGGACACCACGTGTCCCAGGAATGCGACTCTGTCCAGCCAGAACTCGCACTTGCTATACTTGGCATAAAGCTTGTGTCGCCTCAGCGTCTCCAGCACTGTCCTCAGATGACAGCTGTGCTCTTCCTCAGACTTCGAATAAATCAAGATGTCATCAATGAAAATGACGACAAACTTATCCAGGAAGTCATAAAATATCGAGTTCATCAAATTCATGAACACCGCGGGAGCATTGGTCACGCCAAACGGCATGACCACGAACTCATAATGTCCGTATTTCGTCCGGAAAGCTGTCTTCTGAACATCGTCTTTCTTCACCTTCAACTGGTGGTATCCACTCCTCAAATCCAACTTCGAGAAGACTCTCGATCCTCCAAGCTGGTCGAAGATATCGTCGATGCGCGGCAGCGGGTACTTATTCTTCACGGTGACAGCATTCAGTCCTCGATAGTCCACGCACATCCTGCGGGACCCATCCTTCTTCTTCACGAGTAAAACTGGTGCGCCCCATGGCGACACACTAGGGTGGATAAAACCCTTCTGCAGCAACTCATCTAACTGCTTCCGCAGCTCCTCGAGCTCCGCGGGAGCCATACGGTACGGCGCCTTCGATATCGGTTGCGCTCCTGGCATAAGATCAATACCAAACTCTAAGGCTCGGTCGGGTGGCAAACCTGAGATATCCTCTGGGAAGACGTCGTCGAAGTCTCGGACGACTGCTGGTCGCTCGATCTCCATCTCCATCGGCATAGCTGCAACAATCGGTACCACCGGCGTGGCCCGATACTTGATGGGCCCAAGCGACTCATCTCTGCTACGGAATTCGAACTCTGGATGGCCTGGAATCCGGAACACCACTCTCTTGCTGCGACAATCGATCGAGGCGTGGAAATCTCCCAACCAATCGATGCCAAGAACGGCATCAAAATGTGGCAGGTCATGGACAATGAAATTTGCAAAGAGCTCGTGTCCATTGACCACCAGAGGAATCGATCTACATCCCAAGTTCACTGTCACCACTCCGTTTCCCGGTGGTGATGTCCCAACACTTGGGAAGTGTATGGGTGGGAATGGAGTGTCTTGTCACGAATCTCCGGGATAAGATGCACATGGATGCACCGGAGTCGAACAAGGCCAAGGCCGGGTGAGAAGACACTCGAATGGTGCCTAAGATATAGGAACTACGGTCAAACCAAACTACTCTAACAAACAAGTCAAACAAGCCAAACTAACAATTAAAAGCTAAACTATGAAAGGAAGGACTAGAATCAAAGAGTTACCTGCAATAACTCCATCCAGCTCCTCAGTCTCCAAAGCGGTCATGGTGTAAGCCGGCCTCTGGGGCTGCGCTGCTCTCTGAAACATCTGCCTCTGTGGCGCCAAGGGTGGTCCACGAACGGTAGGTCCTCTCTGAACTGGAGCAGGCGCTCTCATCTGCAGCGGGGCTGGCGCTCCAACTACAGCATGACGGGCTCTCGGACAATCCTTAGCTGCATGCGACGCATCTCCACAGACCAAGCATGAACCCAGCTTCCTCCTACAATCCTTCTGGACGTGTCCTGGCTTCCCGCAGTAATGACACGGTCCCTTGCTCTGACTCTGAATGGGAGCTCCAGGCCTCTTAAATGGTATTGTCTGAACTGGCCTCATCGCCGGCCTAGCAGGTGGCCGGTACTGCTCCATAGGACGCTTCCCCTTATCAGCTGGAGGGTCAGGTAGGAGCGAAATAAGCTCATGATTCTTTGCAGCATCCAGCACCTCCCTCATAGTCGTGAAACTCACCGAAGACATAGAAGATTGAATCTTCGGGCGCAGTCCCTGTCGGAAACGATCGGCTCGCTTCTCCTCCTTCTTCACCATATGCGGAGCAAAGCGACTCAGCATCTCAAACTCCGCCTCATACTCCTCGACGGTCATGTTCCCCTGTTTCAGATCTATAAATCTGCTCAGCAGCTCCCTTCTGGTAGTCTTGGTGAAGTACTTTGTCTGGAACATAGACCTGAAGGTCTTCCAATCCACTGGCTTCTCCAGACGCCTCTCCTCAAGGCGCCACCAGTTCCTCGCATTCTCTGTCAGCTGCATCTTCGCTATCTCCACTTGGGTGTCGTCAGGAATCTTCGCAGCAACTAACTTCTCCTTCGTGCTCTGGATCCACTCGTCAGCAGCTAGGGGTCCCTCTTTCCCTGAAAATGTCCTCGGCTGGAGCTCGTTGAACTGCTTCACTCGTGGAGCAGCTCGAGGGGCAGGCGGAGGTGGGGGTGGTGCAACTGGGACAGCCTGGGCAGCACGCTGGGACTGCTGAACCAACTGATGCTGCACCTCCAGCATCTCTCTCATCACGCCCAGAAACTGGCGGAACTCTCCGCCCTGCTCGTCCAGAACTCCATCTCCTGAGCTCCCCGATCGAGTGATACGTCGTCCTGCCATCCTATTGACAGAAAGACACGGATTAGACTCGTACATTTATGGGATGATAATAAAATGAAATTTAATACTTCGATTATTCCGTACTCGCAGAAAAGGGGACCTGCATGGGCCACCACTAAAACCTGTCACGCCCCGCTTCCCAAAAACACGGAGGCGGAGCGTGACGAAGGCCCGCTTAGGCCGGGGCTGAGAGCCCGGACCCAATAAGCGTCGGTAGTATTCCATAGCAAAAGTACAGGTCCCTGCATGTTAGTACGAAATAACAAAAGTACTGAAAGGAACATTTCATTTTATTCCAAAGTTTATCATCAAAAGTACTGAGAGTCTAACAAGTGTCGAAAACGGCTACAACTGCTGAAAGGAAACTAATGGTGCAAGCACCCAACCTAGACGAGAAAGTAAGAGTGCAACGCACCCAACAAAACTGAAATGGATAACTCTGGATCAGCAACAAAGGGTCTCTAACTCTGGTCGTCCTCTGGATTGTACTCCGGATCAGCGTCCTCCGGCTCCAAGTCAACTGGCAAGTCTGCCTCGTCGACGTACTCTGGCTCCACACCTGACGTACAGCACCAAAAGAGGAAACTGTACATCAGGCAAAGTCTACACAAACCGTCAAACTCTACTGCAAGTGTATCAACTATTAACATTGATTTACAGGTTGTTTTAGCATGTTGGGATTATAACTAAGTAACGAAAAGAAGCGTAGCAGGAAAAGTAAACGTAGCAAGCAGTAGACGTAGCGTGTGCTACCGACTATGGGACTAACCTACAGGTGTCGAGACAAGACGTGACGTGACGGGACAGGACATGACAAGACGGGACAGGACAAGTAAGACACGAAAGGGTTCACGCCTTACGGTTCGAGGGCGGCCAGACCCTCTCCCCGTGCGCACGCTCAACCCTACCCCAACCCAGAGACTCAGGACAAGAAGTACAGAGATCACTTCCGCTAGGGAAGCACCTGAAACGCCCGTAGGCTTTTTGGTATCACAGAGATCACTTCCGCTCGGGAAGCATCTGAAACGCCCGTAGGCTTTTGTATCACGGAGATCACTTCCGCTCGGGAAGCATCTGAAACGCCCGTAGGCTTTTGTATCACGGAGATCACTTCCGCTCGGGAAGCATCTGAAACGCCCGTAGGCTTTTTGGGAACACAGAGATCACTTCCGCTCGGGAAGCATCTGAAACGCCCGTAGGCTTTTTGTGTAACAAGACACGACACGACCAGTGTAGGGAGTGTTATTCTAGGGTGTCCACACGCACGCACACACAAGATAGTCCTATGATGTCAGCAGTTTATTGTTGTCAGGCTCAGACTTCGTCGTCAAGTCTGAGCCGTCTCGGGTCGTCCCGGACGCTATCATTTCACGTCCGGTTCTCATCACATACAATCTAACAGTTCTACAACTGGAACTAAGGCACAGTCAAAACGCAAGTGGATACACTTGCCTGGAATGGCGAGTGCGTCGTCAGTCCGGGGCGTCTCGTCCGGTCGTCGCGTCCGCGGTAGTCCGTCTGAAAAGGGATCACGGCGACGATGTCAAGTCGCGATTTTCGTCAAATCCTATTTAGGTTCATTTCTAAGTTAGGCGTGGCTACCCTAACTGTCACAAGTCAAAAAGTGTCTGATCAACCTATCCGACGATTCTATCCTATGTGCACAGTTCAAAAGTCCGATCGTCGATTCTATTGTTCACAACATTTTAAAGGAGCAGTAAATAAAATTTAGTGAGTTTAGTTGCCGATTTTAGTTAGGTTCTCAGTTTTGGCTACGGGTGGGTTTCGCTACGAGTTACGAGAAGACCAACCTCTCCGGAATCTGAGGTAGTGCGGACGTAGGGTCTGAACGGAGGGGTGTCTGCGGCGTCCACAGCGTCCCAACTACGGGTAGCGTAGTGAGACTCGTCCGGGCAGCGGACAAAGCGTGATCAGCGAGTGCGATCAGTCCAAGGCAAAACATCGAGCTAGCGTCGCGGACGGCTGCGGACAGATCTCGATCGTGCTTACGGCTAGTGGCTCCGTGCGGTAGCTGCAGACAGCACAGCGGCGGCGGAGAGCGCTGGCGAGTGCTGTGCGGCACTTGGAAGCCGAGGGAAGTGAGAGCAGGGCGGCAGGCTGCGGTTCAGATCTGCGAGCGATCATCGTCAGCGGCGGTGCGGGGTTGCAGCGGCGGCAGGCGCTGACGCGACACGGTGGCAAAGCTGAAAGCGTTGCACGGAGCTGCGGGCACATCGGCGGGGATCGGGCTCGGCGGCGGCGCCGAGCATCTGAGATCGAGGGAGAGAGGGGGGGACGACGCGGGGAGGCCGGCGTCGGATCTGCGGTTGAGGGGGCGGTGGCACGCGCTCGGGGACACAGCACGGCGGCGGGTGCGTGCGGCGAGGGCGGATCGCGACGGCAGGGCGTGAGGGGGCCGCTGGGCGAGGTAGGAGCGAGGGGGAGCCGATCACCGTCGGCGGCGGCGGACGAAACCGCGATGGCGGCGGAGCTGAATCGCGATGGCACGAGACCGGAGAGGGCGAGCTCGCGAGGGGGGTCGCGGGGCGAGGGAGGAGCGAGAGGGAGAGATGGATCGGAGAGGAGAGGGGGATGGCCGGCGAACGGCGGCGCCGCCGTGGGGGAAAGAGAGAGAGAGAGAAGATCGGACGTGAGAGGGGAATTTTGGGGGGCGGCGGCGTGCTGCGTGAGTGAGGGTTTGGATTTAGGGTTAGGGTTGATTTTAGGGTTAGGGTTATAATAGGGTTTAATTTGATAAAGAGCCCTAAGTTAAAATCTTAAGTGGACAAAGGGGAGAGCTGAAGGGGGTGCAGATTGGGGTAAGCCTAAGGATGATTAGAGGAACAGATTTGGGAAGATTTAAAAACGTTTTAAAAGAGGGATTTAGCCAGATTTGGTTAACAGATTTGAATTTTGAAAAGATCAACGCAAATCAACGGTCCAGACTTCTCGGAGTGATAACTCACAATCCGGGCGTCAGAAAAATAATCTAAAAATACCGGGGCGATCGCGGAGACGAGACGCACAGATCTACGGAGCCCGATCGTGCGTAGCGCCTACCAAAGATTTACGTAAAATTCGGGACGGCGTTTTGAGCCAAATGACCAAAACGCCCCTATCGAGTCAACTTCGTTTTGCGAGAAAACGACCGCGAAAAGATGTTCCCAAAAATTACCATAAAATTCTACTTGCCCAACCGATCTCAATGTCACAGCACATCGCCTAGAACAGAAACCTGAAATAGTCAAGAAAATACGTGCACGCTAAAGCACGTGCACGCAGAAAATTTAATTAGGTCGGAAAGTGACCGTTACATGTGCACACCAAAACCACACCTAACAAGCAATTAACAATCAAACCCTAGTCTAGCAAACAACCATGTTCAAGCAAACAACACAAGCTAACAATAAAAAACAGCTAGGAAAATAACGGCTAGATTGAGGATTACCTGCGATAACCTCATCCACAGCCTCGCTCTTCACAGCGGTCATCAGAAAAGCCTGCCTCCTCGACGGAACAGCCTGCTGAAAAGCCTGCCTCTATGGAACAAGAGCTGCTCCATGTCCAGCAGGAACAGACGCTCGCTGCTGCAACGGCTGCGCTGTAACAGGTGCCCTCCGCAGCTGACTCGCATGCCGACAATCCTTCGCGACACGAGAAGCATCACCACAAACCAAACACTAGCCCAGAAACTTCCTACACTGATCCTTGATGTGGCCAGGCTTGCCGCAGAAATGGCAAGTCTTCAGAATAGGCCCTCCTGGCCTCTTAAACTGAGCTAGCAGATTAGGCTTGAAACCAGGCCTAACCACCGCTCTGGCTTGCTCCATAGGCCTCTTCCCAGCACCAGAAACATGTCCTCTCCTCTGACTCGGGTTCAGCTCCTGCCTCCTGGCAGCGACCAGAACCTTCTGATAAGAGTCCAGATCAGAAGAAGACACAAAACTCTGGAGCTCCAAAGCAAGTCCCTGCAGGAACCTCTGAGCCCTCTCATCAGCATCCTGCACCATCTTCGGTGCGAACCGACTCAGCCTAGTGAACTCTTGGTGGTACTGGTCCACCGTCAAGCTCCCTTGCTTCAGATCAATGAAACGCTGCAGCATCTCCTTCTTAGCAGCCTTCGGAAAGAATTCCTCATCAAACCTGGACTTAAAGGTAGTCCAAGCTATCGGCTCCACCAGCATCTTCTCTTCCGCATCCCACCAGTTCCGAGCATTATCCTTGAGTTGCCTCTTCGCCAAATCAACCCATCCAGCCGGGGTGATCTTGGCCATCTTTAGATTATCCTCTATGTTCCGAATCCACTCACCGGCAGCCAGAGGACCCTCAGACCCATCAAAATATGCGGGACCCAGCTCCCGAAATTGCTTCTCTCCCGGCTCAGAGCGAGGGGCATCCGGAAGAGCCCGGTCAGCTCGAGCAAGTGGAGCATTCTGGACTTGCAGGAGCACACCCTGCTGCACTTGCATCATCTGGAGCATCATCCGCATCATCTCCCCATTGGTGGGTTCCCGCTCAGGCTCCTCATCATGAGGGAGCGCACCACTACCTCCACCACGGGTGAATCGCCTTCCTGCCATCTAATGACATAGAAAACGAAGCAGATTAGACTCATAGCTTATGACTCGGACGCCGAACTTAGTTCATTGGACATCTAATATTATTATCGCATTTCCGATAATCGCAGTTACAGAAGGACCTGCATGGGCCACCAACAAAACCTGTCACGACCCGCTTCCCTAAAATGGAGGCGAGACGTGAAAAGGTCCGCACGAGAGTGGAGCTGTGAAGCCCCAAACCCGATAAGCGTCAATAAAACATAAGCAGGTCCCTGTAACCACAAACAGAACAACAATAATAACACAAGGAGAGATAGAAATAAAATTCTCATATCTCATAATTTGTCCAACACAGAAAAAGTCCAACATCCAGAAAAGCCACCAGGCTAAAAGAAAGAGTCTAAAGGCCCAGAACAAGGCCAACAAAAGCAACATCGCAACAAAGTATAGGTGCTACGCACCGACAACAAAACAGCAGTCTAAACAAAAGGAAAACACAACGAAGACACTAGGACTGGTCCCCAGTGTCCACGTACTCCCCGTCAAACACAAGCTCGGGCTCGGCGTCAGCAAACACCTCGTCCTTAACAAGGTACTCAGGCTCAGGATCTAACATGTGTCACCTAAAAGAGTAAAGGGGCACATGTCAGCAAGTCTAAAAGACTTGGGCAAGGAAACTGAAAGTAAGGCAACTAGCAACCTAGCAGTTTTAGTATGCATGACATGGCAGTTATAACATGAGTGCACGAGCAAGACATGGTGAACAATAAGTACAAGAGAACAATTATAGGGGCAAGACAGGAGTAGCCAAGCTACTAACAATCTCAATCAATTCACTATTCACGTTTCACCGTTGTTTGTAGATGTTTACGCCTTACAGCTGAATGGTATAACATTCACGCTGATTGGCCGCTTAACACTACCCCAAAACCTAGAGTTTACTCCCTACTACTGCAGTTGTTGATCAGGCAGACTCCCAGTCGATTGGCCACTTAACACTACCCCAAAACCCAGAGTTTACGCCCTACTACTGCAGTTGCTGATCAGGCAGACTCCCAGTCGATTGGCCGCTTAACACTACCCTAAACCCACACGTAAACAAGCCAGGGTCCCTGTACATGAGCCCAGAAAATGAGCCAGGGTTGCCCCGCACGGGAGCTTGTTTTCCTAGTTCACAATTCAATATCGAGCGTTGGGGTTAGCAACTCATTATGCTCGCTTCTGGTCACGAGCCAGGAAACACAAGTATTGTAGCGATGCTACGCAATCACAGGATCACTTAAAGAATGCAATGACATGACAATTAATTTGCGTACTGTTAATGGAATTTAAACATGACATGGTAATTGTGCCACATGATAAATGTCGGATCTAGCTTCGTTGTCAAGCTAGTTCCTAAATTTGCGCCTAGTCGAGTATCATTTCGTCGCCTAGCCTCTTTTACGCCTACAACAAGCAAATGGCCTAAAACATGGCCTAAACCCTAAGTGGCAAGTTTCACTTGCCTAGCACCGGGGATGACGATCACGAAGGTTCGTCTCGTGGATGCTAATCTACGGGGAGGTCGCTGTTATGGAAAAACAATCATCAAACAACATGTAATTTCATTAGGGTTTCATAAAACTCAACGGGTTATGAAAACATCAAGAGATCGATTTCTTACCGTGAGGAGGCGGAAGAAACACTCCGGAGAACCTAGGGACCAGATCTGGAAACGAATGGAGAAGTTTGGAGAACTAGGGGTTTTTTTGGGGATTTTGGGGATTTGATGAGATTTTGAGGAGGATGAGAGGTAGAATGTGTTGAGGGAGGGTTTAGATGATGGAGGATGGGCTTGGGATGAAGGAATAAGGGTTTGAGGAAGAAGGGGGCTCAATGGGGGAGAAACTAGGGTTTTTGGTCGTGAGGGAGAATGAGAAATCGTTTGGGAGGGGTTTAAATAGGATGGGCTGGCGGCTGCCCAGAAATTAGGGTTTTAACACAGATTAGTCGGTCACAGAGCAACCACTGACCGACTAGTTTGGGAACTAGTCGGTCGGTCAATCAACGTAGACCGACTAAGCCTAAACAGTAACTTCTGAACAAAAATAGGATTTAGATTTAGTCGGTCAAAGAACAAATACTGATAGACTAGTTTGTCATCTAGTCGGTCGATGAACGTTCTTAAACCGACTAAGAGTGAACAGTAACTCGACTGTACAGTAGAACCAAGAATTAGTCGGTCTGAGTACAAAACTTAACCGACTAGTTTGACAACTAGTCGGTCGAAAGATGAACTTAGACCGAATAAGAATGAACAGTACTGATACTAAAATTTAGATGATGTGTTAGTCGGTTAAAGAAGCATTGCCGACCGACTAGTTTGCAACCTAGTCGGTCAACCAACGTTCTTAGACCGACTAACGATAAACAGTAACGTCTAAGAAATTTAGAAAGCCAACTAGTCGGTTCAAGAAGGATTGCCGACCGACTGGATCGTCATCTAGTCGGTTGGTGCCCCTTCTTACACCGGCTAATAAGCACCAAAAGTTCCGATATGGAGCGCGGAGCTCCGGGATCGATTCCTAAGACTCCTAGGCTTGATCTAATAGTAAGATACGACCGTTATGAAGCCCGTCACGAATGACATACTCCAAAATCGATGATCCTAAGGAAGAAACGAGAAAACACGAAGAAACGATCGAAAACAAAAGTTATGGAGACGATAACCACACTTGAGGAGAAAATCCACCAAAACATATATTATAATATAATAAATCCAGATACATGAAAACCAGTCGTTACAGCAGGTCCCCCCTCTTCTACCACCCTCTTGCCTTTATCCACGGGACCAAACTTCTTCGTTAGTGTCACCCCGGCCGCCCCTAGCACCTCCTCCCTTGTGTGTATCATGTCCTCGCCTGCAAAGAAGAGAAAGATTAGGGTGAGCCTACATAAAGAAGTTCATCCGAGTCAAAACACCTTTGGGCCAGAAGTGTTAAACGAGCCGGTCGTCCTGGATCAAGCTCGCCAGCTGACGGTCTGCCTTAGGAATCTCCGTCAAAATCTGAGCGTTCACTAAATTCTCTCCCTCCAAGGCCATTACCTCGTCCACCGAAGGATTCACTGCGCCCCAGTTTGACCTCAATGCCACGTAAGTCGGCATCGAGAGGAAGAGGAATCTCTCCCTCCCCGTCACATCGGCCGGCACCCCAAGGATGAGATCTTGCCCCTTCTTCAGATACACACAATAATGATTCATCCTCTTCCTCACTTCGAAGAAGTGCTGGAAGAGCGTCAGAGGCGGACTCAGATTACTGGCAAGGTAGAGGACGACGAAGCCGACCAGTTAACTGAAGGAGTAGGGTGCCAGCATAAAGGGTGAAAGTTCGAGGAAATTCAAGATATGAAGAAGGTGGGGGTTGATCGGGAAGCAGAGCCCTAATTCGAAGGCCAGGAGATAAACTCCGACCTCATTATCCCCGGGCCAACATATCATCTCGTCAGGACCGGGGAGGCGCACTTCACAAGGTGGCCGAACATACCTCGCACGGATCTCCCGAATATTGACCGTGTCCGCTCTGCACCAAGTGGCCGCTATCGTCCTCGGCACCTCCGTTCGGAATCTTCTCATCCTCCATTGCCACATCTCCTCCTCCACTTCCTCCTTCACCGTGCCACTCCTACCTCCGGCCTCGAAACGTAAAGCCATCTAAAAAGTAGATCAAGAAAATACCTAGCAGAAAGAAGACAGACTGAAGAGACTACAAGACAAGTAGCACCGATGATGGCAGCAATGGCGGTGACGGCAGTTGGAAAATCGAAAAAGAAGAACTCGAAGGAACTTGAAATCAGAAGGAACTTGAAATCAGGAGAAACTTTCACCGAATCCTCTCACTCCCTACTTATAGCAGGTGATAGACCATCCCTACCATCGAAGCTCCGCCACGCGGTACCGATCCGAGTAGTTCTGGTGCCTCGACTGCCACCAGTGGTCATGTCAGCCACGCGTCACATCTTAGATGGCATGGACGCCTCGATTTCTTCCCACCTTTCAAATCAAAATAATGAGGACGAAACGGTGGGCGGGAACTTCGAAGCAACTGCCGCCATTTTCAAGGTCGGAACAAAAATAGTTTTGTCCCTTCCAGGTAGATGGAGAGATGGTGCGTCATTCGAACTAGGACGAGCTTCCGCCCCAAGCTTGAATGACGGTGGCAATTGTTACGACCTGAAGATCGTGATACTCCGACCTTTCGTCCAAGCTCGCCATGCGTACAATAAGCTCGCCCCTGGTCCGTGATGTCCGCCTTGACTAGTGGAAGGGCGTCCTTTGCCCCAACCTTGCCTTCTGGTCGTTCGCTCCCCCTTTAGTCCGCTCGCCCCCCTTTAGTCCGCTCGTCGCCTGTCGTCCCTGACGTCTGCCTCGATTAGCGAAAAGGGCACATTTCACCTCGCACCTTGCCCTTTGATCGATTGCTTCCCTCCAAGCTTGCCAGGCACACAATAAGCACGCCCGTTGCCCACAAGGTCGACCCAATGACCCATGCGCAGCCCAGCTCCTCAGACGCACCTCAACGATCCTTCGGCCCAACGAACGTGACAAACGTCCTTGTACGAGAAAGCAACTGACACTTTCGTCGCTCGACAACCTGACAAAGCACCCCCTGGCCGCTTCGCTGTCTGACCGTTTGGTGCTTTCGGCTCTGACACTCTGACAAAGCACCCCAGGCCGTTGCGTCGTCTGACAAAGGTATGGCTTACATGCATAGATCTGACATCCTCGGTCGAAGCTTCCCTTGTCTAACACGTCAGCTCAGCATGACAGGTCAGCCCTACCTAACGGCCTCTTCGACTGTAAATACCCCTTGATCTCCTACGAGAGAGGGGTTGGCTAATCGATTCTCAGATTCATTACTCAGCACAAGAGCAAAGGTCTTCCACATCTTTGTTCTTCCACCATAGCTCGCCACGCAAGGTCGACTCACTTTAGTCCGGCCTACGTGTCTAGCCCCCATTTCTAAGCCCTAATTCTAACTTAGACATCGGAGAGGCTAAGGGTTGGAACCCAACCCGGCCTTTCTGACGAGCTGCTCCGTGCGCAGGTGAACTTGTTCTAGCAGCGAGCAATCGGCATTCGACTCAAGGTGTGAGACGAACAAGCGACGTATTCACAGGATTGATCCAGAGATCAATCTTCGTTCTACACCTAGCCTCATCACCCCACTCATCACCTGTAAAAAATCCTACCCAAGCTTCATCCAACCTGTAACCACCGTGCCCTTGGTTCCCCTCTAAACAAATTCATTGTACGTGGATCTTACCTCGCATCAACAATAGAACTTTCTTTTTTAACTCTTTTTCTCTTTTTTTTGTTTTTTAAACATATATATTCACATGAACAATCCCAAATAAGGATACAAAGATAGAAATTTTTTTCTTTTGAGATTTTAGGATTCATGGAGCTTATTCTTTTTAGCATAGGGAAGATGCAAATATAAGACTCACTAAAGGGAAGATTCATCAATGACTATAAGTATAGAAATGATTTTCATGATATGTGGAGAAAGAATATAAGATAACGCTCGGTTCACACTTTTGTATGTACACAACAACTTCAGCAGGGTGATGTAATCTACTCAGTTTGATTTCAAAAAGCAAACTAATCTATTCATATCAAATGAAAGTTATTCATTCAACCTGGAAGTTTAATACACATTTCATGCAAAAAGAAGTGATAATAAGATACAAAGTAGTACTCCAAGTATAGGCAATCAATGTGTGAAGCTTTGTGTGTTTTCTATAAAGAGTATACAATAATGTAATTCCCAGACTCAGCCAATGCTAAAATTCATTTATAAACAAATAAAACACGATGGAAGTTCTTTTTCTCAAATGCAGGGCAATAAATCACATATGACATCAGAAATAAAAAAACAATAGCATGGAAAGAGATACATGCATAAGAGTAAAGCGAATCCAAGCTATAATCATCATAGGGAATTCATCTCTAGCAAAGAAAGTAAAAGAAATAAAGATAAAATAAAAACTAACTATACACATGCAAAACACTCCAAAAATAAAGAAAACATGATGCATGGCAATAAAAATGAAAAAGGGCGTGGAAATAAGCGAAAAATAAAGAAAAGTGAAAAATAAAGATAAAAATGAAGAAAATAAAAAGTGTGTGTACACTCACTCCCCCAAGCTAAACATCACATTGTTCTCAATGTGCGAAGTATGTCACTAGGACATATAAGATAGGGGTGGGCGGGTGTGGATGCAGTATGATGCAAAATAATAGAAAATAAAGAAAATAAAGAAAATAAAAGATGATGATGTATTAAAATGGTATATGTAAAAAAGCATGAAACGTGATGAATGGATGTAGAATGGTAGATGATATATGCAGGATGGATACAAGATGGTGGCCGAAAAATACATATTCTCCCCCAAACTGATATATATAGTGCCATGCAAAATGGTGAAGATAGATGGGCAAACAAAATAAGGGGTGAGGGGTGAGGCAAAAATATGACAGGCATTAAAAGTACGTGCCTAAACTGTGGTGCAGCGTCATCACCTCCCTGTGGCGGCGGCGGCGGCGGCGGTGGTGCAGACTGCTAAGGGGCAGACTGGGGTGCCGATTGCGGCTGCTGTTGCAGGTGCTGAAGAATCTGGTTTAGCGTGAGCTGAATACCAGGAACCATGTCGACACGGGTCTGCTGGATAGTAACGGTAACTATGAGAGCCATATAGTCCACTCTAAGCCCACTCACTGCCGTCTTGACTGCGCAGAGGTGCAAGTCAAGGACGTCGGGAGCGGAGGTAGAGGGTCGAATAGATGGTGGGCAGGAGTGTCTCACACCGCCTCCAAAAACAAGTGGGGCCACTATCGGGTGTGTGCGCAGTGAGATGCGCACAACAAGATTTTTAGCCTTTAGTGGAGGCTGAGACACATGAACACTCTCAGAAGCATGTGCAACAGCTTAGAAGGATAGGACATCAGCAGAGGACGAGGCTGGCAGAGAGGTCGTGGCAACAACTATGGTGACAGACACCACGACACTCTCGGTATAGACAGCGGCATCAGAGACTGAAGCATCGACAGATGGGGTGGTCGTGAAATCAGGAGATAAGGATACCCCAGGAGTTGAGAAATTAGGGGTAGATAGGGTCTCAGCAGTCACAGAGGAAGAAGGCTCGCCACTCTCAAAAGTGATGGGGTCGGTGCTCTCAAAGCTCATATACAGAACGGGATCTACTCTCAGCGGTGCGGAGGTGGTGGGATCAGACACATCAACAGAAGAGCTCTCGGCACGAGCAGAAGGGTGGACAGATGTACCGGGCTCGGGGATCGGATCAGAGGCAGGTTGAGGAATCTGGATCTCAGGGGCAAGAGGGTCGAGAAGGGGCTCCTACTGATCTCCATCAGGCTCTAGCACGTAGACAGCTGGGATGAGGATGTCCATCTGGGGCCTCCACTCCCCACCTGCGGGTCCAATGTAGGTCTGAGCGGGACTCAGAAGCACCGTATAATCTGCATAAAATGGACCATGTAGCCAGACCCAATGTCGCTGACCATGGGGGCGGAGCATCTTCATAGGGGCCAATAAATTGAGAGATAGTGAAGTGGGGCCCGTAGGACGATGCAAACCAGCATGAAGCTCAATCTCAAAAATGGGAGCTAGGAGGGTAATAAAACCGCCACAACATATCGCCTTCTTGGAGGCGACCGTGCAAACTATGCGGTCTAAATACCACCTAGCTACATTTATAGAAATGGCAGGGACTAAGACGTCCCCGTAGCCCTCTAAGGCTCTTTCCCTAGTCATCGTGTAGAGCATGAAGAGATCCGACGTGGACACTCTCCCAACCTCTGGCCTGGCTAAAATGGTAGTCGTCAAAAGGCACTGTGTAGCAAGGGTGGACTATGGAGGAGGCCTTGGCCCGACTAGGGTCAAAGTGGTGCATGCCAATGATCGTGTCCTAGAAAGCATCAGAAGTAAAGACAGACGGGGTATGGTGCATGGGACCGTAAGCTCGGTTGGGATCTGGGACAAGAGGCCAATGCAAGTAAGCTCGGAGCGTGTCGTGTGAAATCTCACACTCACGATCCATAAGCCTAAAACAATATCCACTGGGAGTCCTATGAATAGAACTCAATACCTTGAAGGTCGGTTGGACAAAGGTATCCACCGACACCGACAAAAATTCGTGCCAACCGAAGTTGTCATACAACTGGAGCAGGTCATGTAGTACCCCTAGGCGCTCTAGTGTGTCGATATGCACGAACCTAGTGGGTACGACCTGATGCTTGGAGAGCCCCTCAAATTTGATGCGGTGTACGTCATCTCTGAAGGTGATCCCAAGCGTGTCGATCACATGGGCAGGCTGTGCTGGTGGGGGTGGAATATGTGAAGTGGAAGATGGGAGTGTGTGAGGTGGATCGCTATGCGGTGGGGACTTCACTCTAGAGGAAGAAGGACTGGAGTCATCGGGCTTCTTCCGCTTGGCAGCAGGCTCTTGCGCACTAGACCTATTGCGACGTGGGGTGTGTGGAGGCATGAGTAAATGCTGTGAGATGTGAAGCAATCAGAAGGTGCTTAAAATAAAATAAGGAACACGTATACCAAGTGCGATACGATTCCATGCAAGAAAAATGAGCGAGAGGCACCTCCCCTAAGCTTCGATCAACGTATGATCTCACCCAAGCTATCCTGAAGTATAAAAAAGATGAATTAGCAATGAATCTCATAAAATTTTGGGGTTAATCAAGAGTATTAGGCGAAAATAGGGTTGATTTAAGAATGCGGTTGAATTGGGCTTATTAAATGAATAGGAGTGAAATAGGCAAAATGGAGGGGAGGGGTGTGGTAGCCGTCGATTGGCACCGGAGAGGAGGCCGAGCATTGTCGGAGGTAGCGTCAGGTCGGAGTTACTCGAACACGGCGATCGGTGGCTCGGGCGAGGCGAGGCTGGGATCGGGCGAGTCGGGAGGAAGAGGGAGGTGTGGGGATTTGGGGATTTCGAAACGCAGCATCGATTCGGGCGAGTGAGCTCGAATTTTTGTAAGGATGGCCTGCTTAAGCCACTCCGCCGAGTGACGATCACCACTCGCTTGAGTAGTGCAAACCTAAAGATGTTTTGAATTGTGGCGCTTTGTCTGAGTTGAGTGACTCGGCCGAGTAGTTTGAGTCACTTGGGCGAGTGACAAGTTCCACTCGGTTGAGTGATAGATAGAAACCGAGTGATAATTTATGGAGTTTCTGCTACAGTCTCCTACTCGGTCGAGTAAAAATAGTCACTCAGTCGAGCGAACTAATCTACACGACCGAGTAAATAGGCCTCACAGAGCGGCCGAGTGACTTTTGCCGAGTGGCATATAATTTTTAGAGAGGGGGTTTGAGGTTTCCATGTATAGTATCCCACTCGGTCAAGTGAGATCTTCACTCGGTCGAGTGAGATCTTCACTCGGCCGAGTGGGCTGCTCTTTTCAGCTCCAAACTCTCTATTCTCTTTTAGCTCTTGTTTCTTCCTCTCCCGTCAGTTTCTTCCTTCCTTTGGTATTTAAGCGCGTCCCTGGAGCTGCTCTCCCTTGCCATGGCTATTTTCATTGAATGGTTTCCTCATACCTTCTTCCTGCAATGAAAAACATTGCCCGTTGTCAGCTTTTTCCTTGACTCTTGACTCTCTAAGCTAATAAAGATCTAGAACAAAAATAAAAGTAAAATTCAACTAGAAAATAAGATAAAACTGTCGGGTTGCCTCCCGATAAGCGCTCATTTAAGGTCTTGATCTCGACCCCTTAAGATCTTTTGTTTAGCGCGTGATGTTCGGCGCATAGGAGATGCACGTGTCAAACTTTGCGGGGAGGCCCATGGGGTTCAGATGTTGTGCTTGTTCTTCTTTGGCTTCCTTTGAATGCACCTCCTCTCTAATGATGGTGGGGGATGAATCCCCCAAGCTTTTGTTCTTGGCTTCCTTTGGGCTTTCCCGGCGGTGAAGATGTGTTCGTCGGTGGCGCTTTATTTCTTTGCTTCACCGTAGAGAGCTTGCAGAGCTATCTAATCATTACAAAATCAGCATCGTTCTCCTCTTCCTCAGTGAGAGGATCCTGCGTATCTCCAATCGTAGTGCCATTTTTATAAATTGGCACTCCATCAAGACTATCCGTGTGCAAAGCTCCAATGGCATGTGGCATGGCTTCATCGATAACCTCATCAAAGAGGGGCACATAATCGCCTTCCTCCCGCAAGGATCTATTCTTCCTAGCTCGTGGGCGGTGGAACTCGACTTCAATATTACCAACATTGAGTGACAACATTCCATCCATCACGTTAACAATAACTCCAGCTGTAGCTAAGAAGGGGCGCCCAAGTATAAGAGATGTATCACGCTCTTCTTGCATGTCCATGATGACAAAATCACATGGCATGCAAATTCCTCCTGGTATTTGCAATGTCACATTCTCGACGATCCCCACTGGCCTAATAATCCGTCCATCGGCGAGTTGAATCTTCATATCTGTGCCCTTGAGGTCGGTCCCTGTATTGATCTTCTTGAACAGGTAAGAGGCATGAGGCTCACGCTTGTAGTCAAATCTACCAAAGCTTTTTGTAGGGGGACTCCACCAAGAGTGCATGGAATCCTAAAACTTCCATGATCCTTTAGCTTCTTCGACAACTTTTCTTCATTAATGAACCAAGTACCTTATTCGACGAGCATGATCTTTGTTCTTTTTCTTCCCATGATCAGATCTTTGAGAAACTTCGCATATGTTGGGATTTCAATAATTGCATCAAGGAACTAGATGTTCAAGCTAATGCCTCTCAAATACTCCAGAAATTTGGCGAACTTCTTCTCCATTTTGGCCTTTGCCAACCGTTGAGGAAATAGTACCGGTGGTGTATATGTACGCTCCTTCCGAGGCTCATCAATTTCAGATTTTTCTTCATTGTTTGTTATCGATGTCTGCTCCTTCTCTTCATTACTTCCCTCTTTCTCAACTAGGGTTTCATCCTTTGATCTTATAGTTTGGTCCATGATGAGAGTGGTGTCCTTCCCGCCTCTTGTAGTAACCGCCACCACTGCATTGATGTGGCCAGTGTTGCTCCTAGGATTTGGCGCCGGTTGGGCCAGTAATTGATGTTGGGCCTTATTAAGCAAGGTAATCTGTTCTGCCAATTGCGCCACTATAGTATTGAGACTATCTTGGCCCGTCGTCAATCTAGCGTTGATTTTCTTCTGCTCGGCCATAAATTCTTCAATGCTAGTCTTATGCTCTGACCTCTGTGGTACCGGCGGTGGATTTTGGGGCCTCCAACCTTGATTGAATCTGGGGGGTCTATAAGGCCCCGTTGTTGTGTAACGCCTCGCTCCCCAGGATACCCGGGAAGTACGAATTCGTCCCAGGTGTTTCCAGAACAGCGAGCGTTGAAGGGAAATACAGAAAAACTCAAGCAGGTCCACTGTGCACTACTGGGATAGTACCTATAATGTTCCCACATACAAAACACAGAACACAAAGCATCACAGAGACATCAGACATCCACAAGGACAACAAAAGAAACACTATATATATATATATATATATATATATATATATATATATATAATGGCCAACATAAAAAACATCCACCTCTCATACATCATATAAATCAAAATTCCCAAGAGTATAAGTCACTCTCCTCACCCCTCACCACCCCATCCTACAACTCCATAAGCCCAGCTCTTCACCAACACCAATACCTAAAAAGTCAACGGTGGAGCACGTCATGCGTGACCTAGTATGAAGTCCCAACTTCAACTAGTATGTCATTCCTTAAATGCATCTAGTCATGCATAATATAATAAAATGAACGAGCTAAACAGATTTATGCATGGCATGGCATTTATAGTATGATGCACAAAGTAAATGTGACATGGCAGAAAGGAAAATAAACAAGACAATAATATAGAAAGAAGCAAAACAAGCACAGATAAATGGTTAGCGTTTTGGAACCTAGGTAGTGGGTAGGACCCTTTTGGTACTGGACCTTTCCTCTAGTTAGGGTGGATCTGTAACTTTCCCAAACATGCTATGGACTAAGCCAAGCATGCAATGCTGTTAACAAAGGAGCCCTTTCCTCATTCCTCCTCATATCTGCCACTCCCCACCTCATGGGCTACGACAGGAGTACAAACCACAAACGGTCCATCACTTATGTCCACCGACTACTTTGGTTTCCCCAAACCTGTGTCACCCTCCTTTAAGAGGACTGAGTCATTCATTTACTTATAAAACATACATGTATTAATGTGAAGGAAACATCATGTCGGTATGACCATATCACTTTCTTTCCATTTTTCCCTTTCCACATTTCACAACATTCTTAGGACATGCATCTCCTTGTGCATTCCCTTTCCAAATCCATATATCATAACAAAACAACATCTTTAACAACATCTTAGTAAGACCATCATTAATAACACCAACACCATTAATAACACCAACATCATTAATAACACAACATCATCATCATTAATAACACCAACATCATAATAACAACAACAACAATAACTACGGGCCATTATCACCTCCAAATATACCACGAGGATTAACATGATATACGACATAGAACTTTGCCATTCACATGGAACATAGCACATATATGTCAACATGAAGCTAACAAAATTATTAACATAGAAACTAGAAATGTAACACATTGAACTTATTATGAAAAGGAACATAGAGCATGGCTATTACATGGGGACTAACATGAAATAATCATAGTCAAGGCATATCAATGTCACTAGAATAGCAACTTAGATGAAGTTTAGACATAGCTTATCATGTCAACTTGGACATTATAAAATGTTTACATTAGCATGTGCATTAAATTAGTATGTTGGCATGGCATGAGTATTATTATTTCTATATGAGAGTAGCATGTCTAGATGAGTATGAACATTAGCTTAGTATGAACATTAGATCATAATTACACCATGACACTTAACCATATCTTGCATAATGGATTTTAATTCTTCACATGGAAATGTTAACATTAATACTTGTAAGGACCCTAGCTATCGGGAAAACACTAGAAGGGAGGTTGAATATTGTTTATGCAATTTAAAAAGATAGTTACACCAAATTAAATTCCTAACCAACACTTAAAACACTAGAAGGGGGGTTGAATATTGTTTATGCAATTTAAAAAGATTGTTACACCAAATTAAATTCCTAACCAACACTTAATGTGAAATAAAAGTAAACCCCAAAATGAAACAATGCAAACGCAAGGATGTTTCAAGGGTTCGGATTACCGAAGTCACTTCCTGACTTGTTCCTGGTAATCCAACGTCCCTTCCACCTGGATACCACCGGATACTCAAGTTAGAACCCTAACTTGAGGTTTCCTTAAAAAACCCACTTGTAGCAACCCTACAAGTGAAATCAAAATACACTCGATGTCCTTGACTCCCACAACTTAAGAGCAATCAAAACACTCTCACAACCGAGGAGTAAATCAAATAACGAAAGTTATGAAATATGAAATTAAACAACACTTACAATCACCTATGCCTTGAAGTAGAACTTGAAGGAGAAGAGTGTCGTGTGTTGAATGACACTCGTGGAAGAGAGGAAAGCCCTTTCTCTTGACTGCACCAAATTCCTAGAAGATTTCTCTTTGGTTCTAGGTTGGAGAGCAAGAAGATAGATATGCGACTGAGTAACAAGCCACAGTCGACTGTCGCTAGGACATGCGCCTGTGAAATGCACATCAGTCGCCTGATAGAGTTAAAGCTAAGAAGCCCAAAAGTAGACTGATTAAGTTTGTGCATAACATGCGACTGTAGAACAAAACATAATCGATTGTTTTAAGACAGGCTACTGTAAATCGTTCAGCAGTCGACTGTTGAAATCATGACATGCACATTCTTGATAGAAATGAATTGGAGTCTAAGAAAAGTTGATCTTATGATTTCCTAAGATTGAAATGTAGATGCGTGTGTGCTCCAACATAGTTCTACTTTTAAGCTACATACTAGAAGAGAAACAAGAAGATTACATTTGAAGAACTCTCTCTTCTATCCCACGCATGAGCTTGAAGTCTTCTAGGAGCTTCAATCACCATCTATGATCATCCAATCAACTTCCTTTGCTTTCAATGATCTTTGAGTGTCATCCATTGCTAATTGATCTTCATGATATGCTTAGGCAGTGGATTAACTGCAAATAGGGAATTAGTCACAATATTTATGTTTGCTCATCATTAACACCAAGTAGGGAGAAGTCCAATACTCAACATTATCCCCCCTTTTGATGATGACAAACAAACATAAACAAAAAGATAAATAATTGTGCTTAAAGAAAACTTACTCTCCCCTACATAGATGCCAATCAAGTTAGTCAATAAATATTAGGGCATCCATAGATCAAATGAAGAAAATGAGTAAGATAAGCATTAATGGAATGATATGATTGAATTCATGAAATCTAGGACTTTATAATCCATATTCATTGTATCTTACTCCCCCTAAATCTAAGGCAACTTCAATCTTAGATTCAAACTAGTTTTGAATTAGAATTTACTTAGCACATAATTATGATATGTTTATTTCTCTCCCCCTTTGGCATTATCCAAAAGGTGGGAGTGGAATAACAACAACAATAGTGCTACATAAGTACTAAAAAATCACAAGAGTCTAAAGATATATAAATCAAAAACTCATAAATCACATTAAAACTTAGCTGACTAAAGGAATGAAAGTCCAATATCAACATTATGAGTCACAAAAAATCGTCTCAAATCACATTATAAAAAAAGATATCGCATACAAAGAGACATGTTCATAAAATTCACACATATAAGATAGACAATGATACAATGTGTGAAACAGAATGAAGAAACTGCATTTTCATATATAAATATGGTCAAAGTTACAATGGCATAAAATACATCCAAAATACCCATGTACATCCACACACAAAGTGATCAAAATACATATAACATCCATATAACATCAGCATACATAATAACATCATCCAGAACTACATCCCTAACACAAAGTCTAAATCTAAGGGTGAGTGTCCCTAGCAGCAACAGAGGAGGAGAGCAAAACAAGCTGGAACTCCTGAGACTCTGGATCAACAGCGAAATCCTCGGGAGGAGGGGCAGCATCAGCAGGGACATCCTGAGGGGCAGCAACATCAGGATCCTCAACGATCTCAGTGAAGGTAGGAGGAGGAGGATCAGAACGATGAGGTGGAATAAATCGTCTGAGATGATCATGGAATGGAATTCCTTGATGCTAGAATGACAGAGAGAACAATTCATAGATGCCAGAAATCATCTCCTCCAAAAAGTCATGAAAGGGTGCGATAGAGGTAGATGACTGATCAGCTGGAGGAATGGAGGATGACGAAGGAGCAGAAGTAGATTGCCTCTTCTTAGATACCGAATGCAGAGCCGAAGAAGACTTCGACTTTGTAGATGCATCGAGGAGAGGACCAAGAGGCAAAGGCTCGAAGGGGGTCAAATCATTGCGAAAGTGACGGAAAACAAGAGTAAGGAGACCACCATATGGAATGTGGGGAGAAGCAGCAGTAAACTCGACATTGTCCATCATATCAAGGAGAACGCCAGCCCAGTTTACTGACATGCCAGAAAAGATAGCATAAATGCACCGTAGGATCTCCTGGGAGGGCTGGTCGGAAGATCCATACTTTGGCAGGATGTTGGACTTCACCACAAGGTGAACAACCCAAACCCTAGCCAAGAACATGGAGGCCCTGACTCCAGAAGAGAGAACAGAGGGGATCACACGAAATATGTCATGAAGGACAGTCTGATCAAGATCACTAACATCTGAAATAAAGATGTCAGCAAGAAGGGAGCTAGAGGAGGGGATCCTAAGAATGGTCCCTAAGAGAGTAGGGTCAAGACGGATGCGGGTCCCCTGAATGACAGTGTCAATCACACCTGTGTCAGCATATTTATTGCGAATGCGGTTTGCATAGAATAATTTAACCAGAAAGGGATAGGCACGAGGGGAATCGATGTGGGAGAATCAAAAAAGATCACCCAAGCGGGTAGACGAGAGAATCTCTGAGAGTCTCTCAGTAGTGAAGGCCTGATAAACAATGAATCACTCACGAAGGAGCTAGATCCCTAGCAAGGAATGAAACTTTGCCAGACAAGTGTCGTCACGGCAAATAAGGATAATCGGATCAGAAGGAGGCACTGCAGGTGGTTTGATCATCGAAACTAGACTTAGGAGCATGTTCGGCCTTAGCAACAGGCTCGTTGATGTAAACACCAACGTGCTTGCACGAACGCTTCACAAGAGGCTCAGCATCGGAGGAAGAGGGAGAATAGCCTCTCGACGAATCGGAGGGAGGGTCAGCTTTCTTGGTGCGGCTTTGTGGGGTCGCTTGGTTTTGAAAATGGTCGACTTAGAGATCCTAGGGCGTCTAGAAACAATAGTCTTTCCTTTGGTCTTGGGTGCCATTGTTCAATCAAACGAAGGAAACGAAAGAACAAAATCTTCCGATAGAATCGACAGGAGAGACTGAAACCTAATCGACGAAGAACGACAGAAAGGGAGACAAACGATCAAGCAATCGAACGAATGGAGGAGAGAGGCTTCGAATCGGATCGAAATCGACGGAGGAGTGATCGACAATGGATTTGAAAGGGGAAGACGAGGGAGTTTTCAGTCGGATGAGAGAGAAAACGTGCGATCGAATTGATGGCTCTCGTATATATAACGAGGGGTCAAAAGAATCTGGGCCGTTGGATCAAAAAATCGACAGATCAGATCAAATTAAAGAACCGTCACCACAGTTGACAGTCAACTGATGAACTATCATCAGTCGACTAGTTCAAAGGATAAAAATGGCTTAGGTTGACAGACATTCATCTATTGGGTAAATCACAATCGACTGTCGGAGAGACAATCGACTGTATATTACTCATCAGTCGACTGACTGAGAACCAAAGATTTGATGACATAAAAACAGAGACCACTGAAGATATGTACATGCGCCTAATGACCAAAATGCAGTCACCTGTTCATCAGACAGTTGACTGTAAATCCGTCATCAGTCGCCTGTGCGAAAGATACAGTCTGTAGTATAAGAAAAATAGTGTAGGGGAATCGACTGTCGAAGGAAAGACAGTCGTCTGTCATGGTCCAAAAATGCACAATGAGGTTAAAATCCAGAGGATAGATACAACTCACCCTAAGATCTATACTCTAACATAAATCTCAACAAGAAATCACTATCAAGATATAATTGTTTAACACACAAGTCTCTTAACTCAATCCAAAAACTCACGAAATCAACAAAATCTCAATGACCTCTCTTAAAACAAATATATGAGAAACATATAATCTATCAAAAGAAGAGAGGTACCATGATGATATGAGTCCAAATAGGATATCACATGAAGGTTGAACTCCTAAATTTCAGATTCACCTATAATCCCTAATTCTCCACGCAACCGCACAAAAGAATATTCTATAAAAGGTTTAGTGAAGATGTCGGCGATTTGTTTTTGGGTTTCAATGTACTCTAAGATGATGTCCTTCTTAGTTACATGATCATTGATAAAATGGTGTCTCACATCTATGTATTTGATACGAGAGTGATGTACCGGATTCTTGGAAAGACATATAGCACTTTGGTTATCAACCATGATAGGACAAGTATCACAATTGACACCATAGTCCGTAAGAGTGTGCCTCATCCAAAGAACTTGTGCACATGCAAGACCCACGGAAATATATTCCGCTTTAGTCGTAGACAATGATACCGAGTTCTGTTTCTTGGAGAACCAAGAAACAAGGGAATTTCCTAGAAAATGGCAAGTGCCACTAGTACTCTTCCTATCGGATTTGCATCCGGCAAAGTCGGTATCACTATATGAGATTAACTCATATGTGCTAGATTTAGGGTAAAGTAACCCATAATCTATTGAATGATTGATGTAACTAAAAATTTGTTTGACCGCAATCAAGTGTGACTCCTTAGGTCTAGCTTGATATCTAGCACAAAGGCATACGGAAAACATGATATCAGGCCTACTAGCAGTTAAATAGAGTAAGCTACCGATCATACCTCGATATAGACGAACGTCTACATCTTTTCCGTTCTCATCCTTGTGTAAATGGGTCGTCGTACTCATGGGAGTCCGTTTGCTTGAAGACGATTACATCCCGAATCGCTTGATAAGCTCCCATGTGTACTTGGTTTGATGTATGAAAGTCCCATCCTTCATTTGCTGAATTTGCAGTCCAAGAAAATAGTTGAGCTCACCCATATGGCTCATCTCGAATTCATCCTTCATGGACTTAGAAAATTCTTGACAAAGATTAAAGTTAGTAGAACCAAATCTAATATCGTCCACATAAACTTGAATTAAAAGGATGTTACTTTCATAATCCTTAATAAAAAGTGTTGAATCAACTTCACCCATTTTAAAACCTAAATCCAACAGAAAGGTTTTGAGTCAATCATACCAAGCTCTAGGAGCATGTCTCAACCCATACAACGCTTTCTTAAGTCTGAAAACATGGTTTGGAAAATTTTCATGTATGAAACCGGGTGGTTGAGAAACATAAATTTCTTCATTAACAATACCATTTAAAAATACACTTTTAACATGCATTTGAAACAGTTTGAAATTCTTATAAGATGCAAAAGATAAAAGCAATCTAATAGCTTCTAATCTAGCTACATGAGCAAAAGATTCTTTGAAGTCGATACCTTCTTCTTGCCGGTAGCCTTGAGCTACTAACCTTTCTTTGTTCCTAGTGATGACCTCGTTCTCATCGGTCTTGTTCTTGAAGATCCACTTGGTCCAATACTTGGTGACCACTTGGAAGAGGAACGAGCTCCCAAACTTCATTTCTCTCGAATTGCATGAGTTCTTCTTCCATTGCCACTATCCACGAGCTATCCTCACATGCTTCTAGGATGTTCTTTGGCTCAATGGTAGAGACGAATGCACAATGAGAGAATTCTTCAATTCTAGACCTCGTTCGAACACCCACACTAATATCTCCAATAATTTGGTCATGAGGGTGGTTGCGAACGGTTGGGTAAGCTTTGGAAATCCCTGCATCACTTGGAACATCTTCAACAATCTCAGTAGTCGTGTTAGTCTCAAGAATAAAATCATTAATATTGACATTACTAAGAGAATCACATATATCATCTACACTATCATCAAAAACATGAGAAAAATCAAAATCTTCATAAAATGATACGTGTAGTGATTCCTCGATCGTTGAAGAAGTTTCTTTGTATATCCGGTAGGCTTTGCTACGTGTGGAAAATCTAACAAAAATTCCTTCATCGAATCTTGGCTCAAATTTATCTAAGTTACCAAAGGTGTTCTTGATAAAGCATTTTGAACCAAAAACTCAAAAATATTTAACTTGTGGCTTTTTGTCATAAAATAACTCAAAAACGTCTTGTTCGTTCGGGGTCTCACTAGGATCCTATTGAGCACATAACATGTCGTGTGCACCGCCGCTACCCAAAATTGTAGTCCAAGATGACTATCATGGAGCATGGTACAAGCACACTCAATAAGAGTCCTATTCTTTCTCTCTACAACACCATTTTGTGGCGGTGCACGAGGAAAAGAAAAATTGTGAGTTATCCAGGTGTCATCACAAAACTTTGTAAAAGACTCATTCTCAAATTCTCCTCCATGATCACTACGAATAGTGATAATGGTGGATACTAAGAAATTTTGAATCTTCTTTGCAAATATGGTAAACTCTTCAAAGGCTTCATTCTTATTAGTTAAAAATGAGTCCCAAGTAAATCTAGAGAAGTCGTCAACAACAACTAATCCATAATGAGCATTACCTAAAGAAGCGGTTCTAGTTGGCCCAAACAAATCTAGATAAAGTAATTCTAGGGGCCTCTTAGAAGTTATGCATTCTTTATGCTTGAAAGATGATTTACAAAGTTTTACTCTTTGACATGAATCACAAAAGTTTTTCTTACTAAAAGCAATTTTTGGAAAACCTTTGACAAGATCATGCTTAGCTAACTTATATAAGTGCTTGAAATGAACATGACCAAAACAGCAATGCCATAATAGTTGTTCATTTGTATTAGCAACTAAGCAATATTCTATGGTTTTTGGCAAGCTCAAATAATAAATATTCTTACGCCTAATACCAGTAAATAAAACATGTGAATCAAAATCAATAATTTCACACATACCCTCTCCAAAGTTAACCTTGTAAACTTTGTCACAAAGTTGACTAATGGAGATAAGGTTATGACATAAACCACTAACTAAATACACATTAGTAATGAGTGGTTTAGAAGGATTACCGACTTTACCTACTCCAATGATGGTTCCCTTTTGATTACCTCCAAAAGTGACCGTTGCACCATCCTTGATGCTAATCACTTTGGAGAGTAGTGATGGATCTCCTGTTATGTGTTTGGAGAAACCACTGTCGAGTATCCATCCTTTCTTTTTAGAGCCAATATGACGTTTATTGCTCTCTTTTTTCTTCTTGGGTACCTACATGATATACCATAAGCTTATGGTACCCAATTTTTGTTGGGTCCAAGGGGATTAGCCCTTTGGAAGCCAAGTCCAAGTGGACTTTTGCTTCCCAACATAATTACCACTATTAATAATATCATGAAAATAGGAATCAACATAGGTATTCCTATCATTTAAGCTAGTGTTCTTAGGACCCCAAACAGTGTATGTTTTGTGAGTCCTTTTCCTAGTTGCATGCACAATAGATTGATTTCTATGAGGTGTGTGCATCCTAGGAACATGAGTTCTAGCATAAAAATGAGGAGGAGGATATGCATTAGACATATGTGGGTTGTATGCATTCTTAGGAACATGCAAGTTGTATGAACCATATGAAGCATGCATGACATGTGGAGGGTGATCATACAAGTAGGACGGATGCGCATGAGCATATGAGTGTGTATGAGCACGTACATGCGTATTTCTCATGTGTGGATTTGCAAGTGTCCATGGGTGTGGAGCATAGAAAGTGTCATGAGTATCCACTTATGAAGTAGGAGATTTCCTACGTGGATGAAGGTTGGTGTACATGTAAACATGACCTCTCTTTTGGTTTCCACCCGTAATGAGTTTCTTACCGAAAGGAAGAGATTGTGAAGTGGTGACTTTCTTGGTAGGTTTGCTACCTATAGTGTCTTTGACACCACTTGTGGATGCACCGGAGGATGGCCTTACAAAGTCTATAGTGATACCACTATAGGAGGTGCGAGCAATGTATGCATTTGCTTCCACGAAACCAAGACCAACACGATGTGTGGCCGAATATTGGTGTGCTAGCAAATCGTCCAACTGTTCTTTCCCCTTATTAAATCTCATAATACTGGAGGACATGAGCTCATATTTGTCCTTAAGAGAAGAAATGTTGGTATCCAAGGTGGACACCCATGCTTTGAGCTCGTGCACTTGGGTTTTAAGAGAATCATTCTTTAAACCCAATTGTGTGTTTTGTGAAGCAAGATCACTATTATCCATAGGATTTGTTTGATCTAGTTGAGATTTGAGGGTATTCACCTCATTTCTCAAAGTGACATTTTGAGAAGCTAAGTTTGCTTTCTCAAGAGTTAGTGTATCAACAATGGTGTCATTGTTGATAATGCATCGAATGGATAGCTTGCTAACATTCACTTTCTTTAAACTAGTATATCTAAGCATTAAAGGTTGATACTTAGCAAATAGTTCTTCATTAGCAATACACAATTCATCCATAGTTACCTCTGGTTCATTGTTGTCAGAATCACTTTCCTCGGAGAGTGATCTTCCCGGGCCATGAGGCACTTGTGGGCACTTTCACCCTTCTCATCATCGGAATCGCTTGATGAGTCTCCACTTGAGTCATTGAATGTACCGACTAGTACTTTCTTCTTATCTTTCTTATTCTTGTCGGACTTGTGGTACTTCGGAGCCTTCCACTTCTCTTTGTTTCGGAGCATTGGGCGATTCTTCTTGATGTGCCCTGGCTTATTACACTTAAAGGAAAGAGAGGAAGTGTTATTAATAGACTCAAATCTATTCTTAGAGGGAAATTTACCCTTGCAAAAGAAGCATTGGAACTTCGTCGCCATTTGAGCCATCTCCTCCAAGTCCATCTCATTTTCTGATTCTTCACTATCGGAGGATGAAGAATTAGCCTTGAATGCTAAAGCTTTCTTCTTGGCCTCTGAAGGGTTCATCATAGCTCGAATCTTCAATCGGTTTTTCTGTCTTACTTCGTAAGACATGAGAGTGCAGATAAGATTCATGACAGTGTAATTCTTCATGTGTTGACCTCCTCAATGGCTATAGCTCTTCGTTCCCATTTGGAGGTCATCTCCCTTATGATCTTTCTCACCTTCTCTGGTTGGGTGTAGGTTTGCCCAGGCACTTCTAGTTCATTGGTGATGTCGGTAAAACGTCTGTACATCGTTGCTATGCTTTCATTTTCCTGCATGTGAAACATATCGAAATTTTGCACGGCAACATATGTTGGATATGGAAGATGTTTGTACACCCTTGTGTGGGATGTACGAGGGAATACGGACCTCGAACGTCGCGTACACGAAGTCGTGTGCGAAGGGAATCTGTTCCCTTGCGGAGAGGATCTCTAGATTAATGGGAAAGTCTCATTATATGTGCATAAGTGCATGCGACATATGGCTAATAAAGGGGTAATATCTTAAGCTTATATTGTACCATGCATATGGTACAACTTAAGCTTATAATGTGCCATGTACGATGGTACACCTTAGTTAAATTGTTCCAAAGGAACAATTACTCCTAAAATAACTACCTTGGGGGCTATAAATAAGACCCAAGGGTTAGCCATTTCCTTACACTTTTGCATGGCACTCTTGCATGCATTTTCATTCTAGCGAAGCTCTGCCGAAATCCTTCCTCTCCCTTTATCCAAGTTCTTAATCTAAAAGTAGAGATTTAGATTGTGGATTTAGTAGCCTTACTCCGTTCGTGAGAAGACTCGATCCGTCGTGACGAATCCGAAGGCGAAGTTCTGTGACTACCGTGCCGCATACGCAAGCGTAAGTCTCAACTTCATTTATCGATCCTAACTCTGTTTTGGCAGGATCCAACATTGGTATCCGAGCCATACGGGTTCGCCCCGGTCAAACCGTCGCCCCATCGAAACTATGAACGAGTCGTTGTCTTTTTCACGAATGGGTATCCTACCATTATGGATATGGTAGGAACGCTTCGTGACGGAGAGAACGCAGCGGTTGTTCTTTTCACGTTAGGGTCTTCTGTCATTACGGATATGGCAGGAACTCTCCGTGACGGGAAGAACCGACCGTTCATATCGTCAAACTCGTTGTCTTCATGGATGCTGAGTCTCCATTCATAGGGAATGGGTGCTCTCTTCATGTGGAGCGCGTAGTTTACGAATTTTTGAAGAGGGTTATTTTTTGGCACACGGCCATTGGAGGACAACTACTTCCTCGACGAACGGGTGCTTCAGTGGAGAAGAAGGTGGTAGTTATTTCCATCGGGGAAGATGAAATTTGGTGCATGTGCACCATGGCCAAATGAGCTATGAAGGCCATGCACCCCCCTCCCCATGCGGAGGGGGTTGGCTACGGCCAATAACCACCACGGCCACCCCTCCGACGGGGTGTGCGACAACCCCATGAAGGGGGGAGACTGGCCATGGCCAAAGGGCCATGGCTGGTCAAGGCCAATAAGCCATGGCCGGGCCATGGCCGGCTGGCCCTGGCCGGCCACGGCCAGGGCCAGAGAGCCCTGGCCCTGGCCGTGGCCAGGCCAGGGCCTGGCCTCCCTGGCCGAGGCCAGGGCAGGGGCCCTGGCCCCGGCCAGGGCCTGGCCGCCCTGGCAGAGGCCAGGGCAGTGCCCTCGCCTCAGGCTAGGGCCTGGCCGCCCTGGCCGAGGCCAGGGCAGGGGCCCTGGCCCCGGCAAGTGGCCTCTGGCCTAGGCCAGGCCAGGCAGAGGCCTGGCCGGCCTCTGGCCGAGGCCATGCCAGTGGCCCGGCCGGCCCTGGCAGTGGCCAGGGTTGCCGCAGGCCGCCCCTGGCCGGCCAGGGCAGAGGCCCTTGGCCAGCCTCGGCCAGGGCAGGGGCCCTGGCCGGGAGTGATGAAGACCAATTTTTTGGTCGACCAATTTGGGTGTTTTGGTCGACCAATCCGGCATAAGGTCTTGGTCGATCACGAACTTGCCGACTAGCCCATACGGGGTGTCAAAAGGCCTTGGTCAAACACGAATGTGCCGTCTAGCCCATACGGGGCTAACATTTTATAAAGTTTTTTCTTGGGCTCTACTCCTTGAAGATTAGCCATAGTGCTCTACTTCATGCGAGATTAGCCATGTCATTGTGCTCTACTCTACGGAGATTAGCCAATGTACTTATGACATTGTGCTCTACTCTACGGAGATTAGCCAATGTATTTCAAATTTTTGAAAAAGGTGTTTTCAAATAGGTTATGTCCCGTCCTTAATCTGGATAGCGCAATTTAGAATTCCAAGTCCTACCACGATCCGGCCATGGTTATCTAACCCATGGGTGTGTAGAACAGGTCTCGTGGCTTGGCAATTGTTGCGCTAAAATTCTTTGCGCAAACTCTCACCCATTCCATTTTGAAAGATATGTTTTTCAAAAGTATTTTTCCGCTGCTGGTACCATACGGGTATCATTTCTGATTTCTTTTTTACATGAGATAAGTAAGAGGGATACTTTGAAATTTACTTCTAGATGGTAGTTGGGAACGTAGTGAACTTCTCGATTCTAGAGTAACATTTCAGCTTATCCAAGGAACTTATCAAGTGTTTAAGAATCGAAACTTTATGCATAGAATTTTGATCGTGTTTTTCATTTTCTTTGCAGTTTTTTGATTCGAATATGTCAACCGCTTCTAAGAACATTGTCGCCGAGCTTAATAAAGGTGAGAAGCTCAACGGCGACAATTATAAACTATGGTCAATAAAAATCCAATATGTTTTGGAGGAGCAAGATGTGCTTGAAACACTCCAAAACATAATGGAAGAATCTGAGTTGGGCAATACGGCCCAACACAAGAGGGACCGGGAAGCTTATGAGACTTGGACTCGAAAGAACAAAATAGCACGTATTACGTTACTGTCCGCAATGGACAATGACATAATGCGTATATTTCGGGAATTCGACCTAGCCAAAGACATATGGTCTGAGCTAGAAGTAAAGTTTGGTGGAACTTCGGTTACCAAACTCCGCTCCTTAAATATTCAATTTGATTCATACAAGATGCGGCGAGATCATTCTATGAAAAAGCATCTGTGCCATATGGCGAATCTCATAGCTGAATTGAAGGATGTGGGTCTTACGCTGTCTGACGAATAGCAGATCCAAGCAGTCATTCGTTCACTCCCAGATAGCTGGGATAACATGAAAATGCACCTCACTCATAATGAGTGCATTAAAACTTTAAGCGATGTATCCAAACACCTCGAACTCGAGGAAGAGTGGATTCAAGCCGTAAAACCTAGTGTAGAAGTGCACATGGCCGCTAGTTCCTCACATGGAGGAAAGAAGCGGAAGCATAAACGCTTAAGGTTTGTGAACGAACGAAAGCAAGAACCGAAAACCTTAAAGAAGACTAAGAACAAAAAGTGGCAAAAGAATGTGCACTCAAAGAAGAAAAACTTGAAGAAGGTCAAGTGCTTTAAGTGCAACAAGTACGGTCACTTCGCCCGTACGTGTACGGATGGAAGTGATAAGGTAACTTGTAGGGCTAATTACATATGTGTTTCTAGTTCCGTGTTTCTTGCTGAATCTAACTATTTTTGGTTGATTGATTCAGGGGCCACAGACCACGTATCGAAGGACAGAAGGTTCTTCGTAGAGTATCGAAGGATAACTCAAGGAACAAAGTGGATATACGTCGGCAACAACACTCGTGTTGAAGTCAAGGGCGTCGGAACATGAAAGCTAGTTCTCGACAACGGCCGGACTCTATTATTGCACGACGTCCTCTTTGCTCCGGATATTAGAAGGAATATCGTTTCCGTGGTCATGTTAATGTCTTTAGATTATGAATGGAGGTTCTATAAACAAAATTTTGACCTTGTTTGTAATAGTTCTTTAGTTGGGTCGGGTAATGTTTGTAATGGATTGATTGTTTTAAACATGTGTGATGATTCTTCTTCTATTAATGAAAGTTTCCATTTGACAAATGCTTCTAACTCTGAATCTGAGATCATTTGTTGGCATGCAAGACTTGGTCACATTGGACCAACTAGAATGGATAGACTTGCCAAAAGTGGCTTGCTATCTAATGTTTCAAAAGTTGAAATGTCAACTTGCGAACATTGTCTTGTAGGGAAAACTTGTCGCAAGCCGTTTGGAACTGGCACAAGGGCCGAAGTTCCATTACAGCTTATCTATTCGGACATTTGCGGTCCAATGAATGTTAAGACAAGACGCGGGAAGTCCTATTTCATCACCTTCATTGATGACTTCACCCGTTTCGGTCACATTTATTTGATTTCCCACAAACATGAAGCTTTATCTTGCTTCAAAAACTATATGAGTTTAGTGGAAAATCTACTAGATCGCAAGATAAAGGTCTTGCGAACCGATTGGGGTGGAGAATATCAATCAACGAGTTTTAAGGAACTCTGTGATGAAAAAGGCATAGTTCATCAAATAACTATGCCTTATACTCCGCAACAAAACGGTGTTGCGGAAAGAAGAAATAGGACATTGATGGAAATGGTCCGATCAATGATGTCTCAGGCAAATTTGCCCATCACCTTTTGGGGTGATGCATTATTGACGGCAGCATTCATCTTAAACCGTGTACCCTCGAAGTCGGTAAGTTCTACTCCTTATGAGTTGTGGAACAATAGAACTCCAGACTTAAGCATTCTAAAACCTTGGGGTTGTGCCTCTTACGCACATTTATCCTCTCACAAGTATGGCAAACTTGGGCCATGTGGGAGGAAGTGTATCTTCATCCGATACGCTGAAAACTCCAAAGGATATGTTTTCGTCGGTCAAGAGGACAATGGGGGTCTAATAGAATTCGAATCGAGGAATGTTGTCTTCTTGGAAAACGAGTTTCCAAGACAGGGTGAGATAAGTCAAGACTTATCCTTGTTTGAGACTTGGGATCAAGAAGGATCGGAACGTTCGAGTGGGAGAATTCTTGGTGAAGAAGAAAATATGTTTCAAACTTCACCAATGGATGATACGAACGATACCAATCCTATTCCAAGTGGGAGTGATGTTATTCATAGTGGGAGTGACGTCATTCCAAGTGGGAGTGATCAAACTCAAGCAAGACGTAGTAATCGAACGAGGCTAACACCTCTGAGATTTGAGGATGAATTTCCTCAATCATTCATGACATTACTACAAGATGATGACGAACCTGCAAATTTCAAACAGGCCGTCACATGCCCTGTTAAAGATAAATGGATAGCGGCTATGGAAGAAGAACTTCAATCCATGAAAACAAACCAAGTCTGGGACTTGGTTGATTTACCTAAGGGACGTAGAGCCATTGGGAACAAGTGGGTTCTCAAAATCAAGCATAAGGCTGATGGCTCCATCGAGAAATATAATGCTCGCCTTGTTGCGAAAGGTTTCACGCAACAGGAAGGAATAGACTACGAAGAGACTTTCTCTCCTGTCGTGCGTTTTACCTCCATTCGCTTAATTCTGGCAATGGTGGCTTGTTTGGACCTCGAGTTACATCAGATGGATGTAAAGACTGCTTTTCTTAACGGAGAACTAGATGAGGAGATTTACATGGAACAACCAAACGGGTTCGTACAAGAAGAAAACAAACATAAGGTTTGTAAACTTCGTAAATCCATATATGGTCTTAAACAATCCTCAAGGCAGTGGTATATGCGCTTTCAAGAAGTCGTTTTGTCGTATGGTTTCTCCATGCTCGACGAAGACAACTGCGTATACATTAAGAGGATTAAGAACAAGTATGTAATTATGTCTCTTTATGTAGATGACATACTTATAGCCGGAAATGATAAGCGTCTTATCATGGATATCAAAGCTTGGCTTTCATCCGTCTTTGAAATGAAAGACATGGGTGAAGCTGCATATATCCTTGGGGTTAAGATCTCAAGGAATCGTTCCAAGAAACTTCTTTCTCTCTCTCAAGAGACATATATAAAGAAAGTTTTAGAACGGTTTAATATGCAGGACTGCAAGCCAATTGATACTCCAATAAGCAAAGGCGAGGGTCTATGTTTGGAGATGTGTCCCAAAGATCCAAAAAGAAAAGAAAGCTATGGAAAAGGTTCCATACTCCAGTGCTGTCGGGAGTCTGATATACGCCATGATGTGTACCAGACCAGACATTTGCTATGCTGTTGGTATGGTAAGCCGTTACCAATCCAATCCAGGACAGGCACACTGGAAAGCGGTGAAGAGGATATTAAGGTACCTCAAAGGGACCGCGGACTATGCGTTATGCTATCAAGGCAATACCTTGAGACTCGAAGGCTATACCGATGCTGATTGGGCAGGTGATCTCGACGAGCGAAGATCTACCTTAGGCTTTGTTTTCTTGCTCAGGAATGGTGCAATATCCTGGAGCAGCAAGAAGCAAACCTGCATCGCCCTATCAACCATGGAAGCCGAATTTGTAGCATTCAGCATGGCGGTCCAGGAAGCTGTTTGGCTTAGGAAATTCTTAGACAGGCTGACGGATGCCACTGACTCGAGCACTGTTCCTATATACAGTGATAGTCAAGCTTCGATTGCCTATGTCAAAGATCCTAAATTTCATTGTAAGACCAAACACATTGATATTCGATTCAAGTTTGCGAAAGACTATGACAAACGGAAGGAAGTAGACATAGGATACATATCCACGCATAAGATGATAGTGGATCCCCTTACTAAGGCGATCCCCAGAGATGTGTTCTTCAAACACTTATCATCTATGGGAATGCGTAGGTGCTGAGCTGTATCATGTAATATTTCCCATGTCTATAGAAGATCAAAGTTTAATAAAAAGAAGAAGTTCTTTTTTTATATATTGCATACAAGTTTCTTACAAATGATTTTTTATACATTTGTGTTTAAGTCTCAGCTATTTTATTGTGTGTATGTCGGACAGATTAAGGTTGGCTCTCTCACATGAGCAACCGCCTTATCTTATCAGATGGATAAGATAGAGATGAGACTAGTTTAAAGTCAAAATCATTAGACAAATGATTTAGAGTCGTGACTTAAACAAGATAGTCGAATGAAAGATCTGCATCATATGGATGCTTACAAAAGATCTGAGATCTGTATCACAAGGATATTTAAAAGAGATCTCATAGGATTTTTTAAATCCTATCTGTCTTATGCAGGATGAGAGTCCGGGAATATTTCATGGGTAGTAAGGGGACTCAAAAGATAGGCACTGTGGTGTCTGATCTTTCATCCGTACAACATCATTAAGACATACTCTCCCTGGGAAAGGAGTGATGTTGTAATACGTGTTCATACCACGTATGCATTTCGACCACTGAGTTAGTAGCAATAGTGTTTGCTATTATGTGAGACTCAAAGGCCATATGGGTCTTAACTCTTACCCTCAAGGACTCCAATTGGTTCCTTTAGATTTGACGAGATGATCGCTATCTTAGCGTGTTGCTAATGGGCTATGATAATTCGGCTCAGCGGGGCACGTTAGAAAAGCGAATCAAGTCAAGATCAGAAGGTTCGTAAGAAGAGAAAGATTGATTTCATATTCGCATTTGGACTTTAATGATTCAAAGCTGGCCAGCCAATTGTAATCCAGATGGGATTCAATTGTTGAATATAAAGTACATGAAATGTGAAGAAATAATCTAGGGTAAAGCATGCGTTGAACTACTCAACTTTGCACCTTCGAGGTCGTTGTGTATCTCTAACAAGTGCACAACAACAGACTCTACGCGCATGACGATCGCACGGTCTATTTCTCGGTATGATAGATGAAAGAACTAAGAGAAAGACGTTCTCTTACAATCCCCTCAAGTGTGAGTGGGAGATGTTGGATATGGAAGATGTTTGTACACCCTTGTGGGGGATGTACGAGGGAATACGGACCTCGAACGTCGAGTACACGAAGTCGTGTGCGAAGGGAATATGTTCCCTTGCGGAGAGGATCTCTAGATTAATGGGAAAGTCGCATTATATGTGCATAAATGCATGCGACATATGGCTAATAAAGGGGTAATATCTTAAGCTTATATTGTACCATGCATATGGTACAACTTAAGCTTATAATGTGCCATGTACGATGGTAAACCTTAGTTAAATTGTTCCAAAGGAACAATTACTCCTAAAATAACTACCTTGGGGGCTATAAATAAGACCCAAGGGTTAGCCATTTCCTTACACTTTTGCATGGCACTCTTGCATGCATTTTCATTCTAGCGAAGCTCTGCCGAAATCCTTCCTCTCCCTTTATCCAAGTTCTTAATTTAAAAGTAGAGATTTAGATTGTGGATTTAGTAGCCTTACTCCATTCGTGAGAAGACTCGATCCGTCGTGGCTAATCCGAAGGCGAAGTTCTGTGACTACCGTGCCGCATACACAAGCGTAAGTCTCAACTTCATTTATCGATCCTAACTCTGTTTTGGCAGGATCCAACAACATATAGTTTAGAGAGTTTTACCTTGTTCGTTCCCTCATGGGTAACGACGAGATGGTTCCAAATTTGATATGCACTCTTACATGTGCATATCTTGTTGAACTCATCTGGGTCCAACGAACAATGAAGATCGTTCATTGCCTTTGAACTGTTGACTTCGGCAGACTTCTCAGAGGGCGTCCATTTGTTGAAATCCTCTTCGGTGGATTCGACGTATTCCTTGTGTAGAGTTCTCCAAAGGGAAGCACTCCTTAAAAAAGTCTCCATCCGGTATTTCCAATAGCCGAAGTTCGTGCCATTGAAATGCAGATGATGCACCGTTGATTAACCTTCGAATACTGTGGATGCTCCATCACGATCGTGATTGTTGTACGAAGTTAGTGGAGGAACGTTGTTGTTGTTGGATGCCATAGCTTTAAACTTGCGCTTTGATACCAATTGTAAGGACCCTGGCTATGGGAAAAACACTAGAAGGGGGGCTTGAATAGTGTTTATGCAATTTAAAAATATAGTTACACCAAATTAAATTACTAACCAACAATTAATGCAGAATAAAAGTAAACTCCAAAATGAAACAATGCAAACGCAATGATGTTTCAAGGGTTCTGATTACGCAAGTCACTTCCCGACTTATTTCCGATAATCCTACGTCCCTTCCACCTAGATACCACAGGATGATCAAGTTAGAACCCTAACTTGAGGTTTACTTAAAAAACCCACTTGTAGCAAACCTACAAGTGAAATCGAAATACACTCGATGTCATTGACTCCCACAACTTGGGAGCAAGCAAAACACTCTCACAACCTGAGAGTAAATCAAATAACGAAAGTTATGAAATATGAAATTAAACAATACTTACAATCACCTATGCCTTGAAGTAGAATTTGAAGGAGAAGAGTGTCGTGTGTTGAATGACTCTCTTGGAAGAGAGGAAAGCCCTTTCTCTTGACTGCACCAAATGCCTAGAAGATTTCTCTTTGATTCTAGGTTGGAGAGCAAGAGATGAAAGATAGGAATTCTAGGGCTTTTGGATTTTGAGAGCTTTGATATTTAAGAAATGAAAGCTTGAATGTTTGAGCAAATGAATCTTAAGTCAATCAACCTTTCAATGGAACAATAGAGGCTTCTTTTATAGTTTTCTCAAACCCTTCAAGCAGAATCCCCACAAACCCCTTTGAAATCCGTGAAGAAAAACTCAACGGATAGAATCTGCACCCGCGACAGTCGACTGTTGAACAACTCACAGTCGACTGCTGCACTGTGACAGAGGGTAGGTGAGAATTCATAACAGTGACTTACCACGTGGACAGTCGACTGGTAAGGAGTAGACAGTTGACTGTTAAACCAACAGGCTACTGTAAATCCTTATACAGGCGACTGGCCGAAATGCGGGTAAGTCAAGAGGGTCCTAGAAAAAGTCTTGGAATATAGGACATGCGACTGATGAAGAGAAGACAGTTGACCGTAAATCCAACAGGCGACTGTAATTCCTTCTACAGACGACTATCACAAACCCTGACATTTTCCAGAGAGTTGAGTCTTTAGAGAGGCTCAAAGACAGACGACTGTTGAAGCATTGGCAGTCGACTGTGCCATTTGGACAGTCGACTGTAAATACAACATAAGTCGACTGGCCAGATCAAAACCGAGAATTCAAAACTGAGAATTTGGTTTGGGCTGAATATAGACAGGCGACTGAGTAACAAACCACAGTTGACTGTCACTAGGACAGGCGCCTGTGAAATGCACATCAGTCGCCTGATAGAGTTAAAGCTAAGAAGCCCAAAACTAGACTGAGTAAGTTTGTGCATAATAGGCGACTGTAGAACAAAACACAGTCGACTGTTTTGAGACAAGCAACTGTAAATCATTCAGTAGTCGACTGTTGAAATCATGACATGCACATTCTTGATAGAAATGAATTGGAGTCTAAGGAAAGTTAATCTAATGATGTCCTAAGATGAAATGTAGATGTGTGTGCGCTCCAATATTGTTCTACTTCTAAGCCTACATCTAGAAGAGAAACAAGAAGATTACATTTGAAGAACTCTCTTTTCTATCCAATGCATGAGCTTGAAGTCTTCTAGGAGCTTCAATCACCATCTATGATCATCCAATCAACTTCCTTTGCTATCAATTATCTTTGAGTGTCATCCATTGCTAATTGATCTTCATGATATGCTTAGACAATGGATTAACTGCAAACAGGAGATTAGTCACAAGTATTTATGTTTGCTCATCATTAACACCAAGTAGGGAGAAGTCCAATACTCAACAATACTTAGAACATATGAGCATAAGCATGGCATTTAAGCATATCGTATGTCATACTAGCATAATCATGGTATGTTAGCATATTAACATAAGCATGTGACATGTTAATAATAACATCATTAAGCTTTAATAGAGGAATTAAGATTAATAACAAAACACATCTCAATATGTCACTTAATCAATGCAGCTTGCTGGAAAAGTGCTGACTGCCACAAAAGCGTGCACATATCTTACATTTTCTTTGTGAATTTGACAAAAATCCTTAAATGAAAGTTGTAGATATGGTAGTGCTGAATTCACATATTAAATTTCATGTAGAACTATAAACTAAATGATTTATGGTGAATTGTTTGGTGAGACCTGTCAAAACTGTTTTTTAGACAGATTCTTAGGGCTGTAACAATTGCTATTTTAAGTCATGTTGTAGTTACAATCTCGAAAACATGCACGGGGGGAAAGTTGTAGAACAGGTTGTTAACTTTACAACGAGACCAAGAACACTAATTTCCATGGAGTGTGCAGAGACTGAGATCAATGTTTCCAAACTGTGCACAGACTGAATGAAATTCAGTCATGTTGTAAAGATGGAATTTTTACTCCTAATTACTGAACTAAACATAATGCATATTATATATTAATGGTAGAATTTAAAGATCTACAGTAATATAATCTTTTCTGAGTTCAATTCAACCCACGACATCAGATATGAAGGACGGAAATTGTTATCAGACTGCAGGAATTTAAGAAGCAACAAAGATGAAAACTTTACATGCATGAACATGGCCTAATAGTAGAAGTTGGATTCCTACCTCATGATAGAAGCTTCCCAAGCCCCCATGCCTCCTCCCCATGACTCTCACCTTTATGGATATCCTCCTCCAAGCTAGCATCCTTGGTAGGGATCTCACTTTAATCTATGGCATATTATTTCCCTTAGTGATAGCCCGTGTTTTCCCCTTTGTATTTACATGCTTTCATAGCTTATGTGCTCTCTTTTAGCTATTTCATTATTTTTCATTCATGCAAATTAGTATGAATTAACATGCTAGATGGTTTCAAATTCTAATTCTCAATATTCTACAATTTGTGAAAAATCATGCTATGGTGTGAGATAAGTAATTGGTTATGTTTAGCTCATATATATGCCCTCTTCATGCATAGCTTAAGTTTTAGAAAATGCCCATTTGTAAGCTAATAATGGATATGACGTTCCCCATGACTTGGCCATATTGGGGTATTTGGGCTTGTCATATTGTGGTATTTGGGATTTAAATTATGTCATGGAAAATGAAAGTGAATTCAATGTGTGTACGTTGAAATTGGAGATGGGAGTAACGACATGATGTGGGAGAAGTATTGTATGACTAGGTTAGTTTGGTGTGCATGTGGGCATGGCATAATGTTGTGATATGTGAAATGGTTTAAGGGCATGCACAAGGAGTTGCATGACCCAAGTTGTGAAGGAAAGGAATACAATGAAAAGGGAAATACATTGCCATGTCACCATGACCCTAACTAATCTATTCTTTCCAATATTGGCCCATGTCCATGCCTCCTTAGAATGTTGAACCATGCTAAAATTAAATTGGATATGCCTTCTTGTTGTGTTTTCATTATACTTTGTATATGTATTGTTATCCCATATACTGCATTATGTCGTTGCTTTTGTATTCATTGTTCTGTATTGGAGCATTGTTCATATTTCCCAGCACGTGTGTAGTGGCCTACGGAGTTTTCTGTTCCGAGCAATACTTCTCTTATCTTTCCTCGTTCTTCTTCTTCACACCCGTAGTTTCGGGAATACCTGATACGGTCTCGTACTTATCGGGTATTCTGAGAAGCGGGTTACATGTTGCCTCTCTTGGAATTGTTGTTGTTGCGGCGGCCTTTGTTGGTAGGGTTGTTGTTGAGGTGGAAGCCGGGCTTGTTGTTGTTGTTGTTGTTGAGGGGTTAAGGCTCCACTATTGTTAGCATATGAAAATCCGGGGTGACTCTTCCAAGCTGGATTCACCCAAGATCCATTATTAGCTCCACCTTGAACATACTGAACTTGCTCCACAGCTTTCGCACTAGCCTCGCTACCAACATACATAACTTGGCCTTGCCAATCATTAGATGTAGATATGTCAGGTGCAACATGATGCTCGCATAACTTCTTCTCAAATCTCTCTACAACTCTAGATAGAGAGTCAAACTTCGTCGCTAACTCCGCCACTGCCTTTGCTTCGTAGATGCTCGTCGGCTTCATGGATGATGATGTTTGGCCCCTCTCATCAGCCCACTACTGATTGTTAGAGGCCATCTCCTCTAATAATGCCGTAGCATCTTCTGGCGTCTTTGACAATATAGCTCCATTGGCGGTGGTATCGATGATCATCTTTGTATCCGCCCTCAAGCCATTGTAAAAACTGTGCACGAGCTCCCAATCATCGATGCTATGGTGGAGGCATTGGTGTTGTATATATTTGCAGTGCTCCCACACCTCATATAAAGATTATTAGGGCCCTTGCTTAAAAGACATCAAGGAATTTCTTATCTTCGCTGTCTTTGACGACGGATAGAACTTGTTGACGAATGTGCTTGCCAGCTCATCCAAGTAGTGAAGGTGCTATATGCTTGTGTACTCAACCAATATTGAGCTTTATCTCGGAGAGTGAAGGGGAAAAAGCGCAGACAGATGACGTCCTCCGGTACATTGGGGATATGAAAAGTGGCACACTTCGCCAAGAACATCTGGAGATGGTAATGCAGATTTTCATGCGCATTTCCATGGAAGGTGGCTTGTTCTATCAGCACAACAAATCCCTTCTTCAGCTTGAAATTCTTATTTGGTGGCAACTCTGGCATGAGTATAGAAGATGTAGTGGTCGAGTTGTTTGGAGTAAGCCTATCCCGGATGGAAATATACCTAACGGGCCTTCGTTGAACATTCTCCTCCGCCATTTGATCTTCCTCTAGAATTTGTTTCTTTTCTGCTCTTAATCTCCTTACCTTTTGCTCGATATCGTGATGAAATAATATATCCTCCTCAGTCACCCTCGATCGTGTGTACATGCACAGAAAAAGAGACTAGTGTTAGAATCGTAGAGGGATAAAAAGGAAATAAAGAAAATGAAAAAGAAATAGCTATGTAAAGATGTAGAAAGCCGTAACCTCACTGGTAACAGCGCCAAAAACTTGGTCGTCCCGGAATATAACTCCGGAAACAATGTAGTTTTACCGCAAGCGCACGGTTTAGTGGCAAACGGGTATCGATCACAGGGAGGAACTCATGACGGTAATCTATATGATTTACTAAGCTATTGGTGGAAAATTAGTTTTGAAAGAGTTGGTGTCACAATAGTTAAAGTATCGATGTAAATTCAATATATAAAAATGAACAGGGCTTGGAAATCCCTACTATAGATCTCAATTTAGTTTTGAAAGAGTTGGTGTAACAATCGTTCAAGTATCGATGTAAATTCAATATACAAAAATGTCTATGGCTTGGGAATCCCCAGTATAGATCTCAAGTAATCAATGTAAATTATGAATCTCAATATTACTAAACTTGGGTTTAAGGTGAACTTGTCATAACTAAATAGAGTACCAACGCACGCTCTCGTGCTATGCAAGTCTATATCAATCTAAACTAGAGCCTCGCTCTCACGCAAGCCTAGTTCAAAATACTAGCATTAAGATCGACAATTATATCCAATCCCAACTCAAGCTCGCTCTTGTGCAACTTAAGTTCGGATCTAGATCGTGATAGTTCGTACTCGTTTCACCATTGTGCAAACGAATATAAGTATAGAAGTATAATAAAGATGTCAGCTTTGGTCGCTCTAGCGCACCAAATCTAGTGAATCTCGATTATAGATCTAAATCGAATAACTAGAACTCCCATAAATCAAGATCCTCTCTCGAGCTATTAAGATCCGATGGAAATTCCTAGCTATCAGTAGTAATCCAATCACAATCTAACTTTTAGCAATTCTAGCAACATTGAAATCCAACTAATATCACAAATCTTACTTTAGATATATAGGGTTCATCCCTTTACCCTAGAGCAAGAGAATTACTCACAAATCATCATGAAAATCACAAGAGAAATAAGATTGACAAGAGAATCCATTGCAAACTCAGATCTAAGAGGAGATATAGCATAAAAATCTAAATTTGCAAGAGTTTTAGAGATACCAATGTCGATTACAAGCTTCAATAATAAAATCAAGATCCAAGTCTTTAATCTATCGTCAAAAGAAATATCTAAACTAGAACTAGAACCCTAAAAATAAAATTATGGAGTCTCTCCTTAGGCTACCTCTAGATCTGACTATTTATATATGCCCAAAAGATACAAAAATCCTGACAATTCTGTCCCTAGTCGGCCTCAAACCCTAGTTTGCAATCTGGGTTGATGGCACCACTCGGCCGAGTGAACAGCTCACTCGGTCGAGTGAGGAACCCGCATCGAAATTGGAATATCAATGTTATGTGCTCCTTAGACCACTCGACCGAGTAGTCTGCTCACTCGATCGAGGGGAGTTTCTACTCGGTCGAGTGGAGTCTTCTGCAGATACTCCAAAAAACAGAGAAGTGTCAAAGATTTTCTTCACAAAATTTTGCTCCACTCGGGCGAGTGGAATCCTCACTCAGGCGAGTACATTTCAGCTCTCAATCAGGCTTGATTCGTCGCATCAGCTTCACTCGGTCGAGTGAGCCGCTTCACTCAGTCGAGTGAGCTTCGTCACTCGGTCGAGTAGCCTGTAAATCTTCTCAAAACTCCTTCTTATTGCTTCCTCGTCGATTCCTTCGCCTCTCTTACTCTTCTGCTCATCCTCCAGCGTCGTTAGCTCTTTGATATCTCATCAATGATGTTCCGGGACATGTGTATGTGCCCATGGCTCCAAATTGCTCCCAATTGCTCCATATCTCCTGAAATCAGACGAAACTAAGAAATAGTAAAAAGTATCGCGAAATTGTCGTATAATCATGAAAATTACGATATGAGCAATCGAAATGGCATGCAAAAAATGCAGAAATAAAGTGTAAAATATAAGCCTATCAATTGCTCATCTGTGCTTGGATACGACCCATGTGACTCGGCACAAGTCAGATAGGCCGAATGTCGAGTTATGGAACTTTAGCAGCGTATTGGACTCTTAGTCATAAGGGTTGACGGCTCAGATGTATCGACAGCTCAATGGTTCGACCACCCAGTGGGTCAAACAACTTGGGTCAGCACTTGGGATCGCTCGGTCTGCAGGAGGAAGATTGGTCGTGCCATGCAGGGACCACTCGGATGTGACGGGGCCAGTATGGTAAAGCGCACACCTACTAGGGTTCAGTACATTAAATGTTAGGGCTGTAATGTGATAGGAATTTCATTGAAGTCGGGATTCGTATCTTTTGGGGACTCATCCTCAATGATGGCACCTATTGTACCTTAAGGGTGTATATATGTAGTTTTAGAGGATGGTTTCAATGTGGAACACATTGGAGAATCCTTGAGCCGCCATTTGTGATAGCCAACTTTGAGATATATTGTGGAGAGCTTTTTGGAGAGAAACTTGTGTGCTTCTTATTTGTTTATGAAGAGAAGATTTGTCTTCTTTTCTTCTTTTCGTAATAAAGCTCATTGGTGTTCCATTGGCCGCCCGACAACCTAAAGTTATGATCTCTCTTAGTGCTTCTCGTTTGTTTGTGTTGCTTGTCCTTGTCCTTGGTCATCGACAATCCTGTGTATTCCGTTGTGTTGTGCGTCGTCATCATCCACAACAAATTGGTATCAGAGCTGTACAGTGTCGAATATCAACGTAGGAGTCAAAAATGAGTAGTGGTGGCACAAAGGCATTGACTTCCAGTGTACATGCTCCAGTGGGTCGGACTATCGTGTCCAACACGAAGTTCAAAATTAAGAAGTTTGATGGGAAGATCAATTTCAGTATATGGAGATGCAAAGTCTTGGATGTCTTGAACGAACTTGGTTAAGACATCGCATTGGACGAGAAGTTGACGGGCATGTCTTATCTGTAGTGTAGAACTCTGAATCGGAATGCATGTGGTACCATCCAAATGTATTTGTCGAATAAGAAGAAATATACATACTTGGAGGAGACAAGTGCAAGCAAGTTCTGGAAGGAGCTTGGCGACAAGTACATGAAGAAGAACATGCAGAACTGGCTACACTTGAAGAAGAAGCTTTTCGGTTTAAGGTTAATTGATGGGGTTTCTAAGGAGGAACACCTCGACTACTACTACAAGCTTCATACAGACTTGAGGAACGTAGACGTGAAGGTTGACTGCTCCAAACCATTAGAATGATATTTCCAAGTATAAGAATTCGGTCAAGTAGTAATCCTGGTGAATCCAGGGTCGTATTCCTCGGGGACAAATCTAATCTATAAATTTTACAATCTGAAATTAAGTGTGAAAATTATTTGGTGAAATATAGACCACCCTTCGAAGATGAATTTTTATTTGGTTTTGCTTTGAGGTAAAAAGTGTACTAAAATTTACGAAAGTAAATAACGAGAAAATTCGATATGGTAAAAAGTGTGTGTCTTGTGCTTTCGTTAGTGTAGTATGATATCATGCTAATCACTCTCCATGGATAACTCAATTCCTCATCCATGCCAAGTTATGGAGATCAGAAGATTTAACTTTAAAAGAACAATAATTTTTGTAGCAGATTACTAATCGTTGATTTGGTCGTTTTCCTAAACAACAAAGCATAACTAGATGAACTTCGCAATTCATCACCCTTCTTGGTCCCCTATACGGGGTTTTGCACGTAAACAATGCCTCGCAGCATGTCATTCTAAGCGGATTCCTTCAGATAGCGCGTAATTAAATTACAAGGCGAAAAACGACATATACAACGATTTCGATAATGCAATTGATATGGAAGCATGATACATGAAACCAATCAGCACTAACTACTACACAACACACCCACATAATATTTAGCCAACCACATTAATAAAAACAGCAATCTTTATTAATAAGAAAATCATTTCATTACAAAACATAATTAAAACAAGAAAAGATAGGAGATTTTTCACCCAAAACGTTGCCAAAACGCCTCCAGATCTCTCCCACAGCTGCTCCAGCTCCTCTGGAGTTTGGGGAAGAAGCTCCCAGCTCAAAACCACATCAAAATCAGGTTTAGAATGCTTAAGTTATGCTCAAACCCCTTTAAATATGCATTTTAAGACTTATTGGGCTTGCGGTTACGGGTTGCAGAACCCGCAACCCATCCATGTTTTTTCAGCAGCGATGGGCACCGCCCGCGTGGTCAAAGTGGGTGGTCGGTGCCCGCCCACTGAATTGGGCCCACCCGCGTTGCGGGTGAGAGCTGACCCGCCCCCGCTCAATTGAGTGGGGGTTGCTAGCATCAACGACGGATTTATATATTTTTCTTTTTTCTTCTTTTTCTGGCCTTTTAAATCAAAAAAATTGTTCTAACATCCGAAAAATACGGAAAAATAACCATTGGATTCGGAAAATTGCAAGTTTCACCTGAAAATAAAGAATGAGACAAAATTAGGCCATAAAACGATATTTTGTGCATAAACAATCGATATGCTCTAATATTAAATAATATTACAAAAATACACATATTAAAGACCAATTAGACATTATATTTGCATAAAATACGATCTAATGAGGGGTAATAAACGTAATATGCTCCTAGAATCACACCCAACAACTAGCTTTTTTCTTGTCTCTTGCAAAATAAGCGAAGATTCCAAAAATATGTCATACACCCCATATTCACTACAATAAGCATAAAATGAATTAAGAATATTATTACCCAACAAAGTTCGACAAATATCATGGGTTTTCATGGAATAATGCAAAAAATTCATAATGTTATCTCAACCCCCACATATTCAGTATCAAACAAATTCATGGCATGCAATTGTTTAATTAGTTAGGTAATCAAGTGTCCTAGGTTGTAAATCTTCTAGGATTAAACTATCACAACACTCAACTCATTGTAAGATCATGATCTCATCTCTTTTTTCTTTTCTTTTTCTTTTTTTTTCTTTTTTCTTTCCTTCCTTCCCTTTTTAATAACACTTTAGAGTAATCCATATTGTGAGCGTTAGGTCAATGCCTCCCAAACCAGACGGTTTTAGGGCATTATGTTTTGAAAACCCCCTCAGATTTAATAACTCAGAATGTCTAAAGATTATTATGCACTCTCCCATGCTTCATTTTTCGATGCGAATCATCATTGCTTCTTGAACCACGAAGACCCGGCTACTAAATGCGAGTTGGAAGAACGGTGAATTTTATTCCATCATCATTTTTTTGTTTTTTTCTCTTCTTCTTTTTTACATGAGACATGTTTGAGTAGAATTCTCCATCACTTACTAAGCAACAATCGTGTGTGTGGTTGGCCGTTATCCAATTAATTTATAACATTCTTCACATGATTACCAATTCATAAACACATACTGATATACGAGCTTTACAATTTATAACCGTAAGCACACGGCTGTCGTCGTAGCGCTTTACGGGTCGTTCACAGGGAGGCGGATAGATCGAGTACTAGCTCGAAATAGGGTTAAATAGCTAGCTACGTCAATCGATTCAAGGGAAATATGAGTATACAGTGATTAAAAAAGAAAATGGCATGGAAAATTGATAATAAAAACAAAGAGAGAATAATAGATGACAGTTTGAGTGCAAAGAAATGAAGAATTAATCACCACGACGACAATAACAACACAACAACAACCAACACAACGACAACAAGAACAAAAAAGCAGCAAAAAGATAATGGAAATGAGAAGAAAGAACTCATCTCGTGAATCCATACAAACGAGGTCGTCAATCCCCAATATGAATCTGAGAAGATAACTCCAAAAACCTACTAAAAACTAATCTAATCCTCATTTAAATCTAAAACTAAGCTAAGAAAACAATAAAACAATAAAAAGGGGTACAAAACAAGCCTAAATCTCGGCTCCCCTTCCAATGACGGTGCCCAAATGTTTAAATAGGAACCCTAGGAAGTCGGGTCGCAACCCTCAAACCCAACTTTGAACGGCCACGTCGTTGAATGACACAGCCGCGTCTTCTTGTCGATGTTGCTGAGCTTGGGGTGAAGGAGTGCCACGACTATGTGGTAAAACCATGCGCTCGCGTCATTTGGTGCTCTTGTAGAAAATGACGTGGCAATGTGAACTTGGTTCACACAGCTTCATAGAATGTTTGAACCTCCTCTTGGTTGATGACACGACCATGTGCATGGGTCCATACGACCGTGTGTTGCTCCTCTTCAGCATGTGACACGGCCGTATTGTACCCTCCATATCACCGCATGGTTACTCTGCTTCACTTCCCCAACCTCCAGATCAACGCTCAAACTCTTCAGCTATTCTCCAATCTCCCAAGCTTTCTCATTTCTCCATTTCCAAGCTCTATACTCTAGGCTTCATTGCACTAAGCTTCACTCTCTGATCATCTCCAATTGCTCCAGCTCTTCATCTTCAAGTATTCAAGCTCCAAGCTCCAAGCTTCAATGATGAGCTTCAATTGCTAGCATCAAATGCTCCAGGAGCTCCAAGTGCCAAATTACCCCACAAATGCCCAAAATATTCCAAGCTCCCCTCTATTCACCTACAAAGCACCGGGGAAACAAAAAGCGTAAAAAGGAACAAAAGAGGGTAAAAGTGGTACGGAAAACGAGGTGAAGTCGAGTAAAATATGAATGAAATAAGGATGAAAACTATATATATAAACAACTTATCAAAATCTCCCAAGCTAAACTCATCCTCGTCCTCGAAGAAGACGAAGAGAGAGTAAAGAATGTGGGATGTAAATGATGATATGAGTTTCGAGGAATTCGCAAAATGAAGCTCATATACGTGGATAAGTAGGAATCTCAAATTCATGGAAATCTAAAACGCCGATTCCTCTCTATCGATAAGAATATAACCCAAGGACATGATTTTCAGCTCGAATCGTCAAATAATACGCCACACCATGATCAAGCTCAAAACCTAGAATATTTCCTCTAACCCGTCCTTAAGCCAAAAACGAAGGGATCAAAGCTATGCAAGGGTCTAAGAAGTGATAAAAATGAGATAACGGGTCACTAGTCCATCAAAGAAGTGGCTCTCACAACACCTCAACTTTGCATGATTCGTGAAATCAACAATCTATTTATGCTTCCAAATCTTTTTCTTTTCTATTATTTATTTATTTATTTGGATTCTAGTTAGTTCGTGTAAGGAGCATTGGGTCGATGACTCCAAGATTAGACAACCTTAGGACAGCAGGCCAAGAAGGGCCCCTCAGACCTACCAGCTCGAACCAACCAAAACCCTTATTCTTATGCACTCCCCCAAGCTAAACCTTTTGACGCGAGGCCCCGAAGATTCCTGAGCCGTGGGGGATTCGGTTACTCAGTTTCGCTGGGGGAACGGTGTATGTTTTATTCTTTTTCTCATATATACATTTTTTTGAAATGGAAAGCGTGAATAAGCAAGGCGATGACACTCCTCAGTACTCGCTAATATGTTGTTATCCAAGTCTCGACGGGGTATAAACCATCATACTCAACTATCAATCCTACGACTCATGCATAAAATGGATCTCTAAGAGGCTTACGTCAGTTTTGAGTACCCATATCCTAAAGAACATGAGAATGATCATAATAGGCATATTAGATGGGATCTGAGGCAAAAACCTGTCCTAGTGTTACAATAAAACCGACATCGAGGAAATCGAGTGTAAAAGATAGAAAATGAAATCATACTTGAAAACCCATGCATATATAGCTCGATTTCAGAAAATACTCGAAATAGGTATATACAAATGATGCATGGATGATGCAAATATTTTTGGATTTTTGAGTTTTTCATTTTTTGTATGCATATAACATTGAAATATGATGCTTAAACATGTAATAAAACGGAAAATAAAAGAAAATGAAACATGATGCATGATGAATGGAAATGAATGCAAAAATAAAGGAAAACACGACATATACATGTGAATAAAAACATGGAAAAGTGGAGAGAAAATGGAAAACAAAAACAAAAGTGCAAACACGGCTCCCCCAAGCTAGCATCTGTAGTGTCCTCAATGCAAGGTAATGAGTGAAGTGTGAGGACAAAAATGTGTGGGGGTGAGACAAAAATGAGGATCTCCCCCAAGTTAGCGTGAAGCTAGGGTGTAGGCTTAGTGGGTGCAGAGGAATGTGGATGAGAACTCGAAGTGCTAGCCTCAGGTGGGGGGTGGTGGTGGAAAGAGGTGGCGATGGATATCGGAGACATAAGATAGGATCTGGGCCTGTGTCTCCTGAAAGGTGTCCATACGGCCTGGAATCCCCGAATCATCTCCTTTAGAATAAGAAGGCATGTGTGATCATCAAGAGTAGGAGGACGATCAGACGGTTCGAGCCATCAGTCATAAGGGGAATCTGTGTGGTGGAGGGCTCTGTGGTGGACGTAGGAATGGTGGTGGTGTATGGGGTGGTGGTGTACGGCTGAGGCTGAGGCTATGGCTCAGGTTGCTGGGGCTGCACATGGATAAGAAAGATAGGATCAGGATGAAATGTCCACTGTGTAGGCCTGGTGACCTCCATGTGCAATGGGTTTGGCAAGACAGTATACGATGCGCACTCTGCTCTATAGAGCCATACAATCTGATCTCTCAAGTTCACCTTAATCATATGCATATGAGCTAAAACTGAGAGATCTAAAGAGTTAGGGCCAAGGATGGGGTCAGTGCAGTCATCTAGATCAATGGAGAGGGGATGCAGGCATGCTAGAAGTGTGATGAGACTGCCACAATAAATCTTACATGTGGATGCCTTGGCGACCTTCTTCAGCCTATGCGCTAACTATGGGCCCACATGGATAAGTCTCCTCAGGGCCCTAATCACTGCTCCAGTCCCTGTGGGATGGAGGACTGTCGGCTGTGTCATGGCCCATAAGAATAGGAGCTCAAGTCGTGTAACTGTGCCAGTCTCATCCCTACAAAAGAGAGTGCTTGCTAGGATAAGGTGGGCAACGCATAGGGATGGATGAATGATGCATGACGCCTTTCCCGCTGTGCAAGGGAAGGGACCCAACCTAGTAATTGAATCCCAAAACTGGGAGGCTCTGAAGGAAGACGGGTAAGTGCTACTGCAATGGGTAATGGCATCTTTCGTGGTGGCAGGCCAGTGGAAGATAGAGCTCAGGTCATCAAATGAAAGTGTATAATTGGTATCGAATAACCTGAACTCTATACTAGAGATCTCGACCTTCAGGGAGCTGCGAAACTCAAGTGTGAGTCTGCAATAGGTCGGGGCTCTAAACTCGAGAAAATCCTGCCACCCTAGATTGGTATATAGATGTCTAACACCCTCTGTGGCTCCTAGAGTGTATAGAGCAGGAATGCTCGTGAATTTCATGGTGAGCAGGGTCTTCCAAGAGAGGGAGGCAAATCGATCCCTCTAGGCCTTAAAAGTGAATATAATCCCCAGAGTGTCTATATGTGGAGGGGTCACATGTGGTGGTGATGGAGGCTGTGCAGATGTGGAGGGTTGGTCAGAAGCGTGTTGTCGTGAAGATCTCCTCAGTTGAGAGTCGTAAGGTGGTGGACGTGCGTTTCTGGTGCGTGGTGGCATGATGTGATGTGTGAAGTGGGGAAGTGGGAGATGAGTGTATGTGAGGATGTGTGCACTGGAAGTGGAAAATGTGTGAGGAAAATGTATGTGAGGGTATGTGAGGTGTGTAACAACCCACATTTGCTAGTACATCTATTTACGCATTCTGGTATTTTTCATATTTTAAATTTACTTTATAATGGTTAGTCAGGAGTTTTATATCAAAAATGATTTCAAAATTTCTTATAAAAATATTTTGAAGTATCTAACTAGTTATGGTGTATTTCAGTAAGTTCAGTTTCATCAAATACCTCTAAATAATTTAATAATAATTCATTTTTCAATTATTACTGTTTTAGCTGAATGAATTAATTTTCTATAAAAACATCATCAAAACATTTTCAAACTTATACCGCGTCATTCTATGATCATTTAGGGCTCCCCATATTAATTTCGTAATTTTCTGAAATCAAATCGATCTAGAACCTGCAAACCTGCATCCCAAACATTTTGGCCTAAAACTCGTATCTCCATAGCTCAAACCCCGAATTGGATCTCGTGTTCGCGATCCTCGTGACGATACGATCGCGTGTCTATGTTTTCGTAATTTCTCGAAATCATACGTGAAAACGGTGTTGTATTTCCTCTGCTTTTACTAATTACAAACACTAATGACGTTTCACCCTTACTAATCATTATTACTAATTACCTTTTACCCCCTAACCCCACTTAATCAATAACCTAACCCCACCACATTAACCAACCGTGTTTAGTTGGTCAGATCCAACACCTATAGTTATTGTATTAATATTAATGTTTTTATCATTATTAATATTTTGATTTTTTCCTAAACCTATATAATAACCCCCCCTCACATTCTTTTCGTTCACAGGAAATTTCACCTCTCCCCCGTTCATCTTCAACCTAGGGCAAACAAACCCCTCCCCTCTTCTTTCTCTCCCCAAGTTTTGCACGCAAGGCAACCCCCTTCGACTTCCAACCCATCTCCTCCGATCACTTCCCCCCTCGTTCTCCTCAGTCCGAACATACGGTGCCTCCAGCATCGTCGTCGGTGAACCCAAACACCCCTGAAACCCCGATCCACCCGCTCCCCACGTCCTCCTCCCTCCCTAGGCCACTACCCAACATCCCCGGTCACCTCCGAGCCTCCCCAAGTCGACGGTGAACCTAACATCAGCCCTAGCTCCGCCGGTCTTCGCCGCAACGCTCCCCCACCGTCGAGTCACCGCTGCACCTCGTCGCCATAGTGCTCCAACGAAGCACCCCCAATCAGCCCCCAGCTTCCAAGCTTGCCTCGACATTTGCGCCGCCCTCTGCCACCTCCGTGTTCGTCGCCGTTCGCCCCACTCCCCGACACCCTCAAAACCCACACACAGGCTGCCTAGCCCTCTCCCTCTCTCCCCGTGTTCAGCTCCCTCAGGTGACCTTCGCCATCGCTTCCATACCCCCCGCCACGAGCGCCACCTTTCGACGACCCTATCCGCTGCTTCACCCTCGTCTCCGCCCCATCGCCGACGTCGACGCCGCCGAAAGCTCAGGCCCCCCCTCCCATGCACGTACGAGGGGATGAAGGTAAGGGCATTTTTATAAAACGTATTTTCATACGAAAATACGGTGTAAACATATTTTGAAAAATATTAAAATTTATATAAATGGATTTATTGGTCTAAAATTAATAGTAAATTATATAAGGGTCGGAAAAATACAAGACCAGCTCCAGAAAATCAGAAATAACGTTCTGGACCCAATGGCTCTAGTTTCATCTTAATCAGACGTGTAGATTTTCCACAATGAATTTTTAAGCCTAAATCTTAAATATGTTATTTTCATTTAAAATTCATAACCTGATATTTTCACTTAAACTGATATGTAGAAAACTTATATGTTGTAGTACTCTTCGAGACGGTCATTTTGACAGCTCACTTGAAACTTTCTGATAAGTATTTCACACAGAAGAAATTATTGAATAAATACGATGACTAATTAAAATTAGTTTTTAAACCCATTTTGAGATTTTAAAAAATTATAAAAATTACCAGAAGCTTCAGAAAAATATTTCCTCCTTCAGTAAAATTATTGTCCTCATATCTAGCCTATATAAGAATTTAGAACGATTTTCGACACCGTTTCAATCATTTAAAAAAATCAAGACGATCTAGTTAAATAGATAGAAAATAGTGTGTTCTTTAACCAACTATTTCTTGTGTTTGCAGGTACTGATTCTCGTGCACCAGCTCCCGTGGAAGCTCTAGCCCGAACCTTGTCTTACTACGACGATCTCAATAATGTAAGTCACTTTAATTCTAACTTTAGAAATTTAGATAGTGTACTCGTATGAACTTAGGCCATAACACATAGTCTCCGAATAGTTATTGACTTGAACAGATGACTAGAGACCTAATTAAATAGGAAACAGATGAATTGCAAGAATGACTTTGACTTGCACTCGCGACATTGCAACTTTCAGAATAGGGGTTGTTGCACATGACCATCTACTTAGGTAAACTGTGTACTAATTGAAAACCACATGCTCGAAGCATGGAATCAACATCTTTGTTGAACTTGTCTTTATCCTTATCTTTCTGGTTTTTTTCAATAAGAAAGTCAATCAGTGGTTCTGGTTTATCCATCATAGTAAATATGGAATGTTGATGCACCCGAAACCTACACCTAGATTCCACCCGGCGGTGTCACGATCGTCGGGCGTGGTATGGCCCCTAGGTGTCAATTCCGGGCTCTATCCGCAAGCGGACGGTGTCAAGTTGTAGTATAAAAGATATCGAATCCCACAGGGATGGTGACAGTGTATTTGGGTTCTAAGTTTACTTCTATATCTCGAAGTGAGATAGCTATCGGGTTGAGAGAATTGGTTGTTATGTTGATATTGTTTTAATAATAAAAAGGACTATGGCGTTAGGGATCACCGTTAAGATCGTCCGGGATCGACATTGGAATAGAATCCTTACATTGCATTAGGGTTAATGGATTGATCTCCCAATTCGTACCACTCTCGTGGGTTAGAATTGCGAGGTATTTCGGTGGCTCTCGTTGACGCAATAGCGGTTGCCGTCAACGTAGCGATATAGTTCGTCGGGGGATCCCCTCAAGGCACGAGCCAGGCATGGTCACGAGCCTTGGTTGGATCCACCGATTTCCATATTCGAATCATAAGAATACCCCTTAAGCACTTTAATTCCATAGACCGTGGGCATGATCTCAGTACGAGTTATCCTAGGGATTCGGTAAGATCGACTGAAATACTCCCCTAAATTCCTAATTCAACATAGGGATCCAGATCTACGTCTTCCCCCTAGGATCTTAGGGCTAACCCATCAACCCTAGAAAATACTACTCACTCATGACAATATTAACGAGCAAAAATACAATTTTTAGAGGTGAAGACATCATGGAAATTGATAGAATAAAGGTTTAGAAACTTATAGCGAGAGATGGAGAAAAATAACGAGCAATAGATCTCAAGAGAAAATTGGATTCCAAGAACACGATAATAGCAAAGCAAGATTCCAATAAATTTCGATCCAAATAATATTCAAAAGTTTCAATCTAGATCTAACAAAAGTACTCTCTAATCTCCGCTCCCCAAAAATCTAATTCAAAAAACCAGGAATGAATTCACTCCCAGAACGCTTCGCAGCTCCCAGACTTCACTCCTCAAAATCGTGCAACAGCTGCTCTCAAAGATCCTTCCAAAAATGGCCTCAGCATCGTCGACCGAGTGGGCGACTTGGTCGAGCAGTGTGTTGCTCGATCAGTTGCTCGGTTCGAGCAGCTGTACTACTCGATCGAATACGACAGGAATTCGAAATCCTACAAAATCTTTACTCTGTCTGCACGGGCCGAGTCAGCTCTGCTCGGTCCGAGCAGAGAGCTGACCCGGTCGCTGAAGAAGTCGCTCGGGCCGTGCAAGGATTAGTCGGGCTTCAAAAAGAATAGCTGCTCGACCGAGCACTTTGAGTGCTCGGTCCGAGCAGCCTATGTTTCTGCTGCTTCTTCTTCATTTGCATCTGCTTGACAGAGCAGCTACTCTGCTCGGTCGAGTCATCTGGGAAACTCTCTCCTGCAACATCTGCTCTCCTCCTCTCCTCTTGCTCTCTCCCCCACTCCTCCCATGGCTCTAAAAACGCGGCGAACTCCTGTAGAGCTTCGCTAACGAGCTCACAGGCATGTCAGATGTGTCCATACCCAGGCCAGGTCCCAAATCGCTCCAAAATCCCTGAAAATTCATAAAATACTACGAAACTCAAATATAACGTTAGAAATGCGATATCGTAGGGAAGTATGGGATATGGATGCGAAAATGGCATGGAATGAGATGTCATGATGCTATGAAAAAGGTGTAAAATATGGACACATCAAAATTCCCCAAGCTTACCTCTTACTCGTCCTCGAGTAAGACAAATACTAGGTACGCCGGGAGGAAAACAAAAAGAAATAAGAAATAAAAATAGGAAGAGAAGAGAATGGAAGTGGATGGAGGGTGCTAAGGATGTTTGGTCAGATCTCAGGCCTAAGCAGTATGTCACAATGCTCTGAATAGTAAAAGTACATGCTACTGGTATTTTCACGTTTTACAAATCATATGTCTTGCATGCAATACAGAGAAAAGACATGGATCTACTGAAATAATGCCATCAACTCATATCAATCTCATGTAGTTCATAGAGTCTAGTATAAAAAGAGTTGGCAATACACTTTTCAATCACAGATACACATGGAGCATATAGAAATCACACAACATGCAATAGCGAATAAAAAGGATCACGCTATTCAATTATTCACTTCGAGTCATGAAAAATCTCCAAAAACTAAAGTGATTCGTAAAGTTTAAGTATTATCAAATCTCCCTGTTATGCATTGTCTCCACTCTAACGTCACACTCACTCATGTGATCAGTTGGTTTACCCCCCCAAGCTTAGCTTGAGGCATCACATCTAGGAATAGGATATGGAATTTTTCTTCTTCTTCCCAGTATATGTGATAGCTTCCAATGAAAGGAAACACAACAATTTTTATTCCTTCATTTTCTTTCCTTTTCTTTTCTTTTTCACATATAAATATATACACATTTTTTCTCTTTTTTTCCTTTTCATTTAGAAGCTATACTTTTTCTTTTTGGGGTTGGGAAGTGAGATGCGGTAAGGATAGCTGTGGGGGTGTAACCAACTGATATGTAGAGAACTATAGAGATATGTGGAGAAGGAAGATAATGGATCTCTCGGTTCACTCATAAGAGGTGCACAATGGATTGATAAAATAATACTATAACTATACTCATAAATAGCATGTATATTTTCATTCCTCTAGACGAATACTGAAAAAGCATGCAGCAATAGGCACAATGATATCAGGCATGCAAACAGAAGTGAATAAGATATAAAGCAGATGCTCCAAATGTTCTAGTGATGCGTGAACCTAGGTGCATTACCCAACATAGCGCATACTAGATACTAATTCATGCATTTGATTTTAAATTCATTTCAAGCATTAAATCAGATAGATCAACAAAAGAATATGCACGCATATAGATAGTAAAACTGAAACTACCCTAATAGCATGTCAACAAATAGTAAGCATCGTGAATAACTACTAAGGCTACGAGAGGTTTCATCATGCAAAACATCCCTAGCATAAAGGGAGAAAAGGCGGAGAAAATAGGAAAATGAAGAAAAAGAGACGTATGCATGGCAAAAACAGGAAAACGTAATGCAGAATGAGAAAAAAGATAAGGAAGTGGAAAAGTAGTGAAAAAGTAAAATAAAAACTGAAATAGGGAGGAAAATGTAAAAGAAAAAATGAAAAATAAAGCGGTAGCGCTCATTCCTCAATTTAAACCTAACAGTGTCCTCACTGCTAAGAAAACGCTGGTAAGCGGGAGATGATGCTAAATGGGGTGGGTGGGTGTGGGAATATAAAATTAAAACTGTGCGAAAACAAGGAAAATCATGACATGATGCGATGATTAACAAAAATGATGCATGAATGGGTCCTCCCCAAGCTATCTAAGTGCAGGGACCCGAACAGACATATGGACACAATAATAAATGAGGGAGGCAAAACGGGTAAGGACAACATCAAGCAGAGGCACCACCATCTGGGGGTGGTGATGGGTCCCTCTGCTAAGGACCAGGTAATGTGGGGGGTTGCTGTGGCTCAACAGGTGGGTCATCTCGCCAGTGCCTAATAAGGTTACGAAAGAAGGGGAGGTCCTGCTCGATGGAATGTTGAGTGGTGCCCCCCTGACCTAAAAGTAGGAGCATGGCGACAAACTGGTCGCCCTGGTCAGTGTCTTGGAAGGTAACGTCATATTCTGCATTGCCGATATAAAGAGGTTTAGGGGGGAGGGGTGCTGGGAGGCAGAGGCGGAGTGGTGGATGATTAGTGATCGCTCCGGAATGTAACCCAAAAGTGCGACCGTGTAGTTTTACCGCAAGCGCACGGTGTAGCGGCGAGCGGGTTATCGAACACAGGGAGGACGAATGAAAGTGCTTGCTCCGAACAACCTGGCTATTAAGAACAGAAAAGAGAGAATTTTGCCTTTGGCGATCCTGTCACAATCGTCAGACAAAGTACGGAAGTATCAAATCAAATAAAGAACGCCTAGGGAATGGGGAATCCCCGCTACTCACCGTATCTCGTCAATGTGATTCATTGGCATCGACATTGCTAGGGTAGAATCTCGGATGAACTAGTTGCAACTGAATGTAAAACCTAGCTCACGCTCTCGCGCTGTTGCCGGTCTATAGCTATCCTAGGTTTTGGGTCCAATCTCTTGCAAACCCTAGCCTAGGCAAGCTAGCATTAGGATCAACATCATCGTTCAATCGCGCCCCGAGCCCACTCTCGTGCAAACTCGGGCCACGACCTAGGTTGGGATAGTTCCTACCCGTCCAATCTCTTGCAAATGGGTATTGGCATGGAATTGCAACCGAGAACCCTAGTATCGGTCCAATCTCTTGCAAACCGATCCTACGGAAATTCGATTTCAACCCAATTCGGATTTCTAGGGTTTCCTATCGAATTGGGATCCAATCTCTTGCAAATCCCAATCGATATGAACACCTAGCTATCCGTAATAAATCGATCCCAAACTAATCCCTAATAGCAATTCTAGCAATATTTCTACCAATTCATCACAAATCTGAAATTGGGCTCGTAGGGTTCATCCCCACGCCCCAAGACGTATAGACTACTCACAATTCATAGCACAAATACAAAAATAATCAATGGAATTAACAAGGGAATTCATCACAATATTGAGATAAGCAATAAAAATAGTATTTTTAGAGGGGAGAGAGACAAACCAATGGAGTTCTTCCAATAATCCAACAAAAATCAACTTTCCTCTCCTCTCCAATCACAAAAATCTAAAGCTAAAAGTTTAATCTAAAAAGCTGCAAAAAGTAAAGAGAAAAAGCTCTCCAACCTAGGGTAAAAACAGGTGTTAAATACCCCCCAAAATCGTCCAAAAAACTGTGACCAAAAGCCCCTGCACAGCCTTAAAATCGAGATTTTCGCTACAGGCAGCGCGTCGCACTCGGCCGAGTGACAAACGTCGCTCGGCCGAGTGACAAACCCTGAGAATTTCCAGTAAGTCTGGGTCTTCGGGGGTCTTCACTTCGGGGGCGGCTCGGCCGAGTGAGTTGTCGTCACTCGGCCGATGGCTTCTAGGTACTCGGGCGGTCGGCATTTCCCACTCGACCGAGTGGATCTTCTGAAGCTCAGGCAGCCGAAAAACAGTAAGTTGGCAATTTTTGGTAGGCTTCGTCTGAGTGCCACTCGGGCGGACGGGATCTCGTCACTCGACCGATGTGGCTTCCGTCGCTCGGCCGAATGCACACATGAAACGTATCCGATCTGGTCGGCCGAGCGGTGTCTCACTGGTCGGCCGAGTGACTCCTTCACTCGGCCGAGTGAGACACCAAAAATGCCCAAACACCTTGTTTGGCCTCCTCGTCGCTCCTGCGACGTTCTTTCTTCTTCCGCTCCTCTCCAATAGCAAAATAACCCTCGGGGAGGTCGTCGGTGACACTCTGGAGTAGGCGTATCTCGAGATCACTCCAAATCGCTCCAAATCACCTGAAATATGACAAAAACAGCAAATCGTGAAAAGCATCGCAATATCGTCGATATATCGTGAAAAACATGATTTGAGCCATCTAAATGGCATGCAATCATGCGGAAAAAAAAGGTGTAAAATAAGGAGTGATTAAAATCCCCCAAGCTTACCTCTTACTCGTCCTCGAGGAAGATAAGTAAAAGGCGAACCCGGTGGATTCAGAAAACGAAAACGACGAAAAACGAAAAAATGAAAAACGACGAAAAAACGAGAAACGAAATAAAAACAAAGAAGAAAGAAGAAAGCGAAGAGGGAAGCTGCTAGATCATTTGCTCAGGACGTGGGTTTCGCTTACTCATATAGCATGCACCGAATGAAAAACACATGTCAAAGAATTTTATTTCGATATCATAGTATAATGGTGCAAATAGGAATAGAAAACCCAAGAATGATGATATAACATGAAAAGCGGAATAATTTTAGAATTAACATCGTCTGAATCATTTAAAGCGGTATACAATATCGCAGATCACAAACTTTTCAATTGAACGCTTTCTAAGAGGAGTATAAGAATATCACGCAATAGAATAGAAAGAATAGAAAAGTGTGGGTTTCATGAAATGAGTGCTAGGCATAGATTTCTGGACTTCGTAAAGCTAAAAATAATCTCACTGAGTATAGAATATTACTTAGCCTAGGTTGTCGTGCAACGTCAAGTAGTCACTCTCTCACACATCATTGGATTCCCTCCCCCAAGCTTATCTATAAGCGTGGTGGCACAAAAACAATATTTACATCCCCATTTTTTATGAAGATCCAAAAGTAATGAAAATAAAAACAAAAAGAGGGAAAGAAAGAGAGAACATGAGATGGGATCCTTTAGTGAGGTTCTTTCCTCTTTTCTTTTTTTTTCTCTTCTCTTTTTTTCCCTTTTTTTTCAAATAGCATATATACACAATGATCCCAAATCAAAGAGAAATAATGATATACAAGAATTTTTCTTTTTCTTTCTTTGGTTTTGGGAAATTTGGAGCTAGGAATTAATAGCGGGGGAAATGCCATATAATAGAATCGCAAAGGGGAGATTCACCAATGATTTTAAAATAGAGAAATGATGTTCAAGATATGTGGAGAAAGAAATAAATATATCTCTCAGTTCACTCTATAAGACGTGCACGACAACTTCGACAGGGTAATCTAATCTACTCAGTTTCGATCACAAAAAAAACTAAACTAATCCAGATATAACATAGCTAACATCATTCAATCATCCTGAAGTGAAATGTACAAATCATGCATATAGAAGTGATATAAAAAAAGGAAAACGATACTCCAGATATAAGCATTCAATGCGTGAATCTTGGTGTGTTTTCTGCAATGGCATACATATGAATATTCAGACTCAGCTAATAATAAAATTTCATCCATTTTCATGCGGGAAAGTGTGGGTTACTATCTCTAAATGCAAGGCAAGTCATAGCATATGATATCAGAAATAAAATCTAAGACATGACAAATATAGCATGCACATAGGGAAAGCTAACTCCTCGTAATCATCATCATAGAAAAGTCATCTCTAGCATGAGATGAAAAAGAAATAAAGATAAAGAGGGAAAATAAAACTATTTACAATGCAGCACACAAAGAAAATAAGGAAACGTGATGCATGGTAAAATAAAAGAAAAAACGATGAAAATAAGTGCAAAAGCGGAAAATGGCGTGAAAAACTAAAAATAAAGGTGGTAAATCGAAAAGAACGTGAGAACTCACTCCCCCAAGCTAAATGGCATAGTGTCCTCAATGTGCAAAGTGTGGCACACCGAGAGACGAGTAATGTGAGGGGTAAGTGAGGATGCATGCATGAGGGAAAAAAGGAAAATAAAAATAATGAAATGAAAAATATGATGCGGACATGATGCATGCAGATACAGGAGTGATACAGATATAAAGGTGTGACACCAAAAACTCTCCCTCGCTCCCAAAAAAGATATATAAAGATATGAACAAAATGTGAATCCAAAAACAGTGAGGGGAGGGGGGGTGGGTGGGCAAAAATGCATCAGGACCCAGCAGAAACGGGCAGCACAACGGCAAAAAGAATCGATGGCATCAAGGGTGCCTAAGAGGGTGGTGCTGCGCCGTCTCCGTCCTGAGGCGGAGGTGGTGGTGGGTGAGGTACAGGCTGCTGAGCGGGTGTGGGTGTGGAAGTGGAAGCAGGCTGGGTGTGTGTGGTAGTGGGGGTGGGGACCTACTGGGTGGGTACGGGTACACGGGAGAGTCGCTCTAGGACCTGGGTAAGGCAGTAGTGAATGTGCGGAAGCAGGTCGAAGCGGCCAGCCATCGCGGTGACGGTGGCGGACAGGGTCCTAAGGTCGCCTCTGAGGCCACTCACCGCCCCCTCGAGAGCCCGAATGCTCTGAAGTACAGTGTCGGGGTGAGGTGGTGCAGAGGGACGCACCGGTCTGTGCTGTGTAGGGCGGGGCTGGCGTACTCTGGTGGCGTAGGTGACGGGATCAGCAGGTAGGGGAACGAAAGGTGCTGCGCTCGCAAGTGTGGGCCTAGCCTCAGTGTGAGGCCGGGGCACCGGCTGGTGAGAAGTGGAGGCAGCAGCAACGAAAGAAGAATACAAAAGTGGCAACGAGGTGGCCAGAGAGGTCGGTGACACAGACGTGTGGACAGACGCCACGACACTCTCAGAAAATACAGCAGCGGTGGAGACAGAGGCGGAGACCACGGTCTCAACGGCGGTGGCAAAAGAGGGCTCTCCGCACTCAACTATAGTCGGCGGGCGCTCGGGTGGGGCAGAGGAAACGGGCTCGGCAGACAGAGGGCCAGTGGTGGTGGTGGTAGGCGTGGAAGCAGTGGAAGTGGGCTCAGCGAGGGTACTCCCGACACCGACAGAAGTGTGGACAGAGGTGTCGGGAGCAGCAGAAACATCAGGGATAGGCTGAGGGGCCACGGGGTCAACAGGGGCAGCAGGCTCAGCAGGTGCAACAGGGTCTGCGGGGGCAGCGTGGGCAGCGTGGGCCTGCTCGGCCTCCTCGGCCTCGAGCACGTATGCGACATGGATCAGAAGATCCATCGCTGGGAGCCAGTCCACCTGGGCCGGTGCAATCTGAGTCCGAGCTAGGCTCGGAAGAATCATGTAATCGGCACCGTAAGGGCCGTGCAGCCAGACCCAGTGTCGCTCACCGTGCGGACGCAGCATCTTCATCCGGGCCATAACATCTATGGACAGTAAAGTGGGGCCCGGTGCTCGTCGCAGGTCGTCTGGAAAGTCCTCGCCGGTCATAAGTGCGAGCAAGGTGATCAGGCCGCCGCAGCATATCAGTGAGCGAGCGCCCACCGATACGATGATGCGGTCCAAAAACCAGGCCGCGACATCAATCACGACGGCGTGGACCAACTCATCGCCCTCCATAGATAGAGCTCTGGGCCGTGTCATTGCGTAGAGCATATAGAGCTCCGGCGTGGACATCGTACCCGGCTCATATCTGGCCAAAAAGGTAGTCGCCATGAGGCGCTGAGCTATACAGAGGCAGGGATGGACAATGGCCGAGGCCTTGGCCCTACTAGGGTCAAAGGCAGCGTGAAGACCCGTAATCCGGGCCCAGAAGGCGTCGGCATCGAAGGAATGTGGGGGGATATGGGTGGGGGCGTAACCACGGTCGGCCCCGGGGACATCGGGCCACGAGAAGAAGGCTCTCATCATACCGAGAGTGACCTGGCACTCCCGGTCCATGAACCGAAACGAGCATCCCTCGTCGGTCCGGGCGATCGAACTAAGAACCTCAAGTGTCGGACGGATAAACGTGTCCGCCGACACCTAAAAGAAATCTCGCCAGCCCACGTTGTCTTACAACGTGAGCATCCCCTCGAGTACCCCCAGGCATCCTAGGTCTACAGGGTGTGCGAACCTGGAGGGTACGATCGAGCGCTGGGAGATACGCTCGAAAGCGACGCGGTGTGCGTCGTTCCGGAACGTAATCCCAAGCGGCCCGATAAGTGGAGCCGGAGGTGGTGGCTGTGGAGCGGCAAGGAGTGGCTGTACGGGGTGAAAGGGCTGTGCGGGCTCTGCAGGCTGTGCAGGGTGTGCGGGGCCTGCAGGCTGTGCTGGGTGAATGTGATGTGGTGGTGTAGGCGGAGGAGAGTCCTCCACCTCGTGGGAGGGGCCGGCATCATCCGACCGCTTCCGCTTGGTGGAAGCTCTCCTCGACCTCGGCCGTGTCCGGGGCGGCATATGGGCCCCGAGCGCTCACCAAAAAGCGTGAAAAGTGCGGCATGCGTAAAATGAAGGAAAGAGTATACCACGACACGCTGCGAGAGCAGAGTAATGGAAGCGTGCGAAGGTGACGCCTCCACGAAGCCCAAATCAGTCCCTGAAAGCTCCCCTGAGCTCCCCTAAGCTCCCAAAAATAACCTGCGCATGAAACGGAGATATCAGCGAGTAATATTCAAAACGTATAGAGCATTAGGGGTATAATAGATAGAAATAGAAATTAATTTGGGTTTGGGGTTCGTTAAGCACATGGATCGTCAAAAAATACACAAAAGAGGAGAAATAGGTGAAAATCGGCGATACCTGAGGTGGCCGGAGGCGTGGCCGCCGGCGGCGACTCGGGCGAGGAGCGGCGGCGGCTCGGCCGGCGAAGGGTGGCCGAGCGCCGGCGTGGGGTGTTGGTTCGGGCGAGTAAGGCGGGGTTCGGGCGCTGGGGGATGCGAAAAGTCGGGGCACGATCGATTTAGTTCGTTTCGAAAAACGCGCCCCCCCGCCCCCTTATATAGCAAAAGTTACGACTCGGCCGAGTGACTAGGTCGCTCGGCCGAGTAGCTCAACAGAAAAATTCCTCCCCGCTTATGCTTCGGCCGAGTGGCATTGCCACCCTCGGCCGAGTGGAGTAAGTCCATTCGGCCGAGTGGCTCAAGCTACTCGACAAGACTCGCCCTAGGAGCGTATCAGTTTTACTCGGCCGAGTGAATATATATACTCGGCCGAGTAGCAGTTATACTGAAATCAAGAAAAGAAACAGAGAGTTGGGTACAGCAGACTTCCCTCGTTCGTGAGCGGCTCGACCGGACGAACTTGTGTGCTCGGCCGAGTGACTAGTATACTCGGCCGAGTGATCCTTGTTTTCTGCTGTTTGTCTTCGTTTGGGCTCTAAACTCTGTTTTTCTTCCTCCCGTCGATTTCATCTTCCTCCTAAGCATCGAGCGTCTTCCTGGGGCGATCCTCGTCGCCTTGTGCATCCTCTTAATGATGGGTACTTTGTTCTCCTCTTCTGTCAAGAAAAATCCTTGTGCATCCTCTTAATGATGGGTACTTCGTTCTCCTCTTCTGTCAAGAAAAATAGGACCCGTTATCACAAAATTTTTGGGCGAACGACTCAAAACACTAAAAATTTCTAAAACAAAAATAAAAGAAAAGTGAAAATAAAGCAATAACCATCGGGTTGCCTCCCGACAAGCGCTCGTTTAAGGTCGTGAGCTCGACCCCCTATGATTTTCAATTAATGCGGGATGTTTGGTGCATATGAGATGCACCCGTCAAACTTTCCGGGGAGAACGCTTGGATTCGGAAGTTGTGGCGGCGTGTTCTCCCTCGGTGGTCTCCCGTCTCGAATAATGTTGGGGGGAGGCTCCCCCAAGCTAGCGTTTGCTCCGGTCCTCGGCTTCACCGGTGACGCCGATTTTCGTATCGGCGGAGCTTTCTTCGGAGACTTCATCTTCGAGAGCTTGCAGAGCTCTCGAATCCTTGCGACATCAGTGCCGCCTTCATCATTTTCAACGGAGAAGTCGGGGGATTCATTCATCTTCTCATCTTGGCCTAAATCCGGCCCTTCCTCAAAATCTTCATTGAATAGAGCGCCGATCGAATGGGGGATAGCCTCCTCAATTACCTCGTCAAGGAGGTATGAAAGATCATCCGACCGTCCCTTAAGTAGATATATTCTATTGATTTCTCCCATTGGGACTCCCTCGGAATAATGCTTGAGCCTCTGACCATTTACCTTGAATGTGGCTCCGTCCTTGCTTTCCAACTCGAAAGCCCCTCCCGGTTGTATGTGCTTGATGGTGAAAGGTCCAGACCAACGTGACCTCAACTTACCGGGAAATAGTCGGAGCCGGGAATTATAGAGCAAGACCTTGTCCCCTACCTTGAAGTCTGTGACGGTTATGCGGGCATCGTGGAGAATCTTGGTCCTTTCCTTGTAGATTCTTGAGCTCTCGTAGGCATCTCTTCTTATCTCATCAAGCTCGTTGATGTCCAAGAGTCGCCTCACCGCCGCACTCTTGTAGTCATAATTAAGGGTCTTGATGGCCCAATATGCACGGTGCTCCAACTCTACCGGCAAGTGGCAAGCTTTCCCATAAACAAGTCGGAACGGTGTGGTGCCGATGGGAGTGCGAAAGGCCGTGCGATATGCTCATAGAGCATCGTTTAGCTTCATTGACCAATCCTTCCTAGATCGATCCACAGTCTTCTCAAGAATTTGCTTGATCTCTCTATTTGAGACTTCCACTTGGCCGCTTGTCTGGGGGTGATATGCCATGCCAACTCTATGGTTTACATCGTACTTCTTTAGCATGGCTTCAAACTTGTTTTCTATGAAATGGCTCCCCCCGTCGCTTATCAAGGTACGAGGCACTCCGAAGCGTGGGAAGATATTCTGCTTGAAGAACTTAGAGACGACCCTTGCATCATTTGTAGGGGTGGCGATTGCTTCCACCCATTTGGAGACATAGTCAACGGCCAATAGGATGTATTTGTTACCATTGCTCGACGGAAATGGTCCCATGAAGTCTACTCCCCAACAATCAAAAAGCTCAATTTCTTGAATGGGCCTCATTGGCATCTCATTGCGTTTGGAGATATTCCCGGTCCGTTGGCATCTATCGCACCCCTTTACAAAGTCGTGGGTGTCTCTAAACATTGTTGGCCAGAATAATCCGCTCTGCAAAATCTTAGCGGTTGTTTTAGAAGCGGCATGATGTCCCCCGCATGGCAGACCGTGGCAATGCAAAATGATAGACGTTGCCTCCTCTTTAGAAACACACCTCCGAATGACACTATCTTTGCATATCTTGAAGAGGTATGGATCTTCCCAAAAATAGCTACGGACCTCATGCAGAAATTTCCTCTTTTGATGCGTGGGCATCCCATGCGGTTTAATTCCACAAGCCAAGTAGTTGACGAAGTCCGCGTACCAAGGTACTTCACCGGTCCTTATGGCATATAGCCTCTCATCCACGAATGTGTCGTCGATAGGTAAACTCTCATCCTCCTTGTCACGAATGAGCCTAGACAAGTGATCCGCCACGACATTGTCCGTACCTTTCTTGTCTCTGATCTCCAAATCGAATTCTTGCAACAAGAGTATCCACCTAATCAACCGAGGTTTGGCCTCCTTCTTGTTTAAAAGATACTTCAACGCCGCATGGTCGGTGTGGACAATCACCTTGGAACCAAGGAGGTAAGAGCGAAACTTCTCGATGGAACAGACGACCGCTAGAAGCTCTTTTTCTGTAGTTGTGTAGTTTTTCTGTGCGTCATCCAATGTCTTGCTCGCATAGAATATCGCATGAAGCTTCCTATCTTTTCTTTGTCCCAACACCGCTCCAATGGCTTGGTCGCTAGCATCACACATTAGCTCAAAGGGAAGGCTCCAATCCGGTGGTTGTATGATGGGCGCGGAAACTAGTGCTTCCTTCAAGGTGTTGAAGGCTTGCAAGCATTCCCCTGAAAAAATAAAAGGGGTATCTTTAGCGAGCAAGGAAGTAAGTGGTCGGGCAATCGAGGCAAAATCCTTGATGAAGCGGCGGTAAAACCCCGCATGACCAAGAAAGCCTCTAATGCCCTTGACATTAATAGGAGGAGAGAGTTTCTCGATTACCTCAATCTTTGCTTTATCTACCTCAATTCCTCTCGAGGAGACAAGGTGCCCGAGAACTATACCTTCCGTGACCATGAAGTGACACTTCTCCCAATTGAGAGTGAGATTGTTTTGTTGGCACCTTTTTAGGACTTTAGTAAGATTGGCCAAACAAGAGTCAAACTCACTTCCATAAACCGAAAAATCATCCATAAAAACTTCCATAATATTTTCAATGTAATCGGAAAATATGGATGTCATACACCTCTGAAAGGTGGCGGGAGCATTACAAAGACCACACGGCATCCTACGGTAGGCATATGTACCATAAGGACAAGTAAAAGTGGTCTTTTCTTGGTCATCTTCGTGCAAAGGGATTTGGAAGAATCCCGAATACCCATCTAGATAGCAAAAGTATTTATGTTTAGCTAGGCGTTCAAGCATTTGATCAATGAAGGGCAATGGGTAATGGTCCTTTCGGGTAGCTTTATTTAGTTTCCTATAATCAATGCACATTGGCCATCCCGTGACGGTGCATGTAGATATGGGCTCACCTTTATCATTTTTTATGACTGTCATCCCCCCTTTCTTGGGGACGACGTGAACGGGGCTAACCCATCTACTGTCAGAGATAGGGTAAATAATACAGGCGTCTAGCAATTTTAGGATCTCCTTTTTAACCACCTCTTTCATGTTCGGGTTTAACCACCTTTGAGGCTCTATGGAGGTGGCGTCGGTATCCTCCAAATGGATCCTATGTGTGCAAAGCCTAGGGCTTATCCCTTTTAGATCGGAGATAGTGTAGCCAAGGACATCTTTGTGGCTCCTAAGAACGTCTAAGAGTTTTTCAAGTTGTTCTTGCGTGAGGTGGGAATTGACTATCACCGGGAAAGTTAATTTATTACCCAAAAAGGCATACCTTAGATTCGGAGGTAATTGTTTAAGTTCTACCTCAAGAGGCACTGCTCCTTCTACTTCATCAGCTCGCATGAGTTTGGCTTCTTCCTTGTCATCCGGGTTTAGCTCATGTTCAGGTGGCGTGCTCTCTTGCGAAGACTCAGACTCACTACTTAGTGAGGACGATGCATCGAAATAGGCGCTCTCCGATTCTGTGCTAGCATCGTCAAAACCTTCAATCTACTCCGGTTCGTTCCTGGAATCAAGAAACACATCAGACGATTCATAAAAGCAAGAGTGAGTGTCATAGAGTGTAACTCCCTGAACGTCGGTTTGCTCGAAATATTCTCCGGGAGTATAGTGCTCCTCGACACTTGTTCTACCGTCTTCGAAATATAACTTGTCATCTATCACATCAACTCTGACATTGCCCCCGATAGTCCCATCTGGGGAGACTTGATCCATCACAAAACTAGCAAACAGTTGTTCGTCGGGGTCCTTGAAATCGATAGCAAAAGTTCCGGTCGCGTGGACCTCATCGACGAGCTCCTTAAGGAGGTCTGTGAAGGAGTCATAATCTTCCTGACTGAGCTCTATTGTCGACATTGCATCCTCCATTTTCCCTGTTAAGATCTTATGCAAAATACGGGGAGAATATGCAAATAGGGCTGCAAACAGAGTTAGAACAAGATATAGAAGAAAGTAAAGAGAGTAAAGAAAAGAAAAATAACCGGGTGGTCGATGCCGAACACCGTCAAAATGTCCTCCCCGGCAACGGCGCCAAAAACTTGATCGCTCCGGAATGTAACCCGAAGAACAGTTGTAGTTTTACCGCAAGCGCACGGTGTAGCGGCGAGCGGGTTATCGAACACAGGGAGGACGAATGAAAGTGCTTGCTCTGAACAACCTGGCTATTAAGAACAGAAAAGAGAGAATTTTACCTTTGGCGATCCTGTCACAATCGTCAGACAAAGTACGGAAGTATCAAATCAAATAAAGAACGCCTAGGGAATGGGGAATCCCCGCTACTCACCGTATCTCGTCAATGTGATTCATTGGCATCGACATTGCTAGGGTAGAATCTCGGATGAACTAGTTTCAACTGAATGTAAAACCTAGCTCACGCTCTCGCACTGTTGCCGGTCTATAGCTATCCTAGGTTTTGGGTCCAATCTCTTGCAAACCCTAGCCTAGGCAAGCTAGCATTAGGATCAACATCATCGTTCAATCGCGCCCCGAGCCCACTCTCGTGCAAACTCGGGCCACTAGGTTGGGATAGTTCCTACCCGTCCAATCTCTTGCAAACGGGTATTGGCATGGAATTGCAACCGAGAACCCTAGTATCGGTCCAATCTCTTGCAAACCGATCCTACGGAAATTCGATTTCAACCCAATTCGGATTTCTAGGGTTTCCTATCGAATTGGGATCCAATCTCTTGCAAATCCCAATCGATATGAACACCTAGCTATCCGTAATAAATCGATCCCAAACTAATCCCTAATAGCAATTCTAGCAATATTTCTACCAATTCATCACAAATCTGAAATTGGGCTCGTAAGGTTCATCCCCACGCCCCAAGACGTATAGACTACTCACAATTCATAGCACAAATACAAAAATAATCAATGGAATTAACAAGGGAATTCATCACAATATTGAGATAAGTAATAAAAATAGTATTTTTAGAGGGGAGAGAGACAAACCAATGGAGTTCTTCCAATAATCCAACAAAAATCAACTTTCTTCTCCTCTCCAATCACAAAAATCTAAAGCTAAAAGTTTAATCTAAAAAGCTGCAAAAAGTAAAGAGAAAAAGCTCTCCAACCTAGGGTAAAAACAGGGGTTAAATACCCCCCAAAATCGTCCAAAAAACTGTGACCAAAATGCCCCTGCGCAGCCTTCAAGATTTTCGCTACAGGCAGCGCGTCGCACTCGGCCGAGTGACAAACATCGCTCGGCCGAGTGACAAACCCTGAGAATTTCCAGTAAGTCTGGGTCTTCGGGGGTCTTCACTTCGGGGGCGGCTCGGCCGAGTGAGTTGTCGTCACTCGGCCGATGGCTTCTAGGTACTCGGGCGGTCGGCATTTCCCACTCGGCCGAGTGGATCTTCTGAAGCTCAGGCAGCCGAAAAACAGTAAGTTGGCAATTTTTGGTGGGCTTCGTCTGAGTGCCACTCGGGCGGACGGGATCTCGTCACTCGGCCGATGTGGCTTCTGTCGCTCGGCCGAATGCACACATAAAACGTATCCGATCTGGTCGGCCGAGCGGTGTCTCACTGGTCGGCCGAGTGACTCCTTCACTCGGCCGAGTGAGACACCAAAAATGCCCAAACACCTTGTTTTGGCCTCCTCGTCGCTCCTGCGACGTTCTTTCTTCTTCTGCTCCTCTCCAATAACAAAATAACCCTCGGGGAGGTCGTCGGTGACACTCTGAAGTAGGCGTATCTCGAGATCACTCCAAATCGCTCTAAATCACCTGAAATACGACAAAAACAGCAAATCGTGAAAAGCATCGCAATATCGTCGATATATCGTGAAAAACATGATTTGAGCGATCTAAATGGCATGCAATCATGCGGAAAAAAAGGTGTAAAATAAGGAGTGATCAATTAGCCAACAGTGTTGGTTTGAGTGGGCGAGCATGTACGACGGGTTCGCCGAGTAGGCTTAGGGTTTTGTGTGCCGGTGTTGGTGGGTCTAGCACGCCGAGGCGGCATCGTGCAAGAGGTATAAAAGAGTGCGGCAGCATGACAAGTAGATAGGGGAACGAATGTACCGACTAGAATGAGATGGCGTTGCAATCGGTGACGTGATTACCACTGACCTGGAGTATCCCCCAAGCTGGTCCTAGAAACGCCCTTTTATGTAGGCGCTGCGTACCTGAAACGATAGAAAGTGATGTCAAGCGAAGAATATTTAATGTGAAGAGATATATTTGGCGTTACTCGTGCTCGGATGAGGCTTAAGAGGGGTGGGGGGCATCGGCTAGGAATGGTGGTGGTGATAGGGTGTTTTTTGGAGAGAGAGAGCGGGGGAGAGAGAGAGGGGGAGAGAGAGGGAAAATGAGGTTGCCCGGATTTGGGGGGTGGCGGCGGCGGCGGTCGTGAATAGCGCTGGAGGAGGGTCAGCGGCTGTGAGGTGATGATCGGGTCGAGCAGATGGGGAGCTCGGGGGGTGATTTGGGTAGGGCTTTTAAGCGAAAGGGCGGGTTTGGGTTAAAGAGACAACTCGAAACCGAACGAAAGAACGTGCCCAGAAATCAACTACAGCCTACTCGGCCCGAGCAATATGATTGTTCGGTCGAGCGAGTTGCAAGATAAATTGAAAAATAAAACAAATACTCCCTTAAGCCTGCTCAGTCGAGCAGTATGTTACTCGGTCGAGCAGGAAACTGCTCGGACCGAGCTGCTGCTGCTCGGGCCGTGTAGGCAGAGTGATGATTTTCTCCAATTCTCAAGAGCCTGTGCAGCTCGACCGAGCAGTAGGATTCTCGGTCGGGTCACCTTTTACTCAGACCGAGCCAATGCTGCTCGGGCCGTGTAGGCAGAGTGATGATTTATTCAATTCTCCAAGAGCCTGTGCAGCTCGATCGAGCAGTGGATTGCTCGGTCAAGTAGCTGTCTGCTCGGACCGAGCAAATGCTGCTCGGGCCATGTAGATTTTCCTCTGATTCTCGTCCCTGTGTTGCTCGACCGAGCAGTGTAGCTGCTCGGTCGAGTCGGCTGTGTCTCCTTTTTGCTTCTTTTTCTTTCGTTTCCTTCTCAAATCTGGTACTCTCCTCCAGCTTCCTTTCGTTTAAAAATGTCGATCTGCATGCCCCCTCACGTCCAACCTGTACAAAGGAAGAACTCATCAAATTTTTATGGTTTTGTAGTTTTAAGGGAAATAAACAACGTTTTTGTTTGGTTTTCTCAAAGAAATGAAATAAAAATAAGAAATTGAAAAAGAAAATCCAAAATCTAAGAAATTAGGTTGCCTCCCAATAAGCGCTCGTTTTCAGTCATGAGCTCGACTCCCTTTGATTTATCAATTGTGGTTTGGTGCGCGTGGAATTCGCGCGTCGTTCTTTCTGATGATACAATCCGGCGGTATTTGGTATCCGCCTACTTCAATCTTCTCCATCGAGTAGCCTATGGCCTCCTGTTCTTCATGATTTGGGAAATGATTCAAAAGATCTTCATCCAACACTCAGATGTAGGCAGTGATTGCTTTGTGTTAGGTTGGGTCGCCGTCATCGTCAATTCTTGTTCTCACGAGGTCCTTTATGACCCCCTCAAAAGTGAAATCTTCTACAGCTTCATCCTCCACGAGCTCCAAATAGCTAGCCCCTTCCTTATGAGCACGCTCTCTCATTGGCTTCTGCAGCCTGAATTCAGCTTCGATGTTCCCCACATTCAGAGTGAGAGTCCCTTCCCGGACATCAATCAAAACATCGGCCGTCACCATGAAGGGGCGGCCGAGTATAAGCTGGGAGCTCCCTCTCTCGGGCATGTTCATGATAACGAAGTCAACGGGAACACATAACCCAGGGGGTATCTGGAGAATGATATCACTGGCTATAGCCACCTGGTAAGTAATCGAATGGTCCACAAACTGGATGGACATATTTGTCGGCTCTAGTTCGCTTCCAGTCTGCAATCTCTCAAATATAGAGAGGGGCATTAAACTGATGCTAGCCCCTAGATCAATCAAAGCTCGGCTGATGGGCATCCCTCCGATGGAGCATGGAACAGTGAAGCTTCCCGGATCCGATAGCTTCCGGGGGAGATGATTCTTTATAACGGAGGTGGAGTCCTCTATAAGCTTTATCTCTTCAGGCTTCCTCTTTCACGTGATCAGATCTTTTAAAAACTTGGCATAGATGGGGATTTCCGTAATAGCATCCATGAACGGGATATTCAACTGGATTCCCTTCAGCAACTCCGTGAATTTGGAGTATTTCCTCTCCATCTTGGCCAAGGCCAACCTCTATGGGTATGGCGGGGGAGGTCGGCTAGCTTTTTCCTTTGCAGCGTCAACATGAGGCGGTGTTGTAGTAGGCATGATGGATGGTGTATCCGCCTTCTCCTCATCATTTGTAGGCTCTTCAGTAGCCTCTTCTCTATCACCATCATCAACGGATTCATCAACGATGACTCTCTCTTTGTTTACAACCGGGACCATGACGGGGTCATTCGCCTGTCCTCCACGTGTGGTGACAGAAACCACAACATTCACTTGGGCCCTTGGGTTTGTCTCTGGTTGCGAGAGAAACCTCCCTTGGTTCTTCAAAAGCTGGGACATCTGGCCCTTCAGTTCATCTAATGAAGTGTTTATGCTCTTGAACTGGGTGGAAGTGTCCTGGTTGAACCGGGCTTGACCACTCATAAAGGTCTCCAATGTAGCCTCCAGATTTGATTGAGGCGGATTTGGTGCATAGCCTTGCTAAGGAAGCAGGTTGAATTGATAGCATGGCGGTCGATAAGGCCCAGCTAGCCTAAACCCGCTCTGTTGCTGACTCTGTTGTTGCTGAGGATGGGGTGGCGGTCTCTGAAATTATGGAGGTTACAGCCCTCCACTTGGATTCCCATAAGAGAATCCCAGATGATTTCGAGCAGCCGGATGTTGCCATTGATTTCGTCCCTCTCCTTGGACGTACTGCATAGATTCTGATAATTCGGCACCATCATAGTGTGCCTCACTAGGAATATAACCCTGATCTGCATAATCCTCTGCAGGATGATAAGTAGATGAGCTGGTGGATGCAGGGATGGAACCCAAGCGTTGTTCAATCCTGACCACTTGTTTGCACAAGGTCTCGATGTGACAGTCCAAATGGCTGGTAGCTTTGTCCTCGGGGGTCTGGGTCACAATGGTTCTTTATTCACTCCATTGCTGATTGTTGGCTGACATATGCTCCAGCAAGTCTATAGCTTCTTCAAGAGACTTGTCAAGTAAGGCACCTTGCACCGCAGCATCTATAATCATCTTTGTGCTGGACTGCAACCTGTTGTAAAAACTCTGCACCAAATCCTATGGCCGGATCCCGTGGTGAGGACACTGATGCTGGAGGTCCTTGAACCTCTCCCATGCCTCATAAAGCGACTCTTGTGGGAGCTATTTGAAATTTGAGATTGCTTCCCGGATTCATACTGTCTTAGAAGGTGGATAGAATTTATCCACGAAGGCAAGTGCCAGCTTCTCCCATGTGGTGAAATGGTTGGGAGGATGGGCCCATAGCCAGTACGAGGCTTTATCCCTCAGAGTGAATGGGAAAAGCTGCAGCTTAACAGCATCATCACTCACATCCTCTGCTTGAAAGTGTCACACTTTGCAAGGAAAGTATCGATGTGGTGGTTGGGGTTCTCATAAGGATGCCTGTGAAAGGGATCCTGCTGCATCAAATTAATGAGCCTCATTTTCAGCTCGAAGCTCGCCGTCGCCAGTTGCGGTCTAAGGATGGATGAGTTATTTCCGAACGTCGGCTTCATATGGTCCCTGATGGACCCGGTGCAAGGAGGAAGAGGAGTATTGTTGTCTGCCATCTGGGCAGAGGGAGATGGATTTCTGCTGGAGGCCCTCAAGGCCTTTGCCGTTTTCTCGATCTCGGGATCGAATAACAATTCTCTAGTAGATGCCCCGAAACACGTGTTCATGCACCAAAACAACTAGACAAATACCATCAGTAGCATGGTAATAAATAAAATAATAAAAATGATGGAGAGATAAGGGATGATTAGAGTTGCTATCAAACTTCTAAAAATAAAGATAAACTAAGATAACACTATTGCCATCCCTGGCAGTGGCGTCAAAAACTTGACTCACCCGAAACCTACACCTAGATTCCACCCGGCAGTGTCACGATCGCCGAGCGTGGTATTGCCCCTAGGTCAATTTCGAGCTCTATCCGCAAGCAGACAATGTCAAGTTGTAGTATAAAAGATATCGAATCCCACTGGGATGGTGACCATGAATTTGGGTTCTCAGTTTACTTCTATATCTCAAAGTGAGATAGCTATCTAGTTGAGAGAATTGGTAGTTGTGTTGATATTGTTTTAATAATAAAAAGGACTAGGGCTTAGGGATCACCGCTAAGATCGTCGGGGATCGACATTGGAATAGAATCCTTACATTGCATTAGGGTTAGGGGATTAATCTACCAATTTGTACCACCCTCGTGGGTTAGAATTGCGAGGTATTTTGGGTGCTCTCGTTGACGCAATAGCAGTTGCTGTCAACGTCGCGATATAGTTCGTCGATGGATCCCCTCAAGGCACGAGCCGGGCATGGTCACGAGCCTTGGTTGGATCCACCGATTTCCCTATTCGAATCCTAAGAATACCACTTAAGCACATCAATTCCACAGACCGTGGGCATGATCTCAGTACGGGTTATCCTAGGGATTCGGTAAGATCGACCGAAATACTCCCATAAATTCCTAATTCAACATAGGGATCCAGATCTACATCTTCCCCCTAGGATCTTAGGGCTAACCCATCAACCCTAGAAAATATTACTCACTCATGACAATATTAAGGAACAAAAGTACAATTTTTAGAGGTGAAAACAACATGGCAATTGATAGAATAAAGGTTTAGAAACTTGCAGGGAGAGATGAAGAAAAATAACAAGCAATAGATCTCAAGAGAAAATAGGATTCCAAGAACGCGATAATAGCAAAGCAAGATTCCAATAAATTTCGATCCAAATAATATTTGAAAATTTCAATCTAGATCTAACAAAAATACTCTCTAATCTTCGCTCCCCAAAAATCTAATTCAAAAAACCAGGAATGAATTCACTCCCAGAACGCTTCGCAGCTCCCAGATTTCACTCCCCAAAATCGTGCAACAGCCGCTCTCAAAGATCCTTCCAAAAATGGCCTCAACATCGTCGACCGAGTGGGCGACTCGGTCGAGCAGTGCGTTGCTCGATCAGTTGCTCAGTCCGAGCAGCTGTACTGCTCGACCGAGCACGACAGGAAATTGAAATCCTCCAAAATCTTTACTCTGTCTGCACGGGCCGAGTCAGCTCTGCTCGGTCCAAGCAGAGAGATGACTCGGTCACTGAAGAAGTCGCTCGGGCCGTGCAAGGATTTGTCCGGCTTCGGAAAGAATAGCTGCTCGACCGAGCACTATGAGTGCTAGGTCTGAGCAGCCTACGTATCTGCTGCATCTTCTTCAATTGCTTCTGCTCGGTCGGTCGAGTCATCTGGGAAACTCTCTCCTGCAACATCTGCTTTCCTCTTGCTCTCTCCCCCACTCCTCCCATGGCTCCAAAAACACGACAAACTCCTGTAGAGCTTCGCCAACGAGCTCACGGGCGTGTCAGATGTGTCCATACCCAGGTCGGGTCCCAAATCGCTCTAAAATCCCTGAAAATTCATAAAATACAACGAAACTCGAATATAACGTCAGAAATGCTATATCGTAGGGAAATATGGGATTTGGATGTGAAAATGGCATGGAATGAGTGTCATGCTGCTATGAAAAAGGTGTAAAATATGGACACATCAAACATCTTGTTGCATGGACCTTCGATACACATATTGCATGATTTCTCACGTTTAAATTTTCGTATCAATTGCTGCATGACATGTATAAAACTCATGAATTGTCAAATGTAATACTTGTGTGGAATATCTTATGGTACACCATTGTAGAATATCTTGTGATGCATCTTGTGGAGTAACTTGTGGATCATCTTGTGGAATAGCTTGTAGTGCATCTTGTGGAGTAACCTGTGGAACATCTCGTAATAAACATGTACTTGGTAGACATCACAGATACTTGTGGTTTTGGGGTAACTTATAATTGCGGATGTGCGGGAGCGACTAGTCCAGGCCTTGTTGTCACCGTGCGGGTTCTAGCAACCCATCATAGTAGCCGGTGACAAATTCATAGACTTGATCACAGATTCTGGCATAGTATTCATAGCATAGTTCGCCCGGGTAGCACCCGTGGCAAGAGGGGGACTCTTGGTTGCTCACTGTACTTCCCTTTATAAGTCACGAACTAGGCAAGGCATAATTACTCTCTTTTAATATGGACATCTCCTTATTGCTATCGTCATGGACATCACATTATTGCTATCGTCATGGTTACTCTTGTACGTTACTAGTTGTACTTGCTCGGTCACCTTTACTTTACTTGTCTCACATACATGTTCACCTACTTAACTTTAATTGTCGCACCTGCATGCTTGACTAGATGTACTTTACTTGCCGGACTTGCATGCTTGCCTGTCCCTACTTTACTTTCTGCCTGTGCCTGTATGTCTGCTCTTATTTCACTTATTGCACTAGCATGATAGTCTTTAAAATGCTTATTATAGACTTCTCTGTACTTTTGCACTACTTTATTTCTATTGGTAGAATTATGTGACTTACCTACGGTTTTATGTTTCGTGGCACCACAGACGACGTAGAGCTTGACATATAGGCTCCTAATAGCCAGATTTCGTCCTTGAAGCTACTGTAGTAGAGTTGTTTTGGTGGCACCTTTTCAGTTGTACCTCTTATTTTTCATTTTATCTTGTTGTATTAATTTGTACTATATTGATTGTAATCATTGGACACTATTTGGGTATATTTGTACATCTCTGCATCGTGGCTATTTTGTTTTCACTGGTTAATTGCAGACCTACGAATAAATCAAAGAAGTAACGGCCCCCCGAAGGCGGGTCGTTACAAGTTTAGTGGCACATGCAGGTCCGTGCAAACTACCTCATGAACAATATAGTATGATCAGGATGTATAGTATGAAATACTCAAAATTGAACTCTCCAGTACAGAATGTCTCGAGTTTTCACCTGTACGGGACGTACAGATAAAGTGTCCTTATTACCCATCTTCTTTGATCCTCATCGCCTTCTTTGAACTCTTAACCCCTATCTAGAAACCCATTCTGTCACGCCCCGCTTCCCAAAAATATGGAGGCGAAGCGTGAGAAGGTCCGCTCAGACTTGAAGCTACAAAGCTGCAAGTCCGATAAGCGTCAATCAGATTTAAAACTGCAGGTCCTTGCAACGCGAGCGAAACAAGATAATAATAATGAAATGAGACAAAAGAATAATCTCAGAATATCCATAAATATAAATTCCAACATCGTAGAAAAGCCACCAGGCTAAAAGAAAAAGAGACTAAAGGCCCAAACATGGCCAACAAAAGTACAAAGCAACGGTGCTACGCACCAACAACTAACAAAAGGCCTAAAACAAAATAAAGCTCAACAAAGACTCAAAGAATGGTCACCGGTGTCCACCAAAATCCTCCTGGGCAATCATGGACTCAGGCTCAGCGTCAGCAAAACACCACGTACTCAGCAACGGTCTCTAGCTCAGGTCTAACATGTGACACCCAAAAGAGCAAGGGGCACATGTCAGCAAGTCTACAAGAGACTTGTGCAAGGAAACTGAAAGTACAAGTAAAAGCAACCTAAAAGTTCTAGCATGATGCAATGACATGGCAGTTAAAGTAATGAGTGCAACAGGTAAAGTAAAGCGAAGTAAAGTACGAGCATGGCATGACATTCACAAGACAAGTACAAGACAAGAAAAGTAAGCACCTCGTGCACAGAGATTCCGTCTTTTGGCTAGAGGGCTGATCAGGCCACTCCTAAGCTCAAGCGAACGTTTATCCCAACCCCTCCACGTGTGTCGAGCCAGGGCCTTACCCCCGAACTTGGAATGCTCGCTTCTGGATCACGAGCCAGGAAGTGTTTTTAACAAGTATGGCCTAGGGGTGCACCTAGCCAGGGACACGGAAACACGGATTTGTACAAGTATTTTGTAGCGTGTGCTACGATGCAACAATCAATTTGGATGACATGTAAGATGCAATGCATGGCAGTTAAAAGTACGTACAGTTAAGGAAAGTAAACGTGACAGTTTAGTATGCATGAACAACAAGTTTAAAGGGTTGGATCTAGCTTCGTTGTCAAGCTAGATCAATTAGGTGACGGATCTAGTTTCGTTGTCAAACTAGATCAAGTAGGCATCTAGCCAGCTATCATTTCACTGACTAGTCTCTTTTACGCTGAAAACAAGGAAGTGGCCTAAAAACATGGCCCTACACAAGAGTTGGCAAGTTTCACTTGCCTGCAAGTACGACGTCTGAGCACACCGTCCAATGAGTCCAAAAATCACAATTATCCTACGTGCACAAGTCCACCGGCCTAAAGTCCATATTATTAATCTTCATTAGTGAATTTAAAACATTTAAAGTACTTTGAAAATACTGATTTTATTCTTGTTTAGCATGCATTGGGGTGGGGGTCCTAGGGGTGCAAAGCGTTACCTCAACACGACGCGAAAGCTACACCGGCATCGGGTAGCGACGCCGGGGGTTGGAATAAGAGAACGCGCTCCAAGTCCTGATTCCAATATAGTTTCCTCGCTGGAAAAATCAGAGCTTCAACCGGGGCGACGGTTCCAGATTCCAAAGCTAGCACGTGCGACGACGGGCTACGACGTGCGACGACGTCGTACGCGGCAAGTCGCCAAAGAGAACGCACCTAGGTGGGGCCCACAGTAGTCCTAGGGACCTTTGGGGGACCCACAATAACTCTGGAGAACTTGGGGGGCCCACGGTGGCAAGCGGTGCGACGGGTGCGGGGTTGCGACGTTTGGCCATCGGTCGTACCCTAGCCTGACCGAGAGAGTCTCTCGGTCAGACACAGCGCACGACGCTGTGCAGCGCTGCGGAGCGGTGCAGCAGCGAGTGCGGGGAGCTCCATCGGTCTGAGCGATCGGTCGTCTCGGTCGGGCGCTTGGGCTGCAGCGGAGCGGGGGTTGCGATGCGGAGCGGTGGAGCGGGCCGGTCAGATCGATTGGTTCTCTCGGTCGGAGCGGGGTGCGAGCATTGCAAAGGAGCGGCGGGCGACTGGGTGCGGAGCGGGCGCTTGAGCTCTCGGTCTGACCGAGAGCTCCCCTCGGTCGGTGCGGAAGAATTGAGTGGAGCGGCTGTGCAGCGATGCGGGCCAAGCTTGGTGCGGGGGCGGCCAGCGGTCGGAGCGGGGGTTTTGGCCTCGTTTCTTCGGTCGGTGCGGGGCTGCTTCGTCGCAACGTCCAATTTGGGTTTTGGAAGAGGCTAGGGCTAATTTCTTGCGAAAATAGGTCTTCCTAGGGGTTGTTTATATAGTGTAGATGGGTTGACTTGGTCTAGGGCTAAATCTAATAGGATTAGAAGTTTAAAATAATTTAAAATTTGAAATTCAACTTCTCCAACCCACCCAAGGATTTGACTTGGTCCAAATGAGCTGGAAATTGACTCAAAAATTCTTTAAAACGTTTTAAACTCAAATAAATTTTATTTGGCCGAAAATAAATAAAAAATTAATTATTAAAAATAATATAAAACTTGTTAAAAATGTAAAAGTGGTCAAATGAACTCCAAAAATTATAAAATAAATATCGTGGTGATCGAGATGACGAATGTGAGCTAACTAAGAAGACGGTTCTCAAATTCGACGTCGGACGACGAAACTAAAAATAGAAACGTCTCCCGTCAAAAGTGAAAATCGTCACGTCTCATCGAGTAAGTTTAAATTGTGGAAAAACGACTCGAGAAGTGTCGTTCCAAGATAGTGCCACTATTTAACATTCTCAGAGACGTTCACAACGGCATATCACACGAAAGTGTTCACAAACAAACGAAGTCTAAAACAAACACGTGCACGGCCAAAAGCACGTGCACGAACAACGTACCACGAAAAGTGGTCGTTACATCCTCCCCACCTTAGAATAAAGTCCGTCCTCGGACTTTTTAATATAGCTAGTCGCTCTAGTAACTACCCCAATCAAGTCATATAATAATTCAACCAGATATAGTCATTACAAGTGATTATATATGCACTAGGTAGTCAAACATTAATACTACCAACACGTATATATATATATTTATATATATATTCACGTACGTTATACATTTATACCTATTATAGTCAGTCAAACTCATACACGTATTTCAATCATATATATAAGCATGCATCCCTTATATAACTTCTACCCACCTAATCACAAACAATATTTCAGGTACTCATATAAGGATAGTCTCACACTTAGCCAATACAATCATTGCTCTACCTATAGGTAGCTACCTATGCACAAACATCAAGGGTATACTACCCTCTAATTGTCATCCAATACCAAACATCTCAACACATATAGTCACGCCATACCATTATTAATCAAGTTTTACTATATCTAATATATGTTCACCACTACTATAATTTCACAATATATAGTCATTCAATGCATTCAAATATTTCACCATACATTCACATTACGTACGGTCCTATAACTGCATTTACGACACGCCACATATATCGTAGTCATCAAAACCTATAACCAAGCACATACTTACCCGTGCATGGTGCACACCCATACACGCTAACATTTCATTTACGCATACCATTCATACCATTATATTACTAGCACATCTATGCTCCTGGTTTAGCTAGCACACAAGCAAGTCCTTAGTAAATAACTATACCACAAGACCAACACCCATAACTATATACTAGCGTAGCGACCCACAGTCATGTGCGTAACTCAACCAGGCACAAACACTTCTATCACTATACATACATCAAGCATTGCTATATTCAAACTACAAACATACATTCAATATACTTAGAGTATACTCACTCAAGCTTGAGTGAGACTCAATACACATATCAGGATATTCTATATACGTAACACGACATTCATGCTTATACCAATACCACTCCCATACATATACATCTACCAATACAACCATATACATTCCATAAATCAATCACACTTAATATTTAGTCAGGTAACACCCACATAGTTCAATCTAATTATATACCATAATAATAACATTACAGACATCAGCACCCACATATTTATAATACCCTCCCTAGTACAAACATTCACCGTATAGTCACACATAAATAATGTATATATTCACACCATAGCCTACTACCTATAATTAGTATACTAACACATTCACTCATACATAATTAAAATGTGCAATAGTCGTTATACCTCACGGTATGCACGCATGCAACATCCCGAAAAGCAAGCAATACAAATCAAAATTATACTCCTACTACCATATGTATATCACCTATATACTCAGGCAACAAAACATAACTACTTACGTCTAAACACAATACATACCCACATACGAGCACACACTCATACGTGCTAACATATAGATCACATAATAGGCCTACCCTCTTAACCATACGTACTCTTATTATTATCACTACTAACATACACATAGCTTTACCAATCATTTATTTCAACCATTATAAGTATCTCTAACTACATACACAACTTAGATATTTCAACGCTAACTCTAACACACACCAGCATCCCTAGTATAGTATAGCTATCCACACAAAAATCTATAACTACTAACACACAACAACTTCATACTATCACGAATAACTCCGAGTAAATATATATATCACTCAATAGGCAAACATCATAATACTATGGGAATTCTCATTCAAGCCCACGTACACAACTTAGGTACGTGCACCACGACTACCTCACAAGGTCCAAGGGCCTACTAACAATTAAGGGTTGACACAGACATTGACGGACCCTAGGGCCTAAGCAATGAAGAGAGGTCGAGACAAGGGAAGGATCGATAAGCACGAGTTCAGATAGGACGAATACAAGGAGACGGCTTGGTTAGGGAAAACATTGGCTCAATGGTGATGTTTAGGTTGAGGGAAAAGGGAGATGTAGTGATGTTTATATAGGAGGGGAAAAAGAAAATAGGGTAAATAGCATGAGCTAAAATACGCAAAATTGAAAACTGTTGTACTTTAAAAAAATTTGGAATTCCTCATCTGTATAAAATATTTGAAGATCGATAAAGCGAGTTGAAATAAGTTTGAGTCGAATATTCATAATAAGAGAAAATGTTTTATTGGTTTATATAAAATCAATGTAAAAGGAAGTAAAATTATTTACACGAATATTAAGGACGAGGTTTTAGAAATCTTATACGTTAGTAATTTAATACAATGTTGTCAAAAGTTTTTGAAAGTCAAAGAATGAAATCAAGTAACGGAAGAATTTAAACTCATGTTAAATGCTTCAAAACTTTAGGCTATGGAAAATTTTAAAATGATCAATTTGAAACTGCTTTTAGAGAACCAGGGTTTGCCAAAAATGAAAAAAAAACTGATTCACGCAAGGTTCTTAATATACGAGCACAACAAGTCTGGCACGGATATAAAAATAATTGAAATTCAATTTGGTTTGGAAATTTTTCTGAAAGCGTGTATGGTGAGCGGAAAGAAAAGTAATAGTAACTTAGCATAAGAATTATCAAGATCGAATAGCAAATCTTTAAAATCAAATCAGGGAGGGTCTAAAGCAGGAAGAGGCTATGAAAATAGTAATTTTGCAAAAATCTGAAGTAGCGAAAACGACGAGCAAAGTCCAACTTGCTGAAAGCTGAAATTCCATGTGTCTTGAAAGTATATTAAAATAAACATGACGTATCATTCGAATAACACAAATAAGAGGGAAAATTATAAATCGAATTGGGCAGGGCAAAAGTAAAACTAATATATGAAAGAACGACACATTTACAAAAGTATGGAAAAATATAGGCTGGGGAAATACCATACGCTAGTATTCAAAAATTCCGACAAACGTTTTAAAAATTTAAATCAATGAAGGAGGATGAAATATAGGTATATTAAAATTTTGGACAAAATTAAACTTAGTGGAAGAGAAGATTGAAAAAAAACACTTTCAGAAGGTTCAAGTTTTGCAATGGCGATGTTTGAAGATTGACGACGATCGTCATGAGGCGATCTCGTGAATCGAGGCAAGGAAATTGGTCAGGTGATCAAAGCATTCTTACGCCTAGGTTATGGGTCAGGAAAGTCTACGGAAACTCCTACGGTCGACCAACTAAAGATTAAAAACTAAGCGCTAAGACTTCTAAAGAGCTAGACGGTAATGAAATGCGTTCAGCCGGGTCCGAAATCGATGAACCCAAGCGAACGACCGAAGGAAAATCTAGAAGTCTAATATGGTCAGGGTTAGGCAAGGACCACTAAGGTAACTCCTACGGCGATCAATTGCTGACGGGGAGCCTAACTATCAATCAGGGGCCTCTAACTAGCAATTACAGACGTCTAACTAAGTCTTCTTACCACCTAGTGTCGTAAGAAAACGTCTAGACTCAGGGCTTATGACTCGGATGTTGCAATTTATTTAATGGACATTCCGTTATTATCGTTGTTTCGTTAATTCGCAATTGCAAGACCGACCTGCATGGGCCACCAACAAAACATGTCACGCCCCGCTTCCTAAAAATATGGAGGCGAAGCGTGAGAAGGTCCGCTCAGACTTGAAGCTACAAAGCTGCAAGTCCGATAATCGTCAATCAGATTTAAAACTGCAGGTCCTTGCAACGCGAGCGAAACAAGATAATAATAATGAAATGAGACAAAAGAATAATCTCAGAATATCCATAAATATAAATTCCAACATCGCAGAAAAGCCACCAGGCTAAAAGAAAAAGAGACTAAAGGCCCAAACATGGCCAACAAAAGTACAAAGCAACGGTGCTACGCACCAACAACTAACAAAAGGCCTAAAACAAAATAAAGCTCAACAAAGACTCAAAGAATGGTCACCGGTGTCCACCAAAATCCTCCTGGGCAACCATGGACTCAGGCTCAGCGTCAGCAAAACACCACGTACTCAGCAACGGTCTCTAGCTCAGGTCTCACATGTGACACCCAAAAGAGCAAGGGGCACATGTCAGCAAGTCTACAAGAGACTTGTGCAAGGAAACTGAAAGTACAAGTAAAAGCAACCTAAAAGTTCTAGCATGATGCAATGACATGGCAGTTAAAGTAATGAGTGCAACAGGTAAAGTAAAGCGAAGTAAAGTACGAGCATGGCATGACATTCACAAGACAAGTACAAGACAAGAAAAGTAAGCACCTCGTGCACAGAGATTCCGTCTTTTGGCTAGAGGGCTGATCAGGCCACTCCTAAGCTCAAGCGAACGTTTATCCCTACCCCTCCACGTGTGTCGAGCCAGGGCCTTACCCCCGAACTTGGAATGCTCGCTTCTGGATCACGAGCCAGGAAGTGTTTTTAACAAGTATGGCCTAGGGGTGCACCTAGCCAGGGACACGGAAACACGGATTTGTACAAGTATTTTGTAGCGTGTGCTACGATGCAACAATCAATTTGGATGACATGTAAGATGCAATGCATGGCAGTTAAAAGTACGTACAGTTAAGGAAAGTAAACGTGACAGTTTAGTATGCATGAACAACAAGTTTAAAGGGTTGGATCTAGCTTCGTTGTCAAGCTAGATCAATTAGGTGACGGATCTAGTTTCGTTGTCAAACTAGATCAAGTAGGCGTCTAGCCAGCTATCATTTCACTGACTAGTCTCTTTTACGTTGAAAACAAGGAAGTGGCCTAAAAACATGGCCCTACACAAGAGTTGGCAAGTTTCACTTGCCTGCAAGTACGACGTCTGAGCACACCGTCCAATGAGTCCAAAAATCACAATTATCCTACGTGCACAAGTCCACCGGCCTAAAGTCCATATTATTAATCTTCATTAGTGAATTTAAAACATTTAAAGTACTTTGAAAATACTGATTTTAGTCTTGTTTAGCATGCATTGGGTTGGGGGTCCTAGGGGTGCAAAGCGTTACCTCAACACGACGCGAAAGCTACACCGGCGTCGGGTAGCGACGCCGGGGGTTGGAATAAGAGAACGCGCTCCAAGTCCTGATTCCAATATAGTTTCCTCGCTGGAAAAATCAGAGCTTCAACCGGGGCGACGGTTCCAGATTCCAAAGCTAGCACGTGCGACGACGGGCTACGACGTGCGACGACGTCGTACGCGGCAAGTCGCCAAAGAGAACGCACCTAGGTGGGGCCCACAGTAGTCCTAGGGACCTTTGGGGGACCCACAATAACTCTGGAGAACTTGGGGGCCCACGGTGGCAAGCGGTGCGACGGGTGCGGGGTTGCGACGTTTGGCCATCGGTCGTACCCTAGCCTGACCGAGAGAGTCTCTCGGTCAGACACAGCGCACGACGCTGTGCAGCGCTGCGGAGCGGTGCAGCAGCGGGTGCGGGGAGCTCCATCGGTCTGAGCGGTCGGTCGTCTCGGTCGGGCGCTTGGGCTGCAGCGGAGCGGGGGTTGCGATGCGGAGCGGTGGAGCGGGCCGGTCAGATCGATTGGTTCTCTCGGTCGGAGCGGGGTGCGAGCATTGCAAAGGAGCGGCGGGCGACTGGGTGCGGAGCGGGCGCTTGAGCTCTCGGTCTGACCGAGAGCTCCCCTCGGTCGGTGCGGAAGAATTGAGCGGAGCGGCTGTGCAGCGATGCGGGCCAAGCTTGGTGCGGGGGCGGCCAGCGGTCGGAGCGGGGGTTTTGGCCTCGTTTCTTCGGTCGGTGCGGGGCTGCTTCGTCGCAACGTTGCGACGAATCGTCGCAACGTCCAATTTGGGTTTTGGAAGAGGCTAGGGCTAATTTCTTGCGAAAATAGGTCTTCCTAGGGGTTGTTTATATAGTGTAGATGGGTTGACTTGGTCTAGGGCTAAATCTAATAGGATTAGAAGTTTAAAATAATTTAAAATTTGAAATTCAACTTCTCCAACCCACCGAAGGATTTGACTTGGTCCAAATGAGCTGAAAATTGACTCAAAAATTCTTTAAAACGTTTTAAACTCAAATAAATTTTATTTGGCCGAAAATAAATAAAAACTTAATTATTAAAAATAATATAAAACTTGTTAAAAATGTAAAAGTGGTCAAATGAACTCCAAAAATTATAAAATAAATATCGTGGTGATCGAGATGACGAATGTGAGCTAACTAAGAAGACGGTTCTCAAATTCGACGTCAGACGACGAAACTAAAAATAGAAACGTCTCCCGTCAAAAGTGAAAATCGTCACGTCTCATCGAGTAAGTTTAAATTGTGGAAAAACGACTCGAGAAGTGTCGTTCCAAGATAGTGCCACTATTTAACATTCTCAGAGACGTTCACAACGGCATATCACACGAAAGTGTTCATAAACAAACGAAGTCTAAAACAAACACGTGCACGGCCAAAAGCACGTGCACGAACAACGTACCACGAAAAGTGGTCGTTACACATTCTTTGGATGGATCTTCTTCTAGTTCTCTCCTTTGACAACAATCTTCTATTGATTAAACCATTCCCTCACTTCATTGCCATCATCCTCCTTCTGATGGCTTTCTAATTATCCTATTTATTCTTAGAATATGACGTCTAGTTCGCCTAAACTCTAGCTGCGTCTATTTTAAGGAGGGTAGCGTCCGAATTTTCGATCGCCTAAAGTTCGAGTTCGACAACGGAAGCGAATCGAAGGATGCTCAGAAATATTTGAGGATGGTGCTAGAGAATTTGAGACGAGCCAAACCCGACGTGCAAGTGTAGGCTTTACATCTTATTCATCCTCCTTAAACTCGTATTTCTCTTCTAACCCCTACTTTCATCTTGTGCCCGATTTTCCATGGGTTTGAATCCTTTTCCCGCCTACCATCTCCCCCTCATTATTTCCTTTTGTCCTCATCCTCTCCTCGAGCCCTGGTCCTGCCTAACCTAGCCTACCCTACCCTACCCTATTGATGACTTTTGACGCCCCCTTTAAACACCTCATCTCTCTCCCTCACCAAACCCAACCCGTGGCTTCCTCTCCGCCATAATGACACCCACTCCCTCACCCTGCCTATCTCCCCGTGAGATGAACCCATCTCGCCTCGAGCTCCTTCGACCTCACCTGAAGTTCTGCCACTCCACCCCATTCCGGTGACACTTGCCACGTCGAGCAGACGCAGCTGCCATAGATCGACAACCGCCGATAGCCCTCCGACGATAGGCTTTGGGATTTTTGGCCTTGGTGATGACCCTCGCTACCATCCTCGCAATCGCTATGGGGATGAGGTCTTGGGAAGTTACGGTTCTTGGGATTCTTTTGGGCTCCCTGCCCTGGGTCTCGCCTATGTTAAGATCCTGTTTGGACTTCTTCTTGCGTCTACTCCTTTGGGTATGCTGGAAAGTGAGTTTTTGGCTGTTTACTTGTTGGGTGATGTTGAGTGTTGCGAATGTTAAGTATTGGTCTATGGAAGGAGTGATGTCGACAATTATTGGCATGATTTTGGCCTTAGGTGTTGAAGTTGGATGTGAGCATTGTGCTTGGCTTTGGATGAGAGTTTGGGTGTTGGCTAGCTGTTGGGCATTATGGAGATTGATGGCATTAGTGCTTGGTTGATATGTAAAAGCACGAGTACACGTGTATTAGTTGTTGTATACTATATTATGAATGACATCCTTGGCTAGGCCATGTTAAGTCACTAGTAGCACAAGTAAACTTTATGATCTTCCTTTTAATGTGGTTTAAATAGCTTGCTGCTCACTTATCACCTCAAGTTCTGAGTTCGAACAGATGTTGTCATCATAATAACTATCATTTTCATGTAACGCCATTAGCTCATCTTAACTTTCGACTACTTGAAAAGTCGAGTTAATTATTATGACGATACTGGTCTCGAGACTAATTACGAAAGCTATGGTGATGTCCATAGTATGTATTCATATATAACATCTCTTGTTTTCTTGATACTATGATACAACATTATATTTCATGCTATTAACAACTTATTTTCCTATAGCGTAATCGTTCATCAAGCCTTCCTTCCGATCATTTAAATTGCTTAGGCAATTATCGGTCTTTTGAATTCCGAGGACGGAATTATTTTAAGGAGGGTAGGATGAAACAACCCATATTTGCCAGTACATCTATTTACACATTCACGCATTTTCACATTTTAAAATTTCTTTATAATGGTTAGTCAGGATTTTTATATCAAAAATGATTTTAAAATCTCTTATAAAAATATTTTGAAGTGTTAAACTAGTTATGGTGTATTTCAGTAAGTTCGGGTTTCATCAAATACCTCTAAATAATTTGATAATAATTCATTTTTCAATTATTATTGTTTTAGCTGAATTAATTAATTTTCAATACAAAAATCATCAAAATGTTTTTAAACTTCTATAGTATCATTCTATGATAATTTAGGGCTCTCCATATTAATTTCGTAATTTTCTGAAATCAAATCGACCTAAAACCTGCAAACCCGCATCCCAAACGTTTTGCCCTAAAACTCGTATCTCCATAGCTCAAACCCCCCGAATTGGATCTCGTATTCGCGATCCTCGCGACGATACGATCCCATGGCTATGTTTTTGTAACTTTTCGGAATCGTATGTGAAAACGGGGTTGTATTTCCTCCGCTTTTACTAATTACAAACATTAATGTCTTTTCACCCTTACTAATCATTATTACTAATTATCTTTTACCCCACTAACCCCACTTAATCAATAACCTAACCCCACCCCATTAACCAACCGTGTTTAGTTGGTCAGATCTAACACATATAGTTATTGCCATTAATATTAATGTTTTTATCATTATTAATATTTTGATTTTTTTCTTAAACCTATATAATAACCCCCTCTCATTCTTTTCGTTCATAGGCAATTTCACCTCCCTCCTATTCGTCTTCAACCCAGGGCAAACAAACCCCTCCCCTCTTCTCTCTCCCCAAGTTACGCACGCAAGGCACCGCCCTTCGACTTCCAACCCATCTCCCTCGAACCCACGGCGCCTCCAGCATCACTGCCAGCAAACCCAAACACCCCCGAAACCCCCGTCCGCCTGCTCCCCACGTCCTCCTCCTTCCCTAGGCTACTGCCCAGCATCCCCCGCCACCTCCGAGCCTCCCCGAGTCGACGGCGAACCCAACAGCAGCCCCAGCTCCGACGGTCTTCGCCGCAACACTCCCCCACCATCGAGTCACCGCTGCACCTCGCCGCCATAGCGCTCCGACGAAGCACCCCCGATCAGCCCCCCAGCTGCCAAGCCCGCCTCGAAATTTGCACCGCCGTCTGCCACCTCCGTGTTCGCCGTCGTCCGCCCACTCCCCGACACCCTCAAAACCTACACACAGGCCGCCCAGCCCTCTCTCTCTCCCCGTGTTCAGCTCCCTCAGGTGGCCTTCGCCTTTGCCGCCGTACCCCCTGCCACAAGCGCCACCTTCCGACGACCCTCCCCGCTGCTCTGCCCTCGTCGCCGCCCCTCGTCGACGTCGACGCCGTCGAGAGCTCAGGTCCCCCCTCCTATGCACGTACGAGGGGACGGAGGTAAGCGTATTTTTATAAAACGATACAAAAATACGGTGTAAACGTATTTTGCAAAATATTAAAATTTATATAAATGGATTTATTGGTCTAAAATTAATAGTAAATTATATATGGGTTGGAAAAAATACATGACCAGCTCTAGAAAATCAGAAATAACGTTCTTGACCCAATGGCTCTAGTTTCATCTCAATCAGACGTGTAGATTTCCCACAATGAATTTTTAAGCCTAAATCTTAAATATGTTATTTTCATTTAAAAATTCATAACCTGATATTTTCACGTAAACTGATATATGGAAAACTTATATGTTGTAGTACTCTTCGAGACGGTCATTTTGACAGCTCACTTGAAACTTTCTGATTAGTATTTCACACAGAAGAAATTATTGAATAAATACGATGACTAATTAAAATTAGTTTTTAAACCCATTTTGAGATTTTAAAAAATTATAACAATTACCAGAAGCTTCAAAAAAATATTTCCTCCTTCAGTAAAATTATTTTCCTCATATATAGCCTATAAAAAAATTTAGAATGATTTTTGACACCGTTTCAATTATTAAAAAAATCAAGACGATCATGTTAAATAGATAGAAAATAGTGTGTTCTTTAACCAACTGTTTCTTGTGTTTGCAGGTACCGATTCTCGTGCACCAGCTCCCATGGAAGCTCTAGCCCCAACCTTGTGTTACTACGACGATCTCAATAATTCTAACTTTAGAAATTTAGATAGTGTACTCGTATGAACTTAGGACATGACACATGGTCTCCGAATAGTTATTGACTTGAACAGATGACTAGAGACATAACTAAATAGGAAATAGATCAATTGCAATAATGACTTTGATTTGCACTTACGACATTGCCAACTTTCAAAATAGGGGTTGTAGCACACGACCATCTACTCGGGTAAACTGTGTACTAATTGAAAACCACATGCTCGAAGCATGCAATCAAAATTTTTGTTGGACTTGTCTTTGTCCTTATCTTTCTGGTTTTTTAATAAGAAAGTCAATCAGTGGTTCTGGTTTAACCATCATAGTAAATATGGAACGTCTTGTTGCATGGACCTTGGATACACATATTGCAAGATTTCTCACGTTTAAATCATCGTATCAATTACTGCATGACATGTATAAAACTCATGAATTGTAGAATGTAATACTTATGTGGAATATCTTGTGGTACACCATTGTGGAATATCTTGTGATGCATCTTGTGGAGTAACTTGTGGATCATCTTGTGGATCATCTTATGGAATAGCTTGTGGTACATCTTGTGGAGTAACTTGTGGAAAATCTCGTAATAAACATGTACTTGGTAGACATCACAGACACTTGGGGGTTTAGGGTAATTTATAATTGCAGAAATGTAGGAGCGACTAGTTTAGGCCTTGTTGTCACCATGCGGATTCTAGCAACCCATCGTAGTAGCCGGTGACAAATTCATATACTTGATCACGAATTCTGGCATAGTATTCATAGCATAGTTCGCTCGGGTAGCACCCGTGGAAAGAGGGGGACTCTTGGTTTCTCACTGTACTTCCCTTTATAAGTCACGAACTAGGCTAGACACAACTACTCTCTTTTAATATGGACCTCTCCTTATTGCTATCGTCATGGACATCACATTATTGCTATCGTCATGGTTACTCTTGTACGTTACTAGTTGTACTTGCTCGGTCACCTTTACTTTACTTGTCTCACATGCCTGTTCGCCTACTTTACTTTAATTGTCGCACCTGCATGCTTGACTAGATGTACTTTACTTGTCGCACTTGCATACTTGCATGTCCTTACTTTACTTTCCGCATGTGCCTGCATGTCTGCTCTTATTTCACTTATTGCACTAGCATGATAGTATTTAAAATGCTTATTATAGACTGCTCCTTACTTTTGCATTACTTTATGTCTATTGGTAGAATTGTGTGACTTACCAACGGTTCCATGTTTCGTGGCACCGCAGACGACGCACAGCTTGACGTAAAGCCTCCTGAGAGCTAGAGTTCGTCCCTGAGGCTGTTGTTGTAGAGTTGTTTTTGTGGCACCTTTTCAGTTGTACCTCTTATCTTTCATTTAATATTGTTGTATTAATTTGTACTATATGGATTGTAATAATTGGACACTATTTAGGTATTTTTGTAATCTCTGCATCGTGGCTATTTTGTTTTCACTGGTTAATTGTAGATCTGCAAATAAATCAAATAAGTAACGGGCCCCCCAAAGGCGGTCCGTTACAAGGTGTGTGCTCTAGGGTTTGTGGAGTGTATGTTTATGTGGGTATATATGTATGTGCAATGAGGGGTGGAGAAGATGAAGTGCAGTGTGAATGGTGTGGGGGTGTGATGGGGTATGTGTGTGTGGAGGTGAATGTGGGTGTGCAGGTGAAATGTAGTGATGAAGATGGTGAAGAGGATAATGTGTGTGGGTAATGGTGTTCGGCAGCAGCAAGAACAACATGACCCAAATTTGTGCACAAGTAATAAGCAAAAATCGAAATTGAAGGAGAGGAAAGGGATTATCCAAGCTTCGTTGTCAATCGCTGCTATGAATCCATGTTAATTGAGCTGCGATCGACCCCTCTTAGCTGCCAAGTTCATTTCATTCCCAGCCCTAGCTTTCAATCGTGATTATCGAGTTCCAGATTTGTTCCGCAGGGGGTCGTGCTAGGGTTTCTGTGGAGAGGGACTTGCTGTCGATGGTAATGGATGAGGAGTTTGGGAGAGAGGAGGGGTTGTTTGCTGGAGTCGTCGTCGGAGGAGTTTATCGAGGAGGAATGAAGGCTGAGGAAATGAGGTTTGAACGGTTCATGGATTTTGTGATGTTGTTCGATCGTATGAAGAGGGGGGAAAGCATTATATAGTAGGGGGAGAGTTGGAGGGTGACGCGATCGTATGAAATAATTCATATGGTTGTATTAATTGGTGGCTAGAGGAATTTGTAAGGAAAAATGATGACGCGGCCGTTGGAAGAGTTCCTAACGGCCACTAAAAATTGCGTTTATAGAGGGAACGCCGCGGCCATGTCGAAAAATCGACGCGGCCATTAAAATACTCTGCAGAGCTCCTCAAAATTTTGATTTGTGCCGAGGGGTACACGGCCGTTTGGGAATTATTTACACGATCGCGTGGATTTGATGGAGCTCTGAGTTTCATATGGCAGTATGGTTTGAAACCACACGGCCACGTGGCTATCTGTTGGTGGCTTCTTCCATTCTTCTTCTTCCCTTGCTCTCTTCAATTAAGCTGATCTTCAATTTAGCTTCTCAAGCTGCTCTCCCAACTCTTTGTTTCCACCATAGCTCCTTGCTGCTCTCCTTTTGTTGGTCCCTATCTCTCCCTTGCTTCTCCTCTTGATTGCTTCATCAGCTGCAAAGTGATAAATCCAACAAAAAGAGGCATCAAAAAGAATTTGAAGAATATGAGAAAAGTTGAGCTTAAGGTATTTTAAGATTTGAGTTCAGGAGGCCATAGAATTTCAAAGTTGGGGATTTATGGTATCAAAATTTTTGGGGCACACCAATCGATGGAGAGAGTGAATTATTAGTATGGAGAATGAAAATCTATAAAATTAAGAAAAATCTAAGTGGTGATACGCTCTTCTCTCCATCGAGAGGAGGCGAGTTTATTAGGGTCATAGAAAAACGTAAAATCTACACACTGGGTTGAGTACACCTGTTTAAACGGTGGATCCAACATGTTATTTGGAGCAGACAGCTGCTCAATTTTTTCTTTCCGTGGCTCTGCCAATGTCGTGGTGCTACGAACAATAACGAACCATAGCGATGCTCCCCTAGCTTTTCTTGAGGACGTCCACTTATATCCTGTGAAAGAAAGGGAGCATCAGTCCGTGGTGTTGAAATTTTTCCCAATATGAATGTATTACAGAGATTATCATCAAAATGTAATAGAATGCATGGAATGGAATGACGAAAAATCCCTGGAAATATGATGCAATCTCTCGACGATGACATGATCGTTGCCTCGCTAATCCCATTTACATGCTCTTCAGGTACAACTATGGACCAACACATTGTAAGCTCTGGTGGAGTGGGAGTTTCCTCTGGAGATGATGGTGGAGTGCTCTCGCTCTCATCCTCCTCATCAATGTGGTCGTCCTCCACGGGCTTCTCGATGTTTTCACATGGTACAAAGTGGGGGATGCTTGCGTATGGGAAAGGTGACTCAGGTCATCCTCCATGAGCTTTACAATTAATAAACACAAGCACACGGCTGTCGTCGTAGCACTTTACGGGTCGTCTACAGGGAGATGGATAGATCGAATACTAGCTCGAAATAGTGTTAAATAGCTAGATACATCAATCGATTCAAGGGAAACATGAGTATACAGGGATTAACAAAGAAAATGGCATGGAAAATTATTAATAAATACAAGGAGAGAACAATAGATGACAGTTTGAGTGCAAAGAAATGAAGAATTAATCACCACGACGACGACAACAACCAACACAATGATAGCAAGAACAACAAAGCAGCAATGGCAAGGCAACATCAAAAATATAATGGAAAGGGAAGAGAGAACCCATCTCATGAATCCATACAAAGGGGGTCGTCAATCCCCAATTTGAAATCTGAGAAGAGAACTTCAGAAATCTACTAAAAACTAATCTAATCCCCATCTAAATCTTAAACTAAGCTAAGAAACAATGAAACGGTAAAAAGAGGTACAAAACGAGCCTAAAGCTCGACTCCCTTTCTAATGACAGTGTCCAGATGTTTAAATAGGAACCCTAGGAAGTCGGGTCGCAACCTCAAACCCGACTTTGAACGATCGCGTCTTCTTGCCACTGCTGCTGAGCTTGGGGTGAAGGAGCACCATGGCCGCGTGGTAATACCATGCGGCCGCGTCGCTTGGTGTTCTTGTAGAAAATGACGCGGCCATATGAACTTGGTTCACACGTCCGCATAGAATGTTTGAACTTCCTCTTGGTTGATGACACGGCAGTGTGGATGGGTCCACACAGCAGTGTGTTGCTCCTCCTCAGCATGTGACACGGCCATATGGGACCCTCCATACGGCCGCGTGGTTACTCTACGTCACTTCCCCAGCCTCTAGATCAATGCTCAAATTATTTAGCTATTCTCTAATATCCCAAGCTTCATTTTTTCTCCATTTCCAAGCTCCATACTCCATGCTTCATTGCACTAATCAGCACTCTCTGATCATCTCCAATTGCTCCAGCTCTTCATCTTCAACTATTGAAGTTGCAAGCCAAGCTCCATGCTTCAGTGATGAGCTCCAACTGCTAGCATCAAATGCTCCAGGAGCTCCAAGTGCCAAATTACCCCATAAATGCCCAAAATGTTCCAAACTCCCCTCTATTCACCTGTAAAGCGCCGGGGAAACCAAAAGCATAAAAAGAAACAAAAGAGGGTAAAGTGGTGCGGAAAACTAGGCAAAGTCGAGTAAAATATGAATGAAATGAGGATGAAAACTATATATATAAACAACCTATCACATTCATAACATGAAAGTGCATAACACTAATTAATAGTTTCATGAGATTACAATTGCGGATACATATACTAATTTACATGAAAATCATGATAAATTATAGTTCTATGCATGGGTAAAGCATTCTTAATCAATATATATATATAAGTAATAAATATTGGTGTTCAATTAAAAACGATTGAATTTCCACTTCAAATGGCTATAAAGATGGTTTTGGTGAAAAGCTCGACACTCTTTTTTAATAATGCAAACATATGCAAGCTATATATGCAAACTATGCAACAAATTTTTTTAAATGCAAACAACCAACAAACATATATGTATGTATGTGTGTGTGTATATATATATAATAAAACAGGGATCTTATCATGGATTATTGGATAAGAGTTGGATAAGAGATTTTGGTTAAGAGAATATGTATACGAGAATTTGGATAAGGGACAAGAGAATTTGGGAAATTGTGCATGTTGGTTAAGACATTTTGTATGAGAGAATTTGAATATGAGAAATTGGGAGATAAGAAATTTGGGGTTATGTATTTGAAAGCTTGGGGGGAAATTTAAAAATTGAAATTTTGAATGAAAACTTAAAAATTTTGAAATTTCGGTTCCATAACAAAACTGTGGAGGGAGGCAATATTTCTGTTTCATAACATCTCCCCCCCACCCCCCCCCCCCCCCCCCCCGACCGCAAGAAAAGTAAATCCTCATCACCACGAAACGCAGGCTGCAAATGAACAATTCCCAGGCTGCAACTGAAGCCGCCACTTTATCTTCCCCTTCATCACCTAGAAGAAGTCGGGCTTTGGCTTGATCAAATTGGGTCGAGGGTTCCAGTGAGGAGGCAGGGGACACGCTCGATGTTAGGGAACGATGGAGATGGAGGCAGGGCATCAAGTGAGGTCCTTTGGCTTTTTAGGAATCATGTTAATCTCCACATTGGGGGTTCACACTTGGCTTTCTGTCTCTCAGCCTTTCAGCTGTTGGAAAATTTCCTATGTCCCTAAAAGCTCCACCTTTGCCTTTGGTAAGAGTTTATTTGTGATTTCTCATCTCAAAAAATTCATCACACAATCAACTTATTTATTTTTGATTTTGCTTCGAATTTAATCTTTTTAGAGATACTTTTAGCTTGCTGCTCTTCATTGGTGATTTTGCTGTGATTTTGCTTCGAATTTAATCTTCGAATTTAATCACAGAATAAATTGTAAAAAATCCACGCTTCAATTTATTCTTTGATTTTGCTGAAAGGGTGGAAGTTTGCCTGAAAATTTGTTTGGATCTCTTCCAGTTTCCTTCAATCTATTCTAATAAGCACAGGATCCTACTATTTTTAATAAAGTGAAGTAAATCATTGTTAAACTCTACCTTGGCTGAGATCAAGCCATCTGAAGATCCTTGCTTTTCATCAAATTTGCAATTTTTAGATGAACCCATTTCAATCCACTGCTATTTTTAGGATTTGGTTCAGACGTGAATTGTTTATTTCAATTTGGATAACCAGTTCTGAATCCTACCTATGTTGTTAAGGAGATTTCCTATTCAAGCGTGCTTTGTGGTCCATTCCAACATGATGGAATGGGATTTGGTTGCATTGGAATGAGAATTTTTGATGGTGACAGTCATATGCATATTTATTTGTTTCCATATTTATTTATGTTAGGTTGGGGTAAATGTGGAGCTTTGTTCTCTTTCCCGAGCTTATTTATGTTGGTGGCTCTTCTTAAATGCAAGGTATTTTCCTAAGCTTATTTATGTTGGTGGCTCTCCTTAAATGCAAGGTATTTTTCCAAGCTTATTTATGTTGGTCTCTGACCGTGGGAAGACGTTTAAGAGTATAAATTTAAAGGATGAAATATTTGCATAATAATTTAAGAGAATGATGTTGGAAGAAGTTTGGAATGCATATTATGTTCCATATGTATATTAATTTATACTCTGAAGATGAGATCATTTTGGGATGAAACTGTGATTGGTGCATTGTAAACACTTGATATAAGAATTACTGGACATGCATAATTTTTAATGTAATTGAATAACAGTTCACAAAAAATTCTGAATTGAATAACAGTTATTCAATTACATTCAGTTTGAGGATCTTTAAGCATAACATAGTTTTTAATGTAATTCAGTGCAACATAGTTTTTTTGAACATAATATGCATTCCAGTAAGCATAAAAGCTATTACTGATATATGATTTTCATAATTATAAAGTTGCACTGATATGCTTACAGATCTATATTAGTATGAATTTGAGTATGAATTAGAATAATGAGTATGCATTATTTTGTCCATTGCAATCACTATGCATATCATTTTTTTGTCCATTGCAATAACTATGCTCAAACTGATATGCATTAGAATAATGAGTATGGATTTGAGTTGATATGTTGATAGTTGTTGCTTGAGTATGAATAAAATCTGAAATTCCTACTACACTCAAAATAGGATGCGTTTTCATTCGTGAGAGCAAATGAAAACATTTCTGATAACATTAAATTAGGTTATGTTAACATTTCTGATAACATAACTGATATATGTGATTGATGAAATTGAGGAAATGCTAAACATTTCTAATAACCACTTTTGATGAAATTGATGAAATTGGTAAGAGCTTGATGAACAGGTGAGAGCTTGATGAATAGCTCGGGGAATCGTCAAGCGCCGCCGCAGGTTCAAGTAAGGCAGTGCAACAACAGTGCAATGGCAGTGCAAAGCTTGAAGGAGAACATCAATTGCTAGATTCCAAGCTGAATGAAGATGCAGACATCAAGGGGATGTAAGCAACGTGGTTCCCTTGCTGTATAATTTTAGATGTAAGCTTTTTGATGTAGCCCAAAAATCAATTGCTAGATCCTTGAATGAAGCTGTAAGCTTTTTGATTTCTCTGTATAATTTCTTTATTTAATGTAGTATCTGCATTTACCCTACATAAAAGAGGGGGGTTTCCCTTTGGAGAATGCTTGATGCTTTGTAGTTCTAGCTTGGTCCATAACTGCTGTAGTTGGGTGTAACGACTGGTTTTCATGTATCTGGATTTATTATAATATAATATGTGTTTTGAATGGATTTTCTCCTCATGTGTGGTTTTCGTCTCCGTAGTTTTCATTTTCGATTGATTCGTCGTATTTTCCCATTTCTTCCTTCGGATCGTCGATTTCGAAGTATGTCACTTGTGACGGACTTCATAACGGTCATATCTAACTATTAGATCAAGCCTAGGAGTCTTAGGATTCGATCCCGGAGCTCCGCGCTCCGTATCGGAACTTTTGGTGCTCATTAGCCGGTATAAGAAGGGGCACCGACTGACTAGATGACGATCCAGTCGGTCGGCCATCCTTCTTGGACCGACTAGTGAGTTTTCTAAATTTTCTCAGGAGTTACTGTTTATCGGTAGTCGGTCTAAGAAGAGTTGTTGACCGACTAGGTTGCAAACTAGTCGGTCGGCAATGCTTCTTGAACCGACTAACACATCATCTAAATTTTAGTTGAGTTACTGTTTACTCTTAGTCGGTCTAAGAACGTTCATCGACCGACTAGTTGCTAAACTAGTCGGTCAGTACTTGTTCATGGACCGACTAACTCTAAATCCTATTTTCGTTCAGGAGTTACTGTTTACACTTAGTCGGTCTGCGTTGGTCGACCGACCGACTAGTTGCCAAACTAGTCGGGCAGTGGTTGTTCTTTGACCGACTAACCAGTGTTAAAACCCTAATTTCTGGGCAGCCGCCAGCTCAACCTATTTATACCCAACCCAATCGTTTTCTTCTTCTCCAACACGACCCTAAGCCCTAGTTTCTTCCCCTCTAAGCCCCCATCTTCCTCCAAGCTTCAATCCTTCATTCCAAACCCTAAATCCATCATCCAATCCATCCATTCACTCTATCTACTTCTCATCTTCCCCAAAATCTCACCAAAACCCATCAAAATCCCCAAAACCCTAGTTTCCCCAAACTTCTCCAAACTTTCCCAGATCTGATCCTAGGGTTCCCCGGAGTGTTTCTTCCGCCTCCTCTCGGTAAGAAATCGATCTACCGTTGTTTTCATGTCCTATTGTAATTTTTATGAAACCCTAATAAAATACTTGTGTTTTGATGATTGTTTCCCATAACAGCGATTCCCCGTAGGCTAGCATCCGCGGAGACGAACTTTCGTAACCGTCGTCCCCGGTGATAGGCAAGTGAAACTTGCATCTCTTGATTTGGGCCATGTCTTAGGCCATTACCTTGTTTTAGCGTAAAAGAGACTAAACGGTGAAAGGATAGCCGTTTAGACGCCATTGACCTAGCTTGACAACGAAGCTTGGTCCGTCACCCTCATCATGCTTGTATGTCACGTTTAAATTCAATTAACGGTACGCAATCATTTGTTCATGTCATTGCATAGTGATTAATTATTGTGATTGTGTAGCACACGCTACAATATTATATTCCTGGCTCGTGTTCCAGAAGCGAGCCCTGTAGTTGGAAACCCCAACGCTCGGATACCGGCTAGGCACCTGCGTTGCGGGCACAACCCTATGCCAAATACACTTCCTGGCTCGTGATCCAGAAGCGAGCTCAGTGTGTTGGAAACCCCAACGCTCGACACATATGGGTGGGGTAAGATATAAGCGGCCACCTGAGCCCCGAGTTGGCCTGATCCGCCACTCCGGCCAGCAGGCGAAATCTCTAAGTGTTTCAGTGATAACCGTGATAAGTGATTCGTGAATTAGTGAGTTGGTAGCTTTGCTACATAGTGCGTGCTTGCCTTTTCTTTTAAACTATTGCATCATACCTTACTGCCATATCATTGCTAAATACTATAAGTGCTAGGTTGTTAGTTACTTTCCGTTTCCTTGCTCAAGTCTTTTAGACTTGCTGACATGTGCCCCTTTCTCTTTTGGGTGACGCATGTTAGACTCTGAGCCTGAGTTGCTTGCTGAGGGTGAGGTGTTTGCGGACGCCGAGCTTGCGCCCGGGTTGGACGGGGAGTATGCGGACACTGGGGACCAGTCCTAGTGTCTTCGTTGTGTTTACTTTTGTTAGACAGTTGTTTTGTTGTCGGTGCGTAGCACCTTTACTTTGTTATGTCGTTACTTTTGTTTGGCCTTGTTCTGGGCCCTTAGACTCTTTCTTTTAGCCTGGTGGCTTTTCTGTGATGTTGAATGTTTTGTGGACAATTGTGGGATTGGTATTTTATATCTGTCTCATATTATTATTATTGTTGTTGTTTCGTTTGCAATTACAGGGACCTGCTTATACTAAATTGACGCTTATCGGGTTTGGGGCTTCACCGCTCCACTCCCGTGCGGACCTTTTCACGTCTTGCCTCCATTTTAGGGAAGCGGGTCATGACAGGTTTTAGTGGTGGCCCATGCAGGTCCTTCTGTAACTGCAACTATCGGGATAACGATAATGATATAAGATCGTCCAACAAATAATTTCGACATCTGAGCCCTAAGCTATGAGTCTAATTGTTTCGTTTTCTGCGTCATTAGATGGCAGGAAGGCGGATCACCCGTGGTGGTGGTAGTGGTGCGCCCCCTCATGACGAGGAGCCTGAGCGGGAGCCCACTAATAGGGAGATGATTAGGATGATGTTGCAGATGATGCAGGTTCAGCAGGGTGTGCTTCTGCAGGTGCAGAATGCTCCGGTGACTCGAGCTGCTCGGGTGGTGGAAGCCCCTCGCCCTGAGCCCGGGGCGAAGCAGTTCAGAGAGCTGGGTCCTGCGTATTTTGATGGAACCGAAGGTCCACTAGCTGCTGATGAATGGATGAGGAATATCGAGGACAATCTAAAGATGTCCAAGGTCAACGAAGTAGGTTGGGTTGACTTGGCGAAGCGCCAGCTGAAGGATAACGCCAGAAATTGGTGGGATGCTGAAGAGAAGATGTTGGTAGAGCCGATCGTCCGGGCTACCTTCAAGGCCAGATTTGATGGTGAGTTCTTCCCGAAGGCTACCAGGGAAGAGATGCTGCAGTGTTTTATCGATCTAAAGCAGGGGAACTCGTCGGTGGACATGTACCACCAAGAGTTCATGAGGCTGAGTCGGTTTGCACCAAAGATGGTACAGGACGCTGAGGAGCGAGCTCAGAGGTTTCTGCAGGGGCTTGCTTCAGAGCTCCAGAGCTTTGTGACCTCTTCTGACCGGGAATCTTATCAGAAGGTTTTGGTCGCTGCCAAGAGGCAGGAGCTGCTTGTGAACCAGAGGAAGGGGTCTGTTGTTGGTGCTGGGAAGAGGCATGTGGAGCAGGCGAGAGCTGTGGCTCGACCTGGATTCAGGCCGAACCAGCCTGTTCAGTTCAAGAGGCCAGGAGGGCCTGTTCGGAAGGTTTGCCATTTCTGTGGCAAGGAGGGTCATATCAAGGAATCGTGTAGGAAGTTCTTGGGGCAATGTATTGCTTGTGGAGATCCCGCCCATGCTCTCAGGGAGTGCCCGAAGTAGAGGCAACCTTGGAGGACACCTATTGCTGCACCGCCGTTGCAGCAGAGAGCCCCGGTGCCCGCTAGTCGTGGGGTACTCCTTGTTCCACAAGGGAATGCCTTTCGGCAGGCCGTTCTGCCAAGGAGGCAGGCATTTCTGATGACCGAGGAGGAGATTTTGGCCATGGATGAGGTCATTGTAGGTAACTTTCGATCTAGATTGTTCCTTCCTTAATTAGTTGATTGTCAAATTATGTGAATGCTTGTGTATGGTGTTGCTAGGATAAGATTTGATCGATTAGACTGTTTGTTAGGTGTGGTTTTGGTTTGCACGTTCCCTGCCCGAGTCCTCTTTGACTCAGGTGCGTCAATGTGCATTTTGGCCCAGAGCTTCGTGGAGAAGCATTCCTTGTCGACGTCCCCTCTCTCCAAGAGTTGGAATATCGTCACAGGGAATGGAGTAGTCACGGTGCATCGTGGGTGCAATCCTTGCTCTGTGGTGGTTTGTGGACATGAGCTTTATGCTGATTTTATTGTCCACAACATCACCAACTACGATGCGGTCTTTGGGATGGATTGTCTTGTGAGCTTCTATGCTACGATCGACTGCAGGAGGAAGAAGGTGGTGTTCGATATTCCCGGACATCCAGTATTTGAGTTCAGTCGTGGTAGCAGTTCGCTTGGTCCTGTCAGATTTCGGGCCAGGCCGGTGGAGGCTGTAGCTATGCAGATGGAGCTGGAGTGGCCAGCTGTGGTGCGAGATTTTGGCGACGTCTTCCCCGAGGAGATGTCTGGGTTGCCGCCTGATCGAGCTCTGGAATTTTCTATTGATCTCGTTCCAGGTGCGCAGCCGATTTCGAAGGCGCCGTATCGTATGGCACCTGCAGAATTGGAAGAGTTGCGGAAGCAGTTGGATGAGCTGTTGCTGAAGGGTTATATTAATCCTAGTGTGTCTCTGTGGGGAGCACCGATGCTGTTGGTTAAGAAGAAGGATGGTTCGCGTCGCATGTGCGTGGACTATCGGGGATTGAATGCGGTAACCATTAAGAATAAATACCCGTTGCCTCGCATCGATGATATTTTTGATCAGCTTGGAGGTTCGAGGGTGTTTTCTAAATTGGATTTGAGGAGTGGTTACCATCAGTTGAAGGTGAAGAGGGATGATGTTCCGAAGACAGCGTTCAGGACGAAGTATGGACACTATGAGTTTGTGGTTATGCCTTTCAGCGTAACTAACGCGCCCGCAGTTTTCATGAATCTGATGAACCTGGTTTTCTACGACTTTTTGGATAAGTTTGTCGTTATCTTTATCGACGACATTCTGATCTATTCGAAGTCGGAGGAAGAGCATGCATCGCACTTGAGGACGGTGTTGGGAATTTTGAGGAAGCATCGTTTGTATGCTAAGTTTTCGAAGTGCAAGTTTTGGCTGGATCGAGTTGCTTTTCTGGGGCATGTGGTGTCTGGAGGTGGTATTTCTGTGGATCCCGAGAAGATTAGGGCCATCAGAGAGTGGCCTGTTCCGTCGTCTGCGTCTGAGATTCGGAGTTTCCTTGGTTTGGCGGGATATTATCGTCGGTTTATTAAGGACTTTTCTCGTATTACTGAGCCGATGACCAGGTTGACGCGGAAGGATGTTGCTTTTGTTTGGTCGGGTGATTGTGAGAGTGCTTTTGGTATTCTGAAGGAGAGGTTGACGAGTGCCCCTATTCTTGTCGTGCCTGATCGCAGCGGTGGATTTGAGATCTTTTGCGATGCTTCTGGCAAGGGTCTCGGTTGTGTGTTGCATCCTCACGGGCATGTTGTTGTAGGAATATGATGCCCTCGAGGCCATTTATTCCTGTGTGAATAGCACAAACATCTTGTTCGTAATAACAGTAAGCTGTTTGGTAATAATTTATCTAAGTTATATTGTAATGTAGTTAACATTAGATATCAACTTAGGTAAAGTCCTGAGACTTTATGCAAGGTCAAACGGGTATCGAGATAAGTATCTCGATAATGGAGAAACGTTTGACCGTCTGTAGCATAAGTCTAAAATGGTTCGTGGTCGTAGATGTTCCGAGACAAGGATATCGAAACATCGGACAGACCATTGTGTCTTAGTCTTCACCGTTTAGCGGTGGCGATGATCTCATGATCGCTTGACTTGGCGAAGTCGAAGACGAGACACAGGTGCTCATTAGAATGAGTTCACTGAACGATCCACTAGAGTTATCATATGGTTATATTGACCAATCTGTCATTGATAACTCTGAGTGATGATAGGATAGTTGGTGTTTTGACTTGAGGTCATTTTGACGGACCTGTGCGTGAACGGTGCCACTTAGATCAATTGACCTAGCTTCGAGGCAAGGCCTGTCGAAAGGCCTTTTGATTGGGTGTCACTTGAAACGTACGAGGCGAGTAATGACCAAGAGAGGATTCGTCTCTCCCGGTCAATGGGAGTTAGTGTCGTAGAGTTAGTTCGGTCTTTAGTAAAAACTCTGCGCAGAGTATGTTGGAAGAAGTCCAACATTAGTTGACTAAAGATCGATAGAAACTAACCGGAGTCAAGTTATTGGGGTTGACAGTTTGACCGTACCGCAGACTTGATCCGAACGACATATTTAAGACGAAGAGACTATAACTGCAGAATTCATCACGGAAACAGTCAGGTGGTCCCGACAATACTCATGTCAATGAGTCAACCACATAATGATGATTCCTGAAGCAGGGACGGCAACCACTGCTCGTGGTCACTGCCGTATAGGGCTTCGAGCCCAACCTGTTGTAAGGGTCAGGCTGTAGGGTCTCACACAGAGTGTAACGCTTCGTCTAGTAATAGGTAGAAATTAGTTAGGGAGAATATTTTGCATTTTGATGCAAGGGATGAAATAATTGCATTTGATGCAATATGATAATTTAAGCTTAGATAGTGACTATTTTGCATTTGATGCAAAAGTGATTAAATGCGTATTAAATTGTATAATACAATATTTAATAATATAAACGCAAGGAAAAGTTCACGGGTAAGACGGGAATGTCCCGGTCTAGACCCAGGTTCAAACGGCGTCCAAATCGGACACCAAATGCTCAAGTTAGAGCCAAAACAGCTCAAAGGATCAGACCGGGTCAGACCAGGCTAACCCAGACCAGACTAGGTCTGGCCTGGGCGCCTGGCCAGACCTGGCTGAGCCAGGTCGCCTGCCCAGGCGCCTGGGCTCAGGCCCAGGCGCTGGGCGCCTGGGCCTGCGCCCAGGCGGGCCCGCCCAGGCGCCCTGGGCGCCTGGGCGCTGGCCCAGGCGCTGGGCCCCTGGGCCAGGCCCAGGCGGGCCCGCCCAGGCGCCCTGGGCGCCTGGCCCAGGCGGGCCCGCCCAGGCGCCCTGGGCGCCTGGCCCAGGCGGGCCCGCCCAGGCGCCCTGGGCGCCTGGGCGCCTGGCCCAGGCCCGGGCCAGGCGCCCTGGCCTGGGCCAGGCGCCCAGACTGGGTGCACCAGCCTGGGTGCGCCCAGACCAGGCGTCCAGCCTGGTCTGGGCTCACCCAGTTAGCCTGGTGGGTCCCACAGTTGCAAAAATTCTGCCCTAGGGCAGAATAGATATGACGGCTCAGTTTTTGTGAAAAACTAGCCTATGGCTGATCTTTGGACACTCAATTGGAGGGTCAAACGACCTCCGATTGACGAACGGTGTTTTCCTATGCGTTCACCGTTGAACGCTTGTCGTATTGATAGGTTGTATCAATCCTGAAGCTCAACGGTGAGTGAGTTAAAATTCACGGAAGTTTGCACTTTGTGAAGTGCAAACTAACTTGTTTTTAATTAACCCATTATTTAGTCCCACATCGGATTTTGAGAAAAGGGGAGAGTCCGCCGCCTATATAAATAGGGGTCTCCCCCCTTTCTCAAAACTCGTCCCAAGCTCTAGATCTGAGCGGCTCTCGTAAATGTTGGAGCACGCTCGGATCTAAGCTTAAATAAATATTTCTCTATCTCCCTAAAATTCTGCCTTACTCCTGCGGGCTCTAGCAAAGCCACAAAGGAGTTTGGATTCTGAATTCGAAATCTTGGCGGAGGTTTCACTCGCGTGAAACTTTCTTCGGCGGTTGGTTGGCTCGGCGGCACGTGGATTGATCGCCTCGGGATGCGGAGCGGTTCGAGGAGCGGTTCGGGGAGCGGTTCAAGGAGCGGCTCGGCGTGGGACGGGAGCAGCTCGGAAGACGGCGCGGAACATCTCGCCTGCTCCAGGGCTGAGATTCCGGGTATGTGGTTAAAGTAGTTTATTAGCATTAGTTTAGTTTAATCGCAGTAGGCTAGATCCTTCTTGGGATGGTCAGATCCATCCCAAGTCGGCATAGATCTTGGCATAGGGTCTTGGACCTTAGGGCTAAGTTAAAAATGTTTTAACTGCTTGTTAATTTTAGATTAACTGTTTTTCTTCCGCTGCAATTCTCTTTTCTGTCTATGTTCCGTCCGACTTAGGACGGGACTAGAGTTTTTGTGCCCTAAGGGAACCCCCTGATACCCAACAGTGGTATCAGAGCCTAGGTTTGCGTAGCGATCTAGGTACTGCGATTTGATTAAACGTGTTAATGCTTTTAAATACTTTCAAAAGTTTTAAAGTTATGAGATAATATTTTAAAAATGTTTTAGATGTTCAAAAATTCTTTTTGATAAATTTTAAACATGGAAATTTTTTAAAATGACATTTTAAAATTTATGTGATAATTTTTAAAACCAATTTTAAATCTTTTAAAATTTATGTGATAAGTTTAAATTGCCTAAAATTTTATTTGATAAATTTTTAAGCTTGAAAGTTTTTAAAATGATGTTTTAATTTTATGAGATAATTTTAAAACTGATTTTAAAGATTAAAATTTTTATGCGATAAATTTTTTTTAGGGAGCATGCAAATTTATGATTTTAAAATTAAGTTTTTATGAGATAAAAATAAAATAATTTCAAAATCATATTTTAAATTTAATTGTTAAATTTATGTTTGCATGCAAAAATTGTTTATGCGATAAACTTAGTATATTTAAATGTTAAATAGTTATACACTATCTTTATGCGATAAATTAGTGTAGCTTTATTTTAATGGCTTGACAATCTTGTCCCTTATTTGATAACACAAGACAACCCTTTTAGGTTAGCCATTAAAAATGATTAAAATTTATTACTTGAATTTTAATGACATGCTATGCTTTAATAAATCATTAACAACAATATAAAAGACCTAATTCCTGATTAGGGTAGTCCTTTAAATGAATTTTCAAATTCTAATTGTTATAATTAATTTTCATTAAAGGACTTCGCTTCTAGCGTTGTTAATAAAATTTATTAAAATCCTAATAACGATTAGGGTAGCACGTGAACCTTATAGTTGATAAGGACTTAATAAAAGTTATTAAACAAATCCTAAAAATTTTGAATTTAAGGATTCAACTAGTTGATAGGATTAATTAGTTGTTAATAAAAGCTGTTTAGTCTATGGCATACATACAAAAATGACAAGCTTCATTCAATGGACCATGATCCAGTCAATGTGCTTGGCTAAGAGTTCTGGGTCAACCCTTGCTAGTCCAAGGGGTAGTGATCCTGGCTTAGTCAATTCCCTGGCTGAGTTCCGCTGGACCGCAATGTCGCGAATCATGATTGTATGACACCCTGGACTATATCTAAGTCAAATACGTTAATGGTCTTTTTCAAGATTAGCCGTAGCCCTCCTTGTTTTAGGGGTTAGCAACTATAGGGCCCGTGTTATAGTTGTTGAGATACACTCAAGCTGTGACATGGTACCCTGTAGAAACCAACTCCTTAAATACATAAGATGAAATCTTGACTAACCCTAACCGTCGTCTCGTACCCCGAGCGCCGGCGTAAGTTAAGTCAACGATGTAGTCTGACTTGATGTAAGTCTAAAGACCTGACCCAAACCAACGTGTCGTGCATACACCGAGCTGAGGGGCAAGTCAGGCTAGACATGAAAACAAGGGTCCGACTAGACTAGACATTGTGATTTGGATGAGCACACTCATGATCACGAATGGCTAAGGGCAAAAACCGATTAAGAGAGTCATATCCGATATGATCGATGAAGAGTCATCTTCCGATCACAGAGTCAATCAACTTGTTGAGCTACACTCAAGGTTGTTTAGACTCAAGGTGATTGGAACTCTTACCCATTAATTTTAATTCGATTAAATCGTTCGTTATTAAGCTTTAAAACGTTCGTAAAAATAGTGGGAGGATATAGATAGATAAAAGCCAATCTACCTATATTTAATATTGAACATATGCTAAAACTAGGGCAAGACTATGTTTACCGAAAGAATCAATTGATAATATTGGAATTAGTTAACTGGTCAATAAGTTGATTAATTGAATATCAAGTTAAATTCTAATTGATAGAATTAAACCTATATTCTCGTTGACATTAAATGACCTTCTAAAGAACAGACTTAAGAAATATGATTTCATTAAGTTCTGGGTCCAATAAATAAATTAAAGCTACATGTCACTCGTCTCTATATGAGGCAGCTTGAACATATAGGACATTCAAAGTATGTTTCTCCCTACAACTTGTCGAGCTACCCTCAAGGTTGTATGGACAAACAATTTTGATCCGCAAAGTTCGAAAATTCGATCAAACCGTTTGAGTCGAATACGAGTGCATGAGCGATGCAAGACTATGTATCCCAACCGGATCTTGAGACAAGCAACTTCTTGAGCTACACTCAAGATTGCAAAGCTCAAGCGTTTGGATACATAAGTTGCTTGCATAGATATTTATTTATGTTGATATCTAAATGTGATTTAGAAAAAGGAAGAAGGCACTTTGGAAAGTCAATTGAGAAAGTTAGTTTAATTTATCATTAGTAAAGGCATAAGTAGGAGGAAATGAAAATGTGACATATTTTGATGTCACGATTTCAGAATGAATTGTTATACAAAAGACGTTTAACACATTTTGACGAATGTCGTCACATTGCTTCTGAAGTAATGTTTTGCGTTAAGTAATTTGTAAATAACTAAATATATATTAAATGTTAATATATGAATACACAAGATAGTAGCAAACTTATATCCTAAAATTAGACTAGGCCGTATCTAGAGATTAAGCTTCACAAGTCACATAAAGAGGGGTCTGACCTCTCGTATTATGAAGTCTACGGACACTTGTGAGTCTTAGCCTCTTAGATACAATGGCCGAAACCCATCTGTGAGACAATGGGAGAATGAGTTGTCGAACTCAGTCTCGTACATACTGATGTACCTGAGTCTACTTTTAACAAAATAAGTTATTCGTATATTTTATTAAGACACGTGTTCTTGATGAAACACAAGTCTGATAAAAGAACGAAATGCCTAAAGTATTTAAACTGATTCGATTAGATCGAATGGTCAAATACTTAGCTACATAAAATCTTGTGTAATTAAAAGAAAATGTGATTTTCTCTCAGGTCAAGTCTGTTAACACATCAGTGTGTTAAAAGGTATGAATCACACTTAATTAGATTTAGTGTGATCCATTGTAAGTGACTCTAAGTTAAGTCCTCCCTCTGGGTTAAGTCCCAGATAGTAATGCCTAGGTTTTGATAATGTTCTATAAGGACATTATCAATAATATATTCAATAAATCAATCGTAAGAAAGTTGTATTATTACTCGAATCTCGTGAGACGGATTGTCGAGTTAGACATCATAACTGATGATGACTCAGTCAACTTCTAGGATGAAATTCGGAGTAGTAACTCCGATTTAAAACTTGATGCAATCAGAATAGGTCCGTGTGCGTAAATAAATTTGAGAATTTAGTTTACGTACCCAAGGAAAATGTTTCCTCACTTACTGCAAGCAAATCTTTAAGTTGAAAGATTGGTGCAGAAAAGAAAATAGTGAAGTACAATAATGTTGGACGGGAACGGTTTTCATCCTAATTTCTTTAAAACGGATTATGATGAAACCGGTTTCGCCAACATATGTGTACAGATCTACTCGGACCAAAGCCGATGTAAAACGCTTAAGTTGACCATGAAAATTGGAGCATTCACTTATAAGTTCGTTTTTCTAAATATGATTTAGACGGACCAACTTATATGAATTGGCCAGAGAATTTTCAAGGTCAGTGGGAGCGTGTAAATTACATGCGAGACATCAAAGAGATGGAACATATATTTTGATTAAGTAATCAAAGAGTTTGATTATTTATCAGAAATAAATATGAACCATTTGAAATGACCAATAACTAATTTGAAATTATTATCGTAAGATACGATGAACTGGATAAGATCCAGGGAAATAAAGTATTATAGATTCCGATAGACCAAGTGAATTATTTGAATGAGATTCAAAAAGGTTGGTCTAACATAAACATAGAAACCCCTTAAGTCTATAGAGTAGACGGTTTTGGCAGATCCACTCACGAAGACTCTATCACATGAAGTCAGGAAAACTTGTGTGTAAAAACGATATTAGATATCGAGATAAATGGGCCTGAGTGCAAGTGGGAGATGTAGGAATATGATGCCCTCGAGGCCATTTATTCCTGTGTGAATAGCACAAACATCTTGTTCGTAATAACAGTAAGCTGTTTGGTAATAATTTATCTAAGTTATATTGTAATGTAGTTAACATTAGATATCAACTTAGGTAAAGTCCTGAGACTTTATGCAAGGTCAAACGGGTATCGAGATGAGTATCTCGATAATGGAGAAACGTTTGACCGTCTGTAGCATAAGTCTAAAATGGTTCATGGTCGTAGATGTTCCGAGACAAGGATATCGAAACATCGGACAGACCATTGTGTCTTAGTCTTCACCGTTTAGCGGTGGCGATGATCTCATGATCGCTTGACTTGGCGAAGTCGAAGACGAGACACAGGTGCTCATTAGAATGAGTTCACTGAACGATCCACTAGAGTTATCATATGGTTATATTGACCAATCTGTCAGTGATAACTCTGAGTGATGATAGGATAGTTGGTCTTTTGACTTGAGGTCATTTTGACGGACCTGTGCGTGAACGGTGCCACTTAGATCAATTGACCTAGCTTCGAGGCAAGGCCTGTCGAAAGGTCTTTTGATTGGGTGTCACTTGAAACGTACGAGGCGAGTAATGACCAAGAGAGGATTCGTCTCTCCCGGTCAATGGGAGTTAGTGTCGTAGAGTTAGTTCGGTCTTTAGTAAAAACTCTGCGCAGAGTATGTTGGAAGAAGTCCAACATTAGTTGACTAAAGATCGATAGAAACTAACCGGAGTCAAGTTATTGGGGTTGACAGTTTGACCGTACCCCAGACTTGATCCGAACGACATATTTAAGACAAAGAGACTATAACTGCGGAATTCATCACGGAAACAGTCAGGTGGTCCCGACAATACTCATGTCAATGAGTCAACCACATAATGATGATTCCTGAAGCAGGGACGGCAACCACTGCTCGTGGTCACTGCCGTATAGGGCTTTGAGCCCAACCTGTTGTAAGGGTCAGGCTGTAGGGTCTCACACAGAGTGTAACGCTTCGTCTAGTAATAGGTAGAAATTAGTTAGGGAGAATATTTTGCATTTTGATGCAAGGGATGAAATAATTGCATTTGATGCAATATGATAATTTAAGCTTAGATAGGGACTATTTTGCATTTGATGCAAAAGTGATTAAATGCGTATTAAATTGTATAATACAATATTTAATAATATAAACGCAAGGAAAAGTTCACGGGTAAGACGGGAATGTCCCGGTCTAGACCCAGGTTCAAACGGCGTCCAAATCGGACACCAAATGCTCAAGTTAGAGCCAAAACAGCTCAAAGGATCAGACCGGGTCAGACCAGGCTAACCCAGACCAGACTAGGTCTGGCCTGGGCGCCTGGCCAGACCTGGCTGAGCCAGGTCGCCTGCCCAGGCACCTGGGCTCAGGCCCAGGCGCTGGACGCCTGGGCCTGCGCCCAGGCGGGCCCGCCCAAGCGCCCTGGGCGCCTGGGCGCTGGCCCAGGCGCTGGGCGCCTGGGCCAGGCCCAGGCGGGCCCGCCAAGGCGCCCTGGGCGCCTGGGCGCCTGGCCCAGGCCCGGGCCAGGCGCCCTGGCCTGGGCCAGGCGCCCATACTGGGTGCACCAGCCTGGGTGCGCCCAGACCAGGCGTCCAGCCTGGTCTGGGCTCACCCAGTTAGCCTGGTGGGTCCCACAGTTGCAAAAATTCTGCCCTAGGGCAGAATAGATATGACGGCTCAGTTTTTGTGAAAAACTAGCCTAGGGCTGATCTTTGGACACTCAATTGGAGGGTCAAACGACCTCCGATTGACGAACGGTTTTTTCCTATGCGTTCACCGTTGAACGCTTGTCGTATTGATAGGTTGTATCAATCCTGAAGCTCAATGGTGAGTGAGTTAAAATTCACGGAAGTTTGCACTTTGTGAAGTGCAAACTAACTTGTTTTTAATTAACCCATTATTTAGTCCCACATCGGATTTTGAGAAAAGGGGAGAGTCCGCCGCCTATATAAATAGGGGTCTCCCCCCTTTCTCAAAACTCGTCCCAAGCTCTAGATCTGAGCGGCTCTCGTAAATGTTGGAGCACACTCGGATCTAAGCTTAAATAAATATTTCTCTATCTCCCTAAAATTCTGCCTTACTCCTGCGGGCTCTAGCAAAGCCACAAAGGAGTTTGGATTCTGAATTCGAAATCTTGGCGGAGGTTTCACTCGCGTGAAACTTTCTTCGGCGGTTGGTTGGCTCGGCGGCACGTGGATTGATCGCCTCGGGATGCGGAGCGGTTCGAGGAGCGGTTCGGGGAGCGGTTCAAGGAGCGGCTCGGCGTGGGACGGGAGCAGCTCGGAAGACGGCGCGGAACATCTCGCCTGCTCCAGGGCTGAGATTCCGGGTATGTGGTTAAAGTAGTTTATTAGCATTAGTTTAGTTTAATCGCAGTAGGCTAGATCCTTCTTGGGATGGTCAGATCCATCCCAAGTCGGCATAGATCTTGGCATAGGGTCTTGGACCTTAGGGCTAAGTTAAAAATGTTTTAACTGCTTGTTAATTTTAGATTAACTGTTTTTCTTCCGCTGCAATTCTCTTTTCTGTCTATGTTCCGTCCGACTTAGGACGGGACTAGAGTTTTTGTGCCCTAAGGGAACCCCCAATTCCCAACAGTTGTGGCGTATGTGTCTCGTCAGCTTAAGGTTCATGAGAAGAATTATCCGACGCATGATTTGGAGTTGGCTGCCGTTGTGTTTGCTCTTAAGATTTGGAGGCACTTCTTGCTGAGTGAGAAAGTGAAGATTTTCACCGATCACAAAAGCTTGAAGTATATTTTCACTCAGAAGGAGCTCAACATGTGACAGAGTCGATGGTTGGAGCATATGGCGGATTATGAGATTGATTTGCAGTATCACCCTGGCAAGGTGAATGTGGTTCCAGATGCTTTGAGTAGGCTTCCAGCGGTGATGATTTTGACCTCGCAGTGGAGATTGCAGCAGGATTTTTGCGAGTCTGGTGTGGAGATTGTTCTTCCTGGGGAGGCTTCTTCGTTGATGTACATGCAGGTACAGTCGACAATCGTGTATCGGATTAAGGCTGGCCAGGCTGAGGATCCGAAACTGGTGAGTATTCGGGAGCAGGTGGAAGCCGGTCTGCGGACTGACTTTTTGATTCATGAGGATGGCTCGCTGAGGTTTGGAGCCAGGTTGTGTGTGCCAGCTGGGGATATCAGAGAGGAGCTGATGGTGGAGGCGCACAGTTCGCCGTATTCTGTGCATCCTGGTGGCACCAAGATGTACCAGGATCTTCGTCTGAATTATTGGTGGCATGGTATGAAGAGGAGCATGGCTCGGAGTGTAGCCAAGTGCTTGGTTTGCCAGCAAGTGAAGGCGGAGCATCAGCGTACGGCCGGGTTGCTACAACCGCTTCTGATTCCGGAGTGGAAGTGGTAGCACATCACTATGGACTTCGTGACTGGACTACCTCGGAGTCCGAAGCAGAATGACGCGATTTGGGTGATCGTAGATCGATTGACCAAATCTGCGCACTTTATTCCATTCCGAGTGGGACAGTCCACGGAGGTGCTAGCGAGGAGATATATGGAGGAAGTCGTGCGACTTCATGGATTCCCCGTGAGTATCGTGTCGGACAGAGACACGAGGTTCACATCTCAGTTTTGGCAGAGTTTGCAGAAGAGTTTGGGTACGCGTCTGAGTTTCAGCACGGCGTACCATCCGCAGACGGATGGCCAGTCCGAGAGGACGATTCAGATTTTGGAAGACATGCTGAGGGCGTGCATGTTGGATTTCAAGGGTTCGTGGGAGGACCATCTACATCTGGTAGAGTTTTCCTACAACAACAGCTTCCAGGCGAGTATTGGCATGGCGCCTTTCGCCGCTCTTTATGGGAGGAAATGTCGATCGCCTTTGAGTTGGGATGACGTGGGTGATCGGGAGTTGTTGGGGCCTGAGATGATCGTGGAGGCCGTGGATATTGTCAGGAATATTCGGGAGAGGTTGAGGATTGCTCAGGACCGTTTTAAGCATTGGGCGGATGCTAAACGTCGTCCTTTGGAATTTCAGCCGGGCGACCATGTGTTCTTGAAGATTTCCCCGAATCATGGTGTGATTCGTTTCGGGAAGCGTGGGAAGTTGAGCCCGCGATACATTGGACCATTTGACGTTTTGGAGAGGGTTGTCGAGGTAGCGTATCGCTTGGCCTTACCGCCATCTTTGGAAGGAGTTCACAATGTTTTCCACGTGTCGCAGCTTCGTCGATACATTAGCGATCCGTCTCATGCGGTGGATTTTTCGGAGATTACCGTTCGCCCCGATATGACGTATGACCAGCTTCCAGTGCAGATTCTTGACAAGTGTCAGAAATCGCTTCGGAACAAGATTGTCAATCTTGTGAGGGTGATGTGGCGACACGGTTCGCCGGGAGAGTCCACTTGGGAGAGAGAAGATGAGATGCGAGAGCGTTTCCCACTTTTGTTTCCGGACTCGTGAGTATTTGGGAATTCCGAGGACGGAATTTTTCTTAAGTTGGGGAGGATGTAACGACTGGTTTTCATGTATCTGGATTTATTATAATATAATATGTGTTTTGAATGGATTTTCTCCTCATGTGTGGTTTTCGTCTCCGTAGTTTTCATTTTCGATCGATTCGTCGTATTTTCCCATTTCTTCCTTCGGATCGTCGATTTCGAAGTATGTCACTCGTGACGGACTTCATAACGGTCATATCTAACTATTAGATTAAGCCTATGAGTCTTAGGATTCGATCCCGGAGCTCCGCGCTCCGTATCGGAACTTTTGGTGCTCATTAGCCGGTATAAGAAGGGGCACCGACCGACTAGATGACGATCCAGTCGGTCGGCCATCCTTCTTGGACCGACTAGTGAGCTTTCTAAATTTTCTCAGGAGTTACTGTTTATCGTTAGTCGGTCTAAGAAGAGTTGTTGATCGACTAAGTTGCAAACTAGTCGGTCGGCAATGCTTCTTGAACCGACTAACACATCATCTAAATTTTAGTTGAGTTACTGTTTACTCTTAGTCGGTCTAAGAACGTTCATCGACCGACTAGTTGCTAAACTAGTCGGTCAGTACTTGTTCATGGACCGACTAACTCTAAATCCTATTTTCGTTCAGGAGTTACTGTTTACACTTAGTCGGTCTGCGTTGGTCGACCGACCGACTAGTTGCCAAACTAGTCGGTCAGTGGTTGTTCTTTGACCGACTAACCAGTGTTAAAACCCTAATTTCTGGGCAGCCGCCAGCTCAACCTATTTATACCCAACCCAATCGTTTTCTTCTTCTCCAACACGACCCTAAGCCCTAGTTTCTTCCCCTCTAAGCCCACATCTTCCTCCAAGCTTCAATCCTTCATTCCAAACCCTAAATCCATCATCCAATCCATCCATTCACTCTATCTACTTCTCATCTTCCCCAAAATCTCACCAAAACCCATCAAAATCCCCAAAACCCTAGTTTCCCCAAACTTCTCCAAACTTTCCCAGATCTGATCCTAGGGTTCCCCGGAGTGTTTCTTCCGCCTCCTCTCGGTAAGAAATCGATCTACCGTTGTTTTCATGTCCTATTGTAATTTTTATGAAACCCTAATAAAATACTTGTGTTTTGATGATTGTTTCCCATAATAGCGATTCCCCGTAGGCTAGCATCTGCGGAGACGAACTTTCGTAACCGTCGTCCCCGGTGATAGGCAAGTGAAACTTGCATCTCTTGATTTGGGCCATGTCTTAGGCCATTACCTTGTTTTAGCGTAAAAGAGACTAAACGGTGAAAGGATAGCCGTTTAGATGCCATTGACCTAGCTTGACAACGAAGCTTGGTCTGTCACCCTCATCATGCTTGTATGTCACGTTTAAATTCAATTAACGGTACGCAATCATTTGTTCATGTCATTGCATAGTGATTAATTATTGTGATTGTGTAGCACACGCTACAATATTATATTCCTGGCTCGTGTTCCAGAAGCGAGCCCTGTAGTTGGAAACCCCAACGCTCGGATACTGGCTAGGCACCTGCGTTGCGGGCACAACCCTATGCCAAATACACTTCCTGGCTCGTGATCCAGAAGCGAGCTCAGTGTGTTGGAAACCCCAACGCTCGACACATATGGGTGGGGTAAGAGATAAGCGGCCACCTGAGCCCCGAGTTGGCCTGATCCGCCACTCCGGCCAGCAGGCGAAATCTCTAAGTGTTTCAGTGATAACCGTGATAAGTGATTCGTGAATTAGTGAGTTGGTAGCTTTGCTACATAGTGCGTGCTTGCTTTTTCTTTTAAACTATTGCATCATACCTTACTGCCACATCATTGCTAAATACTATAAGTGCTAGGTTGTTAGTTACTTTCCGTTTCCTTGCTCAAGTATTTTCGACTTGCTGACATGTGCCCCTTTCTCTTTTGGGTGACGCATGTTAGACCCTGAGCCTGAGTTGCTTGCTGAGGGTGAGGTGTTTGCGGACGCCGAGCTTGCGCCCGGGTTGGATGGGGAGTACGCTGACACTGGGGACCAGTCCTAGTGTCTTCGTTGTGTTTACTTTTGTTAGACAGTTTTTTTGTTGTCGGTGCGTAGCACCTTTACTTTGTTATGTCGTTACTTTTGTTTGGCCTTGTTCTGGGCCCTTAGACTCTTTCTTTTATCCTGGTGGCTTTTCTGTGATGTTGAATGCTTTGTGGACAATTGTGGGATTGGTATTTTATATCTGTCTCATATTATTATTATTGTTGTTGTTTCGTTTGCAATTACAGGGACATGCTTATACTAAATTGACGATTATCGGGTTTGGGGCTTCACCGCTCCACTCCCGTGCGGACCTTTTCACGTCTCGCCTCCATTTTAGGGAAGCGGGTCATGACATTGGGATGTAGGGATGTTTGAATCAAAGATAGGGATGTACTCCCAAGTATATGACTTAAAACTTCTTTGGTCTCTAAATGGACTCATAATTGCTTTTGTCCACTGTTTTACTTTCCTTTGCGGGAATTTGTTTTTTTTATATCCTCTTGAACCTTGCTATGGCCGTGGTTGATTGATTAATTTCAGCATTTCTTTCTCCATCACTCATCAGTTTGTAATAAAAATGTAAAATAAGATTTAACTCAATTCGACGCTGGTGTAGCTATTTTGCTCAAAAGGTGTCTTCCTGATTGTTGATTTTGTTGGATATTGGACTCCCCGGATTTGGTTTTGGATGATGAACAAACATAAATATAACGTGAACTAACACCTTGTGACCGCAGTTATGGAGATCGTCGCCAAATTCTCATGAATATCAATTACGACGTCTCAAGACTTCTCAAAGCACGTGATCGTATGCCTAAAGCTTCGTTGAAGCTTATGGACCAATTTAGAAGTCATGAAGATTCGATTGAAGCTATTGAAGACGGTATCATCAAGTTTTATTTATACTCTTTAAGCTTCTTTCGTAGAATGTTAAGCCTTGAGTAGGTCTTACGTTTTAAATCTTCATAACGCTCATATCTTAGCTCTAGGATCTTAGTAGAAGTCCATACAATCCTTCTCGAAGCATCGCGCTTCGATTCGCGACTTCTTATGCATGTTAGTTGGTTCAAGAAGAAGAACTGACCGACTAGATGGTGATCTAGTCGGCCGGTAAAGCTTCTTGGACCGACTAGTTCTTCTCAGTCTTTTCAAAGCTCTTTACTGTTTACAGTTAGTCGGTCTACGTTGACTCACCGACCGACTAGTTTATGATCTAGTCGGTCAGTGATGCTTCTGTGACCGACTAGTTGAGCTTTCTCTGTACATGCACATTTGAGCCTGAGCTACTGTTTATCATTAGTCGGTCTGTGTTCATTGATCGACCGACTAGTTGATGAACTAGTCGGTCAACTTTCCTTCTTAGACCGACTAGTTTAGTTTACTGTACATGCCAAATTTTCACCATACTTACTGTTTATCGTTAGTCGGTCTAAGCTCATTTGACGACCGACTAGTTTGTGAATTAGTCGGTCAACATTTGTTCTTGGACCGACTAAGTCTATTTTCTGCTCAGACTTCAACTTTATCTGTTAGTCGGTCACAGTTGAGTAACCGACCGACTAGTTGTGAAACTAGTCGGTCAGCTACTCTTCTTAGACCGACTAGTTCCTTATGTCTGTACTTTGATCTTTTCTCAGTTCACCCATTAGTCGGTTTACGTTAATTGACCGATCGACTAGTTGATGAACTAGTCGGTCGGTGGTTGTTCTTTGACCGACTAGTTGGGTTCAGAAAAGAGCCGTTGGAGCATTTAATGAATCGAATTTCTTTCTCTCTCTCCTCTATCCTATATATACTTGATGGGCTGCATTCATTGCTGCCAAGGCTGATATTATTGCAAGTTTAGAGATCAAGAGAATTCATTCCAAGCTCATTCAAAGCTCATTCATTCCATTCAATAATCTCTCCTCACTCTTACTTCCAAAGAGAGATTCATTGAGTGTGAAGCCTTCCAAGCCAAGTGCTTGATTCTAGGTCACCAACATCCCCAAAGCTCTCCATCGCTGATCTACATCTTGGAGCTAGGGTTTGGTGCCACTTCTTCCCCAAAATCATCCTTGCCCTAATTCGTAAGCAATATTCAAGGCATAGGTATTTTGTTCGGTAAGAAGTTTTCTTATTTCATTTCATATTTGAATTGTAAGTTTCACTCTCGGTTGTGAGAGTGTGGTTGTGATCCCGGGTTGTGGGAGTTACAAATTGCATTTTGTATGATTTGACTTGTGGATGATTTTCACAAGTATTTCATAGTGGAAATCTTGAGTTAGGGTTTCTAACTCAAGTATCCGGAGGGGATCCGGGTGGTTGGGACGTAGGATCACCGGGAACAAGTCGGGGAGACTTGGGTGGATCTGAACCCAGTAATATCGCTTGTTAGCATTGTTAATTTTGTTGTTGTCTTCAATTTAAGCTTCCGCAAATTGATTTGGTAGTTGTTTGCATTATAATTAGGAATTATACTCCTTGTTATTTTTAAAGTACTATTCACCCCCCCTCTAGTACTTGTGCAGTAGCTTGTAGGGCATTACATTTGGTATCAGAGCCAGATACTTAGCTATGTCTGCCAACGACAACAAGACCGTGCGTCCACCTTCCGACTATGGCACCTTCAGGAACCGTGAAGGAGCATCTTCGGTGATGGAAGGACATTCCTCGACGAGGCCTCCATTCTTCAACGGTACCAACTACGGGTACTGGAAATGCCGGATGGAAACCTTCCTCCGGAGTGCATCTCTATGGAGGACCACGATAAAGGAATACGTCGAGCCCGAAGAAGAAGACTTTGAGAAATGGACAACCGCGGAGGTCGCCGTGGAGGTAAGCAATGCCAAGGCAATGAACGCCTTGCAATGCGCGTTGGAGCCCGAGGACTTCAATAAGGTATGCACATGTAAGAGTGCATATCAAATTTGGAACTCCCTCCTCATTCTACATGAAGGGACGAGTAGGGTAAGAGACTCTAAACTTGTAGTTGTAAACAAAGATTACAAAATGTTTCATATGCAACAGGGCGAGAAGATGAAGGAGTTTACGCTCGCTTCATCGACATCATAAACGAGTTGGAGGCTCTCGGCAAAACCTACACCCAAAAGGAGAAGTGTTCGAAGCTTATCGAAGGACTTCCTTCCTCTTGGGAAAAGCGTACCTTCGCCATCGAGGAAGGTAATGACATGAATAAGTACACCGTAGTTCAACTAATGGTTACTTTAATGTCATACGAGGTACGCAAGGATAGCAAGCTAAAATTGCAGGAAAAGATGAAGTCCTACCTAAAGCAAGACGAGCCAAAGAAGAAGGCCATTGCTTTTAAGGCCGCTCCATCCACATCCACATCAACCGATGATGAAGACTCAGAAAACAAGTTGGACTTGGAGTCCATGGCACTCATGGCCAAGAAGTTCAACCGTTTCTTCCGAAAAGGTAACTATAAGAACAAAGCTAAATTTGGTTCTTCTAACGCCTCTTCCTCTCCTTTGTGTTTCAAGTGCAATAAGCCAGGACACATGAAAGCGGGGTGTCCTCTCAACAAGCAAAAGGAGAAGTGGAAGGCGCCTAAATTCGATAAGTCCAAGAAGTACAAGAAAGGAAACAAGAAGGGACTTGTCAGAGCAACATTCACCGACTCCGAGGATTCCTCAAGCGGAGAGTCGGACGATGAGCAAGTGGAGCAAGCGCACATATGCTTCATGGCAAGAGAGGAGCATGATCAAGGATCTTCCTCTTCCGATGATAGTGACGACGAAGGCAATGAGGTAACTATGGATGACCTTAGGAATGCTAACTCTCAATTATGGTCTAAATACACTAAATTAGTAAATATATATACTAAAGTAAAAGATGACCTAGCTAGCATTCAAACCTCGCCTAAGACTATCATCACCAACAACGACACCGTTGTTGAAGAGTTAAGAAATGAGATTGTTAATCTCAAATCTAAACTTGAACATGTTAGCATAGATGATCCGGAGGAACATAAGATAGCGGATTTAACTTCTCAAAACTCGACTTTGAGTATTGAGAATGAGAATCTTAAATCTCATGTTAATGTGCTCACATCGCAAGTATCCAATTTGGATACTTCTATGCGTTCTCTCAAAGAGAAATATGAGAACACATTAGGCCGAATTAATAAATTCAATAAGGGTAAGGACCATTTGGATAAAATCCTAAGTGACTTACTTCCGGCCAATCACCACATTGGTTTGTGGTATACGATGGGATGTTCATCCAAATCGGCCACTACTTTTGTTAGGCCAACTTCCGGTGACTCTACGAGTGGTAGCAAACACTCTAGTGGTAGTTCTTCTACCAATGGTGCTTCCACCTCGTCCACACCCTCTTTCAGAAAGAAACCCACTTTGGGTGGACCTCCAAAGAAGGGGCATGCTTATATGTACACAAATACCATGCCACATAGGAATACACGTCCTACTCCACCGGCTCACACATATGATGATTTTTATGCAACACATTCACGGGCACGTGCACACCATGTGAGACACCCTCACGCACGTGTTCCCCCACATGCATATGTTCACCCACCTCATCATATGAATAATTCTCGTCGTGCACCATTCCATCATGTTCCTTATGCCTATCCACAACATGCATCACGTAGAAATCAACGTCGCATGCATGCACCCAATAGGATGAGGGCTCCCAAGATTTTCACTATTTGGAGCCCAAAGGACACAAGCATGGATGAAAAACAAGTGTATATGAATGCTTATTTTTCGGATGTTGCAACCACCAAAGTTGAAAGTTGGCAAAGTAATCTTTGGTAGATTACTTTCATACTAGGTTAGATCTCTTGTTCGGTTCAAGTCAAATAGCCGTTCGAGGCTATAGGAGTGTCAACGAGTTCATACAAGCACAGTAAACTAGTTTTCTAAGTTTAGAATATGTCGTGACTTACATTATCGAGCTCATCGTGGCAAGACGAGGTTGGAGCTAGAAGGGCTGATGCACGAGGATTGGTACCTGTAAACACAAGAAACAATCGGTTAAAGCACACACTATTTTCTATTTATTAAACTCGATCGTTTTGATTTTTAAACCGATTAAAACGGTGATGAAAAGCGTTCTAAATTTTCTTATAGGCTTTATATGATGAAAATAATTTTACTGCAAGAGGGAATATTTTTCTAAAGCTTATAGTAATTTTTAGAATTTTTAAAAGCATAAAACCAATTTAAAAACTATTTTTCAATTAGTAACGTATTTATTCAAACATTTATTCTGGATGCAATCTACATCGGAATGTTGCAAGTGAGGTGTCAAAACGACCATCTCGAAGAATATTATAACATATATTTTTATCACATATTAGTTTACGTGAAAATAAGAAGATACTGATTTTTAAACGAAAACAACGTATTTAACTTTTTGGCTTAAAAATTAATTCTGGAAAAACTAAGCATTAGATTGAGATGAAACTAGCGCCATTAGGTCCAGAATATTATTTCCGATTTTCTGAGCCTAGCTTCATATATTTCTGGGGCCTATATTTTAAGTTATCAATTTAAAACCATAATACCCATTTAATAATTAATTAATTAATGAAAATACGAAAAATACTTTGAAATTACGAAAATGCCCTCGAGCTTTACCCCGCTCTCGTTCTCCTCCGTTCTTCATGCATGCGGGGGGGGGGGGGGGGGGGGGGGGGGGGGGGGGGGGGGCTCGTCGGCGATGTCGTCGTCGGCGAGCGGGATGGCTCTCAGCCTTCGGAGGGCGTTGGTGTCGTGGGTCGTGGTCAGAGCTAGGTGGCATTGTCGGTGGGCTTGGAGGCGGAGGTGGGAGCTTGCCGTGGCTTCGAGGGTGTGCCGGCAGTGGAGAAACGGGGGTCGCCGGAGCTCGGGGATCGAAGGCGGCGTCGAAGAAGTCGGAGAGATGTAGCAGCGGCGAGCAGCTCCGGTGGAGCGTGAAGGCGTGGACGACAGCACCGTCGAGCTCATGGGGTGGCTTGCTCCGGTGGTGTCGATGACGGAGCGGAGAGGGCAGTTGTCAAGCGGCGACGACAGCTCTGCCTGAGGGCGAGCGGCAGTGGGCTTCGCCGTCGGAAGGCAGTGGTCGGAGCTCCGAGATGGGCGCTCTGAGCGGTAGAGAGAGAGTCTGAGAGAGAGAGAGAGAGAGGACGACGGGGGATATTCGAAAGTTGGGTTTCGAACGAAAATAAAAAGAGGGAGGGAGAATTACAGGGTGTGTGAGTTTGGGTTGGGTAGATAATATATAGGGTTAAGAAATATGGTAGATGAGGGATGCGGGGGTTAGCTAAGGGAAATGGGTGGGGGTAGTTACAGGTTAGATTAGGTGGGGTAATTAGGTAGGGTATGTAAAAGGTAATTAGTGATAAGTAAAAACCTCATTAATGAAAGTCATTAGTGTAACGAAATTACGATTTTGCCCATATTAGTAAACGTGTCCAAAAAATTACGAAAACATACCCACGAGATCGTATCGTCACGAGGATCGCGGATACAAAGACCGTTTCAGGGTTTGGGCTACGGGGATACTAGTTTTTGGCCAAAACGTTTAGAAAGCGGGTTTGCGGGTTCTAGGTTGAAATGACATCAGAAAATTACAAAATTAATGTGGGGAGCTCTAAATGATCATAGGACACTACTGCAGAAGTTTGAAAACGTTTTGAAGATGTTTGAATAGAAAATAAATTCATTGAGTCAAAACAGCAATATCTGAAAATGAATTTTTATCAGATCTTTTAGAGGTATTTGATGAAATCCGATCTTACTAAAATACTCCATAACTAGTCTGGTACTTCAAAATATTTTTATAAGAAATTTTTGAAATCGTAAAACTCCTGACAACCCATTATAAAATACCTTTTAAAATGAAATTACGTTAACTACGGTATTGTAAAAATACAGGCCGTTACATCCTACCCTCCTTAAAAATAATTCCGTCCTCGGAATTTAAAAATATTTTTGAAACAAATAATTGATATTATAAAGAAGCTCAAGTAAATAAATGATAAAAAAGATAGTAATCTTTGTAAATCAGGTTGTAAATAACATGAAATGTGATAAGAAAATAAGGGATGTGACTAATATATATTATCAAGTAGCCAACATATGAGATAATGGCACTACATGAAAGGATGGTTATGATGATGGCAGCGGTTCGAACTTGGAACGGGAGGTCATAAGTCAGTAGTAAGCACACCAAAAAGAAGAACAGAATGTCTAAAATTTTCAACTCATGTTAATGATGGCTACTAGGTCTGGATTTTAATCATGTAAATCATCGCCATAACATACATAAACGTGAGGACTAAACCTAGTGCATCCATGTTGTTACAACTTAACCAGCCGAACACAAAGGACTTCATCTGCCACGCTACCAGATTACAAGCCAATATCCAGATCAATACTAATCGGCAAATATACGGCCAATTCTCAAGGGTCAGGATCATCGCTACCACTTCATCCAGCAATCTCCATAACATCCAATAAGAAACCAACATCCTAGCCGTCTCCCAAATTCGAGCACAAGACTGACATCCAACTTCAACACCTAAGCCCAAAAGCATGCCAATACTCATACCCAATGATACTGCTTGCCAATACCATTGGTCGACGTCTACGGTTATCACCATCAACCCTAAACAACTCAACGACCAAAAGCTCACGATCCAACAAACATAAAGGAGTGGTACCAAAAAGGAAACGACACGAGATGCCTCAAGGGGTAAGACCCAGGACAAAAAGCTTGAAAGAATGCCAAGAACGGCGACTTCCAAAGATCCCAACCATGCGGCAAAAGCGAAGGTGGCGGCGAGGGTTGTTGCTAAGCCCAACAATCCCCAAGGTCGTCGGTGGGCCATCGGCGGCTGCGGATCCATGGTGACGAGGGCTGCGACTGGCTGTCGATCCATGGTGGGGGGCCTCCAGGATGGGGTGGAGCGGTGGAGCTGGCGGATCTTCGGGTGAGGCTGACGGAGCTTGAGGCGGGACGGGTCGAGCCCGCTTGAGGAAGAGGCCGGGAGGATGAGTGGATGATGTCGGAGCGAAAGGGGAAGCCACGGGGTGGCTTGGGGAGGAAGGAGAGGGGTTAAAAAGAAAAAGGGGGGCACCAAAAGTCGGGTTGGGGCAGGGTAGGGTTAGGCGGGCACGAGTCTCGAGGGGGGAAGCGGACAAAGGAATTAAAGAGGGGGGAGGCGGTCGGTGGGAAAGGAATCGGGTACAAGATGAAATTACGGCTAGAAGAGAAACACGAGCTCAAAAGATGCAAACCGCCTACACTTACCATCCTCCAATACTTCTGAGCGTCCTTCGATCTGCTTCTGATGTCGAACTCGAACTTCTGGTGATCGAAAATCGAACGCTACACTCCTTAAAATAAACATAGCTAGAGTTCAAGCAAACTAAAAGCGATTAGGAAGAATAGTAGAATGATCAGAAGGCCATCATTAGCTAAACAAAGGGGTGCTAGTGATGAAGATCGATGGCGTTACATAATCATGATTCACGTCCGTGCGGTCCAGTGGACACGGCCAGGGAAGTGACTAAGCCAGGATCACTTACCCCCAGTCTAGCTAGGGTGACCCAACAAACTTAGCCAAGCACATTGACCGGATCATGGTCCATTGAAGGAAGCTTAACATTTATATGCGTGCCATCATCAATTGAAGGAAAGGTGATGAAGTGGGTAGATAGTTCAACCTATGAAAAGTCACTATAACTGCTAGCAAAAGAGGTTACTAGGGAAGGTATAACCAAGAATGGAACACGAGTTCCTAAGTAAGGTTAAGAGTTCAAAGAAGATGATGAGAATCAAGGAAGACCTAATGAAGATGGTAATATGGACGCTTCACCCGTATATCCAATACAGGTGAACACTCGAGACATCTCGTACTCGAGGTTAATTTGAGTATTTTATATTGTACATCCTGATCTTGCTATATTGTTCACAAGGTAGTTAGCGAGGACCTGCGTGGGCCACCAAACTTGTAACGACCCGCTCTCGGGGGCCAGTTACTTATTTGATATTTGCACAGGTCCTGCAGTTAACCAGTGAAACCAAAATAGCCACGATGCAGAGATGTACAAAAATACCCAAATAGTGTCCATTTATTACAATCCATACCGTACAAATGTTCCAACAATGATACATGAACGAAAAAGTAAGTACATAGCGAAAATAACTCTGAAAGCTGCGGTCTCAGTGTCGAACTCTGGCACTATCAACTCAAAAGCATCTGCCTCCATATGTACATCGTCTGCGGTGCCACGGAGATGGAACCGTAGGTAAGTCACAACAATTCTAAATAAAGAAAAAGAGGTACTGTACAAGTATGACAAAGGTAACTATGTATAAGCAGACTAAAGTAAAAGTAAAGTACTGTGTCTGTACAAGTGTAGAAAGTAAAGTGTAGGTGTAACAGGCTACTGCTGTAGCTAAAAGTACGACAAGTAAAGTACGATGACTGTGCCGATAAGGAAAGTAAAGTGCATGTACTGAAAAGAAAGTAATTGTGCAAGTTACACTAGAACTACGTGACTCAAGTAGGAGAGTATGATATGCAACCATAAAGTTCATCTATTGCCAGGGACCATTTTGTCGACGCAGGCAGACCTTGTAGTTTTGCCGACGCAGGCAGACCTTGTAATTTTGCCGACGCAGGCAGACCTTGTAGTTTTGCCGACGCAGGCAGACCTTGTAGTTTTACCGACGAGGTAGACCTTGTAGTTTTGCTGACGATGAACCCCCGGTCATAGCTCCCACTCTCTCTACAATGAGTTACCCCAAACCCCAGTGATGTGTAGCAATTACGAGATGTTCCATAAGATGTTCCACAAGATGTTCCTCAAGATGTTCCACCAGATATTCCACACATGATATTCCACACGATGTTCCACATGTTACTAGTCAAACCAAGCCACTGGTTTACTTCCTCATTGAAAACCAGAAAGTAGGATAAAGACAAGTCCAACACCAAAAGCTGCTACTTCCGTGCTTCGAGCACGTGGTAGTATGGTTTAGCACACAATTTACCCAAGTTGGTAGTTGCGTGCCACAACCACCAAAGTTGAAAGTTGGCAAAGTAATCTTTGGTAGATTACTTTCATACTAGGTTAGATCTCTTGTTCGGTTCAAGTCAAATAGTCGTTCGAGGCTATAGGAGTGTCAACAAGTTCATACAAGCACAGTAAACTAGTTTTCTAAGTTTAGAATATGTCGTGACTTACATTATCGAGCTCGTCGTGGCAAGACGAGGTTGGAGCTAGAAGAGCTGATGCACGAGGATTGGTACCTGCAAACACAAGAAACAATCAGTTAAAGCACACACTATTTTCTATTTATTAAACTCGATCGTTTTGATTTTTAAACCGATTAAAATGGTGATGAAAAGCGTTCTAAATTTTTCTATAGGCTTTATATGATGAAAATAATTTTACTACAAGAGGGAATATTTTTCTAAAGCTTATAGTAATTTTTAGAATTTTTAAAATCTTAAAAACAATTTAAAAACTATTTTTCAATTAGTAACGTATTTATTCAAACATTTATTCTGGATGCAATCTACATCGGAATGTTGCAAGTGAGGTGTCAAAACGACCATCTCGAAGAATATTATAACATATATTTTTATCACATATTAGTTTACGTGAAAATAAGAAGATACTGATTTTTAAACGAAAACAATGTATTTAACTTTTTGGCTTAAAAATTAATTCTGGAAAAACTAAGCATTAGATTGAGATGAAACTAGCGCCATTAGGTCCAGAATATTATTTCCGATTTTCTGAGCCTAGCTTCATATTTTTCTGGGGCCTATATTTTAAGTTATCAATTTAAAACCATAATACCCATTTAATAATTAATTAATTAATGAAAATACGAAAAATACTTTGAAATTACGAAAATGCCCCCGAGCTTTACCCCGCTCTCGTTCTCCTCCATTCTTCGTGCATGCGAGGGGGGGCTCGTCGGCGATGTCGTCGTCGGCGAGCGGCGGCGGCTCTCAGCCTCCGGAGGGCGTTGGTGTCGTGGGTAGTGGTCGGAGCTAGGTGGCGTTGTCGGCGGGCTTGGAGGCGGAGGTGGGAGCCTGCCGTGGCTTCGAGGGTGTGCCGGCAGCGGAGCAACGGGGGTCGCCGGAGCTCGGGGATCGAAGGCGGCGTCGAAGAAGTCGGAGAGATGTAGCAGCGACAAGCAGCTCTGGTGGAGCGTGAAGGCATGGATGACAACGCCGTCGAGCTCATGGGGTGGCTTGCTCCGGTGGTGTCGATGACGGAACGGAGAGGGCGGTTGTCAAGCGGCGACGGCAGCTCCGCCTGAGGGCGAGCGGCAGTGGGCTTCGCCGTCGGAAGGCAGTGGTCGGAGCTTCGAGATGGGCGCTCCGAGCGGTAGAGAGAGAGTCTGAGAGAGAGAGAGAGAGAGAGGACGACGGGGGATATTCGAAAGTTGGGTTTCGAACGAAAATAAAAAGAGGGAGGGAGAATTACAGGGTGTGTGAGTTTGGGTTGGGTAGATAATATATAGGGTTAAGAAATATGGTAGATGAGGGATGCGGGGGTTAGCTGAGGGAAATGGGTGGGGGTAGTTACAGGTTAGATTAGGTGGGGTAATTAGGTAGGGTATGTAAAAGGTAATTAGTGATAAGTAAAAACCTCATTAATGAAAGTCATTAGTGTAACGAAATTACGATTTTTCCCCTATTAGTAAACGTGTCTAAAAAATTACGAAAACATACCCACAGGATCGTATCGTTGCGAGGATCGTGAATACGAAGACCGTTTCAGGGTTTGGGCTATGGGGATACTAGTTTTTGGCCAAAACGTTTAGAAAGCGGGTTTGCGGGTTCTAGGTTGAAATGACATCAGAAAATTACAAAATTAATGTGGGGAGCTCTAAATGATCATAGGACACTACTGCAGAAGTTTGAAAACGTTTTGAAGATGTTTGAATAGAAAATAAATTCATTGAGTCAAAACATCAATATCTGAAAATGAATTTTTATCAGATCTTTTAGAGGTATTTGATGAAATCCGATCTTACTAAAATACTCCATAACTAGTCTGGTACTTCAAAATATTTTTATAAGAAAATTTTGAAATCGTAAAACTCCTGACAAACCATTACAAAATACCCTTTAAAGTGAAATTACGTTAACTACGGTATTGTAAAAATACAGGCCGTTACAAAATTGCTCTCCTGGAATAGTCCTGCCCATAATGGATCATGCTACGCTGGATCTAGGATCTGCAAAAACTGCCCACAAGACTTGACAGACGTTACATTAGAAAACATTACAATGTCTGTCTGTGCGAGGCTCTCATGTAGGTTCCCAAGCATCAATTTCATTTAAACAATTAAAAGGAATCTAGCAGTGTAATAACATTGTCTACTAACAGGATAAACGCATGTTACGAAAGGAAATTATTAATACTAACATGTGTGCAAAAGTGACGAAGATAAAGAACATGATATTAAAGGGAATATAATAACATTAACATGCACACCGATAATTATGTAACAGTGAAATCTACTAGTAGAATAGCATAATGTGAAGGAAAATTAATAACGCGCATGATGAAACATAATACAAGGTTGACATGTACTCAAGGATAAGTTAATCACTACCAAATGATGTCATGGCAGTCATGTGGATGATTAACACATTTAAACATTCCTAAAAGTATCAGATCAATGTAACGTTAGAAACCTAAACTATTGCATTACTCATGTCCAAGGGTACACTAACATGGAAGCATATTAAGCATGATAGGAAAGACAATTGTATTTCTGATATGTAAGTGCAGAAAATGATATGAGCTAGCAGTTAGAACATTTAATAGCATGTAATGAAAAGACTATATAAGATGTTGAAGCAATACTTGATAATCACCCGTTCTAGTGCTAAGTCCATGTCCAAGAGTACGAGATATGACTAGCATACGCCACGTGACTGGAGCTAATCCGTGACGCTACTCACCGACCCCATAGGGCGACGGTCAAGCACTAACCTCCATAAGTGGTGAAGGTATTTGTCGGGTGCATCCAGTCACTCTGTAACACTTGTGACCATAGACTACCCCAATCCCACGGGTCAAGTCAAGTGCCGGGACAAAATACGTGTATTATCTATTTTAAAGTTCAATCATATGAATTCCAGTAGTTGTTCAGTCTGTTCTGTTCAATATAATTGTCATGGCGAGTAACCAGTCGCCAACTCATAATACAACTATTGTACGATTATAGAATCAAGCAGTTTAGTATCATTAATCAGGGACTTTAGATTTCAATGAAGACAGTTCAAGACTAGCAAGCATGGTATCATACATTTAATTAATCATTAACACTAAACTGATGAGCATGTCATTCAATTAGTCCAATTAAGTATGTAGGCAGGATTTACTTAACAAGAACTATGGGTAATACATTAATATATTAATTACATAAGAACTATATGATTAACAATCAATTGACATGTTAATTTGTGATATTAAACAGATTTATGTCTCAGGTTGCTAATACTTGATATTAGAGTAGGGTAGAGTTAATATCTATCAATTTACATTAATTTCAGTTAATAGTTCATATGTGCCAGCCATCATTTTTGTTCATGTTAATCAAGGAAATGTGGTTTAATATCACATTGTTGGCATAATAATATATTAATGTATATTCATTGCTAACATCTATTATACAATTCACGAACTTTGTCCTACGTTGCAGTTTTGTCCCACGTGGCAGTTTTGTCTCAGTCATATTTTTGGTTGCTGACTGGGACGCCACGTGGTAGTTGGGTGTGGTTCTGGACTTGGGTTTGGGATAGGTTTTTGGTGGTTTTTTTGCATTTTAGTCCTTGCTTTACCTCCTTTTGCCCCCGACCCTCCTCTCTCTCTCACGCTTTTTTCGCTTTGGCGACCGCTTCTCTCGGCATTTGTGCCCGGACGACAACTACCTCCGTGCCCTCTGGACACGGGTTACGACTGGTAAAAATAAAACCACTGTAATGACATGCTTACCACTAAAACGGAAAGATTAGGACTGTCCTAATCATTAAATATTTTAACGGTTGGCATGTTATTACATATTAAACTAAGTTTCCTTTGCAAATAGTTTATAACATACAATATGTTATTAATGACATATAATATTATATTTACAACATGTAATTACATTTAATTATTGACATATAACATGTAATTACGTATTTATACAACACATTATAATGTATATAAAACTAAGTTGTATATGATATTACACAACTTAGTTTAAACATGTAACCCTTGAATATCTGTGTAATAGTTCATTTCATTGTAATATGTGATATTAAGCAGCAGTTCATATGTGACATAATTGTAAACTAAGATCAGTTGAGATAATATTACTAACAACTAAACAGATATTATAATCTACTAACAATAACCAGTATCTCATACTCTATCTCTTATACGAAATCAATACTATTAATGGTTATTTAGCCAACCCTAATTAAAATGATATGTTAAGCTAACATTTTTACAAGAGAGATGTATGGAACCTACAACTAGCTTAAGTTAACATTGCTAGGGTTAGCAACATTGTCATTAGAATTAAACTAACACCATCATTAGCACACGTTAATTCAACACTAAAAATAACTACATCTTTAACATTAAGCTACAAGTTATTATTACCATGATGTAGCTAACCTCATTAAAATTTCATGTTTCTTAATTAACATGTACAACAAAGGTTCAGTGTTTATAATTACGTGTCCTTGATAGAAAATGTTTGATTCGTTGAAACTGTGATTAAGCAAGCAATTTAAAAGAATCTAAGGACTTCTAAATAGGAGCTAAAATAACAGTTCCTTAGATCAATGACAACATTCCCAAGTCATTGGAAAGAGACCACAAAATTTGTGTATGATATAAGGATCATGTGTATATTTTTTGACAGCATATGCTAATTAGCATATGGGTCAGTCAATCAACAATTTAAAATAATTTGACAGCATGATATAACTTGGCTAATTAAAATTAATAATTATATATATTAACATATCGTTAACATGCACTTAAGGCCCTCAATTAATAACTATCATTAACTAGTTAAAATCATATGTTCAATCATAATATGCTAATTAGCACTAATTAAGTTCTTTATCTTGAGATGAAAGGGAACCTACAATTACGCGTGCATGCATCACACGAAGACGTGAGAAGAGGGAGAGAACCCAACCCGCGTTCGCATTGCTTGCCGGAAGAGGAGGAGGCCCGGCCTCCTTGGTGACCGGATGTGGAGCAGGGGGGTTAGGCCCCCCTTGGGTTTGTTGGAAATGAGAGGGGAAATAGAGGGAGAAGGGAACTAATGGAGTTGGCGAGCTTGGTTTCGGCATTTCTACGGCTCAGACGGAGGGCGTCAGCGAGCGGAGGAGGATGCGAAAGGCTCAGCGGTTACACGATGAATGTGATCGGAGTGTCGGAGCTCACCGATGATGAGCAACAATAGGCAACGGGATCGCCGAAGTTGTGATGGAAAGGAGAAAAAGAAGAAGAAAATGTGTTGGATTAATTTGGTTTGGGTTGTGAATTGAAGGAGATGAATGCTGGCATTCTCCTCCCCCTATGCGTGAGTGAGGGTGGGTTGTGTTTGCTGCCAATTGAAGAAGGGGAAGGGAAATATGAGGTGTGGGGTTTTAATTTGATTAAATTAATTGGGAATTAAAGGGATGTGGGGTTTTGAAATTAAAGGGTGTTGGATCTCACCGAAATATTTCGGTGGGATTAATGGGTAGGGTTATGGGGCTTGATTAGGGTACGTGGATATGGTTAGGGGTAATTTAAGGTGGGGCAAAAGTGATTAAAATTAAACGGTAATTAGTAAAATTAATTAGTTAAAAGTGATTAGTAAGTATAAAAAGCACTTAGTAAATGGTAATTTGTACATGTCATTTGTAATGGATGAAAGTAATTAGTAAATGGTAGAAAGATAATTACTAACGACAACTAGTAATTAATAAAAGTGATTAGTAAAAGTAGTTAGTAAAAGTAATTAGTGAATATAAAAAGCTATTTAATAATAGTATCTAAAAACATAAGTACTTTAAGGATCTTTTTATTTAAAACTGTTTTTAAAAATATTTATACTAAAATATGGTTAGTAACACAATCGGGCCGTCACATCCTACACACCTTATAAAAAATTCCGTCCTCGGAATTTAATAAAACTAAGGGGGAGGTATAATGATCGCATGAATCGAATGAGTTTCAGGATTTGCAATGATGTGGAGGATTCAAAGGTATAACATGAAGTAGAAATATGATGACATGGCCATTATGGTGAGTAGCACCGTGAATTGCTAATCAGGAATATGGTGTAAATACAACTAAGGAATGAATTTGTGAATCTGCTACGATGGATTTCTATGGTCATCGACATAAGAATGTAATGTTAAGGAAGAATCAAAATCAAGTATATACTTATTGGGTCGACTAAATATTAAGAAACTTAGGACTAAAATTTTCTAGTGAACTAAACTAGGATAGGGAATTCAAGGAAAGGTGTTCTTGAGAATCGAGATTGTAATCTTATCTATGTTTTCTTTAGAGTATTTTTCACGACCTGCATGGGCCACCACTAAAAACTGTCACGCCCCGTGATATGACTCCCCGGATGGGCCAAAAAAGACGGGCCGGTCCCACGACCAAGAAGCTAAGCTTGGCCCAAGCCCCAAAGGCCACATGAGTAGGCCCAGGACATCACAGCCCATCACTGCCACCCGGCAAACCGTTAGCCTCCCGCCCCTTGAGGAAATCGCTCCCTAGATCACGCCCGCCGTGATCACCATAGAAGGGACCATCAAAGCGGGCGGATGCAAAGGGCGAGCCGCGAGATGGCAGGACGCCATAAAGGCATTGACATGCGGGTTCCTATAAAGGGCCGAGAAGACGAAACACCAAAGGATGGGATCCATGATACTCACAATTATAGTATTCTACCTCTAAAAACCTTGTCATCCACCTTTGATATATCTCCTCCATAGCTCGGCTCGAGAACTCGCACTTGGTCTCTTCATGAACCACGTTCAATTCCACGGGCACTTCTCAGTCATCATCTGACTTAGGCATCAGAGGGGAATTGGTCAAAACCAAAGTCCGATCCCCCTAACGAGCTCTCTCATCTGTGCAGATCAAGAAGACAACAACCCATCGAGGCTACCCTTCGGTGGTCCATCGACCGGCTTCCAACGTTCTCAACTCTGAGCCCGTTCGACCGTTCGTTCGAAGAAGCTGTCGCTCTGCCGAAGCTACCCTTCGCTGTATCGACACTCAGGTTCGTGCATTCTCGACCAACCGAACGCTCGGTTTACCGACCCCAGAGGCCGCATGTGTCTCACATGACAGCGACGACCCCCGGAACCCAAACTACCAATCTGCGGTGAGAAAACACCCCAAAATATCTGGCACCATCTGTGGGAACGAAATCGTTCCCCACGTCATCCACATATACTAATATGGAACATCACAACGATTGAGCGGCCCGCCTGCCAACCATCCTGAAGGATGGCAGCTACGCCCTGTGCAAAACCGAGTATAGCTGCTCCGCAGGGGAAACTGACGACTCGCGCTCGGTGACCCGTGAACATCTCGTTCATCTCACCCAGGAGATGAACACCAACTTTCGAGCATGGCGAAGCCATTCAACACCTCGCAGGCCTGCAACACCTCTTGGGGGGAACCATACGGGATTTCCCGCCCACTCGGGGGGCACCCCCGTTACGCTCGGCTGTAGTCACATACCGTGATAGTGAGGGCCTGAACCAGGAGTGATCACTTATCCCCACCTCTCTGCAAGGTGAGGGAGGAGGGAGTACCGAATGGACCATGGAAGGGTCAACTGCGGCCTTGTCCAAACAGCCCTGTGCAGATGAACAACAATCGTCCAGCCACACGACCACCAAGAAGCATCGGGGGCGGAGCAGGAGTCCATGCCAAAAGAGCCCCATGAGTCATGAAGACCACCACCACAGGGAACATGCTCGGTGACCAACACCAATCCCAAACTGAGAGGACCACAGACGATGCCCCTCACATGCTCCCACCGACAGGCCAAAATAGATCGAGCACTGAGGGGAAGCGCCGTCGGGTCAGATCGTCCTGGAAGCCCCAGGGGACGACCAGTGCCTGCTCATGAGGAGCATCACCAATGCTTGGGTACCCTCCAGGTTCAAGGTACCAACCTTGGAGAAGTACAATGGCACGAGAGACCCCTAGGAGCACGTACAAGACTACCAAGGAGTCATGTGGTTCCAAGCGGCCGACGACACCCCTGCTCTGCCGAGGCTTCTATACCACCCTCAAGAAATCCACCAGGGAGTGGTATAACAGCTTCCCTGACCAATCCATTGGAAACTTCTAGGACTTGTCCCAGAAGTTTTGCCAACATTTCATGGCTAGGTGACAGAGGAAGCCATGCTCGGACCTCCTGTTCAACATAGTCCAGAGGCCGGGCAAAATCTTGAGGGGTTACATGAAGCGCTTCAATGCTCAGAGGCTGAACATCGAGAGCAGCCCTGAACTGGTCACCATGACGGCCCTGAAAAAAGGGCTCCGGCATAGAGGCCTGAAGAAATCACTCCATCAATACCCCCTAAGGGCCTCGCCCAAGGTCCTGGCTCGGGTGGAGCGATTCATGCTGACAGAGGAAGCTTTGGCTGCGGAGGAAGGGTCTCCCCCCACAGGTGCCAGGACAAATTCGAGATGTGAAGAAGATGAACATCGAAGTTGGAGGACGACAAGCAGGAGAGGAGGACCGGGGGGAAGCCGTGCAGAGGGGAAGAAAAACCTGCCAGGCTGAATGTATCCCAGGACGTCGTCCTAACACAGGCCCAAAAAGAGGGCCACATCAACAAACCTCCCCCAATGATGAAGGGGGGACGAAGAGACGAAGAAAAGTACTGCACATATCAAAAAGATAATGGCCATGACATCGACGACTGCTGTCACCTAAAGAAGGACATCGACCAGCTGATTAGCCGAGGATATTTGAAGAACTATGTCGATGCCTCGAAGGCAGGCTTCGGGGAGGGCACTTCGAAACAAGTGGATAAGGGGAAGAAGGTGAACGTCGTCCACACCCCCATGCACATAATTGAATAAAGGGAGCCAATCGATCGCATCTTGCGGCTCCGGGCGAGCGACTCGCCCACCCCTATCTTCCCTGTTTAGCGCATTCCAAGGTTTAATGTACCCCCAGCTTCCCTTCTACTGAAATAAAGACATGAACTTGAGTTCTTTCTTACAACTATGCATCCCTCAAGATTTGGTGATCACCTGTTGGATCTGATGACGAAACCGCTAGGGACGGCTTCCCTTGCGGGACCGATGGAACCTCCATTCGGCTGTAAGGCAAGGGAAAATCTCCCAGCTTGACCGACCCAACTCCTGATCGGCCTTAAGGCTAGGGGTGACTTCCCCAGCGGGACCAATCGAACTCCCGATCCACCGAAAGGCTAGGGGAAACCCCCCGATAGGACTGATTATGTCCTACAAATGGCCATAAGGCTGGGGACAGCTCCCCCAGCAAGCTGGTCGGTCGATCGACCTTAAGAGTAAGGGTGTCTCCCCCAGCCGATCGACCGACTTACGGACCGTAAGGCTGGGGGAAACTCCCCCAGCAGGCCGGCTACACATAGACCGTAAGGCTGGGGCAACTCCCCCAGTAGGCAGATCGTTCGATCAACCATAAGGCTGGGAGTAGCTCCCACATCCGGCCGACCGATTCGCTGACCGTAAGGCTGGGGCAACTCCTCCAGCAGGCTGATCATTCAATCGACCATAAGACTGGGGGTATCTCACCCAGCTGGCCGACCGATCCGTCGACTGTAAGGCTAGGGGCAACTCCCCCAGCAGGCCGACCATATATCGGTCGTAAGGCTAGGGCGACTCCCCCAGAATGCTGATCATTCGACCAACCCGTCGACCGTAAGGCTAGGGACAACTCCCCCAGCAGACCGACCACATATCAGCCATAAGGCTGGGGGCAACTCCCCCAGCATGCCGATCATCCTACCGACCCGACGACCGTAAGGCTAGGGGCGACTCCCCTAGCAGGCCGACCACATATCAGCCATAAGGCTGAGGCGACTCCCCCAGCATGTCGATCAATCGATCGACCGTAAGGCTGTGGCGACTCCCCCAACAGGCCAATCATCCGATCGACCGTATGGTTGGGGCAAGTCTCCCAGTAGGCCGACCATCCGATTGACCGTAAGGCTGGGGGCGACTCCCCTAGCCGGCCGATCATCTGATCGACCGTAAGGCTGGGGCGACTCCTCCAGCAAGACCGATCATCCGATCGACTTTGAGGTTAGGGGAAACTTCCCCGGCGGTACGATCATCTTATCGACTGTAATGCTGGGGGCAACCCCTCCCCACCGGGCTGATCATTCAATCCACTATAGGTTTGGAGGGTAACCCCCCCTAGCGAGCCAACCAAGGCCCACGATGGAAAGCCTACTGCGAATCAACCACGAGGACGGGGGAGGTAATTTCCCCGATAGAATGATCACGCGATCAGACTTGGGGCGATGGGCGACCCCCTGATGAGCTGACTGCACCCTCGGTACTAACCAGTCAAGTAGCATCCACAAGAAATCCTTCCCGTCGCTCGAGCTGCAGACCGACCTCGACACAAACAATGGGAAGTCTGATCATCGGGGGAGGTAAACAAAGCATAGTGAACACATCGAGAAAAAGTGAACATCCCAAAAGGATGGAAACTTCTATTATCTATCCGATTTTGTTACAGATAAAAGGGGAAAACAAGAAGAAGACTGCTATGACTGCCTACGACATAGTAGCCTGGGAAGAACTCTCCCCCGTTGCTTCAGTGGCGTCCCTCAACCCGACGAGCTGGTTGGGGGCGGTGGAGGGGCAAAGAAGCGAACATCGAACCCGCTCCTCATACACTAAGAATCCCTCCAGGAAGGACTGAGCGATCTGCAGGGCCAAGACCTTGTTGTATCCCTTCACAACTTCCCTAACAAGCCATTGGGGGTCCGCCCGTCGCAGGGAACCGATCTTGGACCAAAGCTCGGCCCATTCCTTCCTGTGCGCTTCTTGGGCGAGGGATAACACCCCCTTTGCCTCCTCGGCGGAACCCTCGGCAGCAACCCGAGAGGCATCGACGGCTACCAGCTCCTCCTTCAACTTCTCCACCTCTAACATAAGCTCGAAAACCTTGCAAAGCAAGGTTGTAACTCCTTGCGGATCCCTTTGGCTGCTCTCTCTGTAGCCTCTGTCCTCAGACGCTCCCACTCGAGGGCCACCTCGAGCTCGGTTACTTGCTACACGCACTGTTGCACCTCCACAGCCATCGAGGACGCCTGCAAGAGGAAGGGGATGAGGGTCGAGCTAAACCAGATGGAAGCGAGTGAAGGGAGAAGACTTACCTGTTGAGTCTGACATACCATGCAGTCCACCAGGCTTTTAGACTGGACCCTCTCAAGGAGAGAGCGATCCCCGGTAGGGCAGAGCTCTATGCCAATCGATCCGCTACGTCAAGGTCGGTAAAAACCAACCCCCCATGGAACCTCGAGCCCAAGCCTGAACAAAGACAGCACGTGCCCTACCTCTACCAGATTATGCTCAGCATCTAGGGTAGGAGAAGCCTCCCCCAAGGCCTAGGGGCTCCACTGGGAAGCGACCAACACGAAACGTGCCTCCGGGGAGGCACCGTTCCCTTTTTTCTGCTTCTTCTTCTCGGGCCTCTCAGAACCCGAGCAAGAACGCCTCCCCCTCGACCCCTGACCCTTGGTCGACGTGAAGAGGTCTGGCCCAAGGCCAGTCGAGGCCGCCTCGAAGGGGGCCGGGTCGGAGAGAGCATTAACCAGGTTTGCCACAACGAGGGAAGGGCCTGCAACGGCTGGGATCGAAGCCCGACCAGGGGGAGCATCGATCGAACCCGTGCAGTAGGAGAAGAACCGATAGTGGACGAGACCAGAGCCAAGCTCAAGGGAACGTCGATCAGACCCATCGCCACATGGGAAGAACCTGCGATCAGGGACGCATCCACCATGTTCAGTATCTCGACTGGTGGCTCGACTACACGGGCTGCCTCCTCCTCCATACGACATGGCACATGGCCAGAAGAGCTCCCCCCAGAGCCCTGAGCACCCCAACGGATGAGCTGATGCATGTCATAAGGGTGGTTGAACTCCTGACCCACCATTCCTACAAAAGAAAGGAGAATCAGTGTAAGCTAAGTAGAAGGGCGAAGTCTAAAAAGTGCCTTTACTGGGGGACCAAAAGACACTTTTGAGGAGGAGACTGTCCAACAGGGGCCAGACCGGTCTCTCCTCCCTGGGCAAGGCCGACATGGATGTAACCGCGGCCCGGTCGACCTCTGACAGGTCCTGTTCCAACTTGTAGGTGCCCAAGCTCCCCCCAACTAGTTAGAATTGCGGCGTCCCTGGGGAAAGTGACGAAAACAAAATTGTTCTTCCATTGGCTAACCCAGCGAGGCAGGCCCAACAGACACTCTCTTCCCCTCCTGACGTCGATATGAAGCCAAGTTACCGAGGAGACGGGCCTGATCTTGAAGAAATAAAAGAAGAATGGCAGGGTTGGCTCCAACCCGTGTAGATGAGAGACCACTACAAAGTCGACCAGGACCGGAACCGAATACGGGGTCAACTAACACAGAGACACTTGCAGACACTCCAACACCTGGATAATGAAGGAGTGAAGAGGGAAGCGAAGCCCCATCTAAAACATCTCGACATATACCCCTACATCCCGGGCCCTAGGGAAACAAATCCTCTCGTGCCCAAATGGGACCCAAACCCCATACAGGCGAGGGAGATATTCCGCCCTGATCCTACGGTGGAATACGAGATGGTGGAGGCTACTTCAAGAATCGTGGGTGGAACCTCAGATCCCTCAACTTCAAAAGGGTCCCTTCGCTAGATCAAATCCTTGAATAACAGACCTTTACCCTTTTCATGGGACAGGGGCGCCCCGACGGCCGCGTCGAAGTCAACAGTATCAGGGGGCGAAGCCCCTATTCTCAATGCCCTCGCCATTGAACAAGATGAAAGACAGAAGCAGGGGGAGTTACCTTGCAAGAACTAAAGAAGGGGATGTGAAAGAAGAAGCAGAGAGGAACTCGGCGAAAATATCAACGACAATGAGAGGAATCGAAAGAGAAATCAAGAAGTGCGGAAGGAACCACAAAAACCTTGACTTCTTATATGAGGGGCAGCCCCAAATCCAGGCTGTTCAAAGAAGGACACGCGTCGACAACTTCTGAAAGGTGGCCCTCCAAATCCCACTTACAAAGGGCGGTAGAATTCTCAGCTCATAATGCCATGATGGCCTTCATTTAATTCGTTGTCTCGACTAACACGCCTGTCAAATCCTAGCGTATCACATCCCTCGAACCGAACCGTCGAAACCGAACGGCCCAATCGATGGGCGCAATTGGTACGACCCCCCGGATGGGCCGAAGAAAGACAGGTCAGCCCCACGACCAAGAAGCTAAGCAAGGCCCAAGCCCCAAAGGCCCCATGAGCAGGCCCAGGACATCAAGGCCCGACATCGCCACCTGGCACACCGTTAGCCTCCAGTCCCTCGAGGAAATAGCTCCCTAGATCACACCTACATTGATCACCATTGAAGGGACCATCAAAGCAAGCGGGTGCAAAGGGCGAGATGGCAGGACGCCATAAAGACGTTGACATGTGGATTCCTATAAAGGGCCGGGAAGACGAAATGCCAAAGGATGGGATCCGGGATAGTCACAATTTTGGTATTCTACCTTTAAAAACCTTGTCTTCCACCTTTGATATTTCTCCTCCATAGCTCGACTCGAGAACTCGCACTTGGTCTCTCCGTGAACCAAGTTCGATTCCATCGAGCACTTCTCAGTCACCATCTGACTCAGGCATGGGAGGGGACATGGTCGGAACCAATGTCTGACCCCCCTGACGAGCTCTCTCATCTGTGCAGATCAAGAAGACACCAACTTCTCGAGGCTACCCTTCAACGGTCCATCGACCGGATTCGAACGTCATCAACTCCAAGCACATTCGACCGATCGTTTGAAAAATCCGTCACTCCACCGAAGCTACCCTTCGGTACATCGATGATCGGGTCCGCGCGTTCTCGACCAGCCGAACGCTTGGTTTACCGACCCCTGAGGCCGCACGCGTCTCACGTGACAGTGACGACCCCCGAACCCCCAAAACTACCAATCAGCAGTGAGAAAACACCCCGAAACACCCCGCTTCCCGTTTTTTCTCTTTTCTTTTGGGAGCGGAGGCGCGAGCAGGTCCGCGGTGTGCTTAAGACAAAGAGGCATTACTTTTTCATTTGTGCCTCCTTGGCCTAAGCACACTAAGCGTCTGCGTAAAAATTTGCATGTACTTTCATGCAAACTCAAAAATAACATAGATAATCAATAATGTTTTTTCACATTCCAATCGTCTCAGAAATGGCTTACAACAAATGGAAGATAAAGAGGTTACAACATTTGTAAGGTAGAGGCCTTATGGATTATACAACATGGAGTACATAATTAGGCTACGTGGAGCTGAAACATAAAATTAGTCTTCTGGAATAGTCCTGCCCATAGTGGATCATGCTATGCTGGATCTAAGATCTGCAAAAACTGCCCTCAAGCCCAATAAGGCTTAAAATACCTATTTAAGGTGTTTTGAGAATAACTTGAGCACTTTAAGCCCGATTTTATTGCGGTTTTGAGCTAGGGGCTTCTGCCCCAAACTCCAAATGAGCTGGAGCAGGTGTAGGAGAGATTTGGAGGCGTTTTGGAATCGTTTGGGTGAAAAATCTCCTATCTTTTCTTTTTTAATTATGTTTTAATAATGTTTTGTAATGAAATGATGTTCTTATTAATAAAGATTGTTTTTTATTACCATGGTTGGCTGAATATTATGTGGGTGTGTTGTGTAGTAGTTAGTGTTGATTGGTTTCATGTATTATGCTTCCATAGCAATTGAATTATCAAAATCGTTGTAAATGTCATTTTTCGCCTTGTAATTTACTTATGCGCTATCCGAGAGGAATCCTCTTCGGATGACATGCCGCGAGGCATCGTCTACGTGTAAAAACCCGTAGAGGAGCCCAAGGAGGGTGATGAACCATGGGGGTCATCTAGTTATGCTTTGTTGTTTAGGAAAACGACCGCTTTAACGATTTTGTAATTTGCAAAAATTACCGTTCTTTTAAAGTTAAATCTTCCGATCTCCATACCTTGGCATGGATGATGGATTGAGTTATGCTTAGAGAGTGATTAGTATGATATCCTACAACAGTAACGAAACACAACACAAACACTTTTTACCGTATCGAATTTTCACGTTATTTACTTTCGTAAATGTTAGTACACTTTTTACCTCAAAGTAAAACCAAACAAAAATTCACCTTCGAAGGGTGGTCTATATTTCACCAAATAATTTTCACGCTTAATTTCAAATTGCAAAATTTGTAGATTAGATTTGTCCCTGAGAAATATGACTTTGGACTCACCAGGATTACTACGTACCGACTTCTTATACTTGGGAATATCACTACAATATTTTGGAGCCGGCAAGTTTTTGGCGCCGGTGCCGAGGACAATGGTCTATAATTTTTGCAATTTTTATTTAGCTTGAAAATTTTGGTGAGATTTGTCTACTTTTTCTGTATATAATCTTTGTATATCCATATTTTCAATTTTTTATATAGGCTTTTGGTTATTCATTTTTTAACGTTTTTTATAACTAGTTTTTCTAAGTCTTGGTTAGTGTGTCCCATCTTTTTAGTGTGAGATTTAAAATTGCTTTATTTTACATTTTGTGGAACATTTTTTCTTTAAGCTTTTACTTTTCTTTTTATAAACCAAAAGAAATTTAAAAACTTAAATTTTTTAATGGATCGTGATATGGATAGTGATGCCACTGTTTAGAACTTTATTATGGAGTTGATTCAAATCCTACCAGTTTTCCATGGTATAGAGGAGGAGAACCCACATTTACATTTGCAAAAGTTTGAAACGATATGTCGCACTTTATTTATTGGGAGTACACACGTTGCTAGTTTATATCTTAAATATTTCACATATTCTTTGAGAGATTATGATATGCATTGGTTTGATACGTTGCCTCTTAACTCAGATTCTACTTTGTTGTTATTTCAGGCTGAATTTCTCCGAGTATTTTTTTCCTATTTTCTTCGAGCAAGTACAAGAGTGGCGAGCTATGGAGCAACATATACTGATCTTTACACAATCCGATAGGAAGGCCTACCATCAGGCTTGGCATAGGTTCAATGATTTGATGCTTGCATGCCTAGCTTTCACTATGATCATCTCTTACCTATCTTCTACACGGGATTACGACCTTCTGCGCGGGATTTCATACAGATGAGTTACAATGGGTAATTCCTTACTTATTCGACTGAGGAAGCATGTTGGTACTTGAATGACATTGCCGAGTATAATGATGCAATCTAGCAGGTCCACGGTCGGCCTGAGGTTCCGCCTGTGGGCTCATTCCAATGGAACCCTCTGGAAAAACTTGAAGAACATATTGATGAGGCGCATTGGAGCCAATTGGAAGACGATGAACGACCATATCTTGCGGAGAAAGAGGAGATGGATGATGGGGTGGAGATGAGTGACGGCAAGAGCGAATTCGATTATTTTGAGATGCCTGTGCCCTGTCTTCCTTCAGCTTCATCTCCACAGCTTGAAGTGTATGAGTACACTAGATGGTATGTTGAGAGGATCTACGTTGATGATGATTAGGAGAATATGTGCGAGGGAGCAAGCTTACAGTCCAAGTCGGAGCCCGAGCTATACCTTCCTCCTACTTCAGTGTAGTAGCCCGCACTTCCTTCACCGCAGAAGGCAATTGATGGCGATTACGGGATGATCAACATTGAGCCAATGCTACTTTACCCTCCTTGTCGACTTCTGCAACCACTTCCTCCTTCTTCCGAGGTAGAGTATCAGATCGTGCGTAGCAACACATACCAAGGAAGTTTCCACAATTTCATGCCCTATATTGTTGAATCACAAATTTCAATTCCACATACTTTAGATTCAAAATGTCGTCAGTTAAATTTAAACTCTTTTGTTGATTATGACGACCCATTTTTGAACACTTTTGTTACAGGGTATGCGGAGAACGCATGGATTGATGCAGCTCGTCCTCCAAAGGACATATAGATGTTTGGAGTTACATTGCTGGAATCCTAGGAGGCCGATGGAGGCCTAACTTTGCAGCAGCTGGTTTAGGAGCACAAGGAGCCGATCGTGCAGATGCCACCTCTGTTAGAGATTCTGGATCCTCCTTTTGTGATGGAGACAACACCTTTACCATGCGTGGCACCTGGCACTATTGGATGTCAACGTTTACACAATTGCCTTGGTGTCACCATCCCGAGCATTGATGGAGGATATATGAAAGGAGCTTCTAGAAAAAATTACTCCATCGAAAAAATTCAATGATCCTCCATTTAGGAGGCTACGGTGATCTCTTCCCTTTTAGCTATATACGACGTTATATGTATTTGAAAGGGGAGCTTTTTGTTTATGCATTCACATATTTTGATCTCCATATTTTATTCTACTACCCTTTAAACATTAAGGACAATGTTCATTTTAAGTTTGGGGGGGGGTGTGTGTGTGAGGAAGTAGTAAAGAAATTAAAAATATAAATGTTTTACGCAAACAATAAATATAGTTTGCATAAACAATATATATTGTTTGTTGTTTGTTTGCATATATATACACACACACACTAGTATACACCCATGCCCAAGGGCACGGATCATTTAAATATCACCCCATCAAAATATTAGACACCCTATGTTTAAGCGAACAGAAATTATTACAGCGCAATAATTATTATGACCCCCTCAAAATTTTAGTTCACCAAATTTTAGGTCCCCACTAGAGAATATAGTTCCGACATTGTTTATTTAATTCTAAATAAAAATGTTAGCACACGCCAAAATTTTTAATCCCCTCAATATTTAGTTCGATTCAAATTCACACACCAAAAGCTACTAAACAAACTTGAAAACAAATTTATGATTTGTTTGCCACATTCATATGTACTAAACAAACTTGCTATTGCTTGCCCCTGAGCTTGACCTCTAACATCACTCCGCCTACCTGCAAGATTTCACAAAATTCCAAATGTCGCTGCAAGATTTCATGACATGAATCAACCAAAAATCAAAACTTTTGTACTCTCATGCTTCATCCTGATGTGCTTCTATGCAATTGAATTATAAATATGGCAGTTCCAACTTTTGTTTAATGAGATACACAGAGAACAACATGTCATCATTGATTGATGCTATTTGATAAGTATACATGATGAAAGCACAATAGAGAAAGATACATAGAAAGGAATTTATTTTGATATATATAAACCCAAAGTGCATATTCATTACGGTTCAATCAAGCTCAAGAAAAATGGGCAAAATATTATATTTGTCCAATTTTAAATTTGTAGTCCCATGAAAGAAACATGTCATATGAAGAGATCATAGTAGAAAATGGTAAATCATAACATCCGCTCCAACAATTTTCGCTCTTGCAATGCAATGAAGATTGTTTTTGCAATTAAACAAAACGATAAAAAAGGGTGCCGATAAAAAATATGATCTTCATACATAACAAAACATCAATGACAATTTTTCCATAAAAAGATTATCCTCTAGTGTCATCGATATCATAAAAACATAAGCCAATCTAGACAAATATAGCAGCATACAGCAAGTCCCAAATGGAGAACCAAAATATATAACATCCATTAGTATGATTAGCATGTAGCTTATTTTAAATTAACCACAATAAGTACATCATCATCATCATTATTATTTATTTTTCCCAAAAGTTATTAGTTCCTACCAAAAATTTTAGCCCCCCCTAATCCCCCCCCCAAGTTAGTTACCACAGAGAGTTTAGTTCCACCCAAAGGTTTTTTAGTTTAACAAAAAAAAATTTAGTTTACCCAAAATTTATTTCCCCAAAAATGTTAGTTCCCCTAAAATTTAGTTCCCTCCAAATTTAGTCCTACCAAAATTTAGTGTTACCACCCAAAATTTTTACAACCTCTTATCATAGCTATTGATTTCTTAAGATTCAATTCCAATAATTTTCCTACATTAAGTTTCAATTCAAAAACTCTTATCTCCTCAATATTCCCCACAAATCAGTTGGCAAATATCATAATTTAAGGACTATATATCACAAAACCCAAAGTTTTATGACGATATGCTAATTTATGCACGGTTATGATTTTTACCTAGAGTAGAAAGAACGTGGATAAGCAAAAAGAATTGTGATTTGTTGACAGTTGCCAAAAAAGGAAACATAGTGTTGACCATTTTTTGATTGAATGCTAGATTTCTAAAAGGATCAGAAGGCTAAGCAATTGAGGAAAGCTTGATGTCATAATTCAATCTATGGTCGTCGATTCATAGTTCTCAAACAAATCGAAACTCAAACAGATCGAAACTCCCCAAAACCCAACATGCCCACTAACCTCATGATAAGCTATATTTTTATAGACATAAAGCAACCAAAAAGAGAGATGGACCATCTCTGGCTGATATTAGAATGGAAATCTAAAATCAATTTTCAATTAGTAAATACAATGGAACACACATGTTAACTATAACTAAAATCAATGTCTCTACATCAGTCCAAACCAAAGTAACATATCAGAGTTCTTTTATCACCAGACAACTCACTTTAATGCAAACATCCCTCGTCTCATAAGGAAATCAAATTTGTACACTTAGAATTTTGTAGTATTTTTGACATATATATGAACAATCTTAAAGAAAGAAAGACATGTGATCTCCACCATTATCAAGTATTAACAAACACTACTACCACCAGAACCCACCAAAAAACAGCACATTCATATAAGCCTTAAACCTTACCAAAAATATTCATGAACACAATAAAAAAGAAAAAAACATTTACATTGCTATAAAAGTATCAACCAGCATTATTGTACCAAAACAAGAGAAAAAAAGAAGACATCGGTCGTGCCCAAAAAAAGTTAACAGATATCTTATAGCATATTTGTATAAATACAATTGAAGTAAAAGAAAAAACCTAAGCTACATGCTGATCAATGTATGAAATAAAGACAGTCCTTCTGATCACATCCATTTTCTACGCCAAACTCATCCTGCTGTTTATCCTTCTCTTCCCTTGATTAAACCGGCTCTTCTTCTGCCAAAACAATAAATCAAACAATCAACTAAAAATTGCACAAAATGCACAAACCATATTACATCAACTTAAACAAAAGCATCAACTTAATCAACAGATTAAATATTCAATTAATAAACACACAAAGTATATTGCAACCACATCACCCCTTGGAATAATCATACTAATGGATGTTATTTCACAAATTCCATAAAATCTCATAAACACAAAAAAATCCATCAGCAGAAGCATATTATATGGGGCCTTATTTAAAAAGCATAGTAAAATCGAAAGTGATATGAAAAATATCAGTCCCTCATTAGTATAATAGATAACTCACACCATAATCACAACTTCAGAATTTTGGTTCAATATAATCACTACTTCCATAAATTTCCGGTATTATTTAACAAAGCACCATTGCAAGTGATATCCCAATTTACATGCATGTTCGCAATATTTTGGATCTTGTTCGATTGTACTCGTACAACATCATTGGCTCAAATATGCATGAACATCATTAGCTTCGAGACTTAGCGTAATATGAGATATTTGCTAAATCTAATTGCTCAATGACACCGTTATTTTCTTCTAGTAGAACGCTTCAGGTAAACAGGTTATTAAACAGATCCACAAAAGGTCTGTTACTTCTGAATGTGAATATAGACACTTTAACTTCTGTCAATAATTTACCCACACATAAGATCCAACTGAATTTTAGTATGAATTCCCTACAACAGGAATTAAACCCAAAGAAAATTATCAAATAGAAAGAATCTTTTTCATGTAAATGATTAGATAATCTTTTTCATCTAAAAGTATATATGGCTGGTGCCATCTTGTTTCTACAATTAACCTGGATTTCTCCAATTCTTTCTATTGTGTTTTTCACTCTTTCAAATTAATAAGTTGCACGGTCAGAAATTTCTCTGATGGGGCCACATGTACCAAGTTAAAATCATTGGTTATGTTACCCCCAGTTAGATGGCAATGATTGGTGCTAGCTTACAACACAGATCCCGATTCAATGGATATAGAAGGAGAGACTAAGCATGAGGTGCAAGATTCCTCCATTAGAGCAGGTCCAGCGTAGACTGCTTGTATAGATAGTTTAGTTGTTTAGGTCATGGGTACAGGATCATTGGATTGTTGTCCATATGTCATCTTTTGGTAAAATAATGGACTGTTATACTTAGTAAGAGAATTGTTTTTTACAATAACACATGTCAATGTTGGTTCCTTCCATTAAGTCATCTATTCCCCACTACATGGTTATATTAAAAAATTTGTGACAAAATCTGCATTTCCAAGTTGTAGGATATCATTAAGACTCTGAGTTAATTGTCATAATAAATTATAAGAGATGGTTGCAAATGGATAGGTTGAATTTAAGTCCAGAATAGAATGAATCGAAATGTTTTTAATCATTTTACCTTTTCCTGGCAAAATGTATCAAAGATTTTCTAGCCCGATGTTGGGATCGGCAACTAATACTACATATAGACTCCCAATCATCCACCATGCAAGAATAATTCACACACAAAAATTTCAAATTTTGTGTGTGTAGTGGCGAGGAATTAGGGCAATAAAAACTCACCGGCCTTGTGCCAAATTCCCCCAAGCCTTAACGTGTAGGCCTTCCTGATATATCATTAAACAATTCTTAAGAAATCAAATATTTATCGAATCTAAAAAGGAAATGGAATCAAGTGAAACAAAGCAAAAACCTTGTAGAAATTGATCTTGGGCATCTCATAGGATACATCCATCCAGTGGCTCATCGCCATCTTGTAACCGATCCCCTATTTCGGCAAGAACTAAGTGAACATGAACAAGTTCTTCATCCCCCTTTGCTTCGGAAAGAACTAAACTGTTACACTTAATATGAGAATTGGCTTTTACAACAACACATGTCAATATTGGTTCCTTTCATTCAGTCGTCATATTCCCCACAACATGGTTTTTAAAAAAATTTGAGACAAAATCTACATTTCTAAGTTGTAGGATATCATTAAGATTTTGTGTGAACTGTCATAAGAAATTGTTGTAAAAGGAATGATTATATTTAAGTCCAGAATAGAATGACTCGATTGTTCTTAATCATTTTACATATTCCTGGCACAATGTATCAAAGCATTGCTACCTCCGCGTAGGGATCAACAACTTATACTGCATACAGGATCCCAATCATCCACCAAGCAAGAATAATTTGCTAAAAGAACTAAAAATAAAAACCTCTTAAAATATCGTTAAAGAATTGAGTCAAAATTGAAGCAAGAATAATTCCTAGCTCCATGTCGTCCATCCTAATAAATCGTTAAAAAATTCTTAAGAAATCAAATTTTTATCAAATCAATAAAGGAAATTGAATCAAGTGAAACAAAGAAGAAACCTTGTAGAGATTGATCGTGGTGATCAATTAGGATACATCCCTCCAGCGACTCTTCGCCCTCTTATAACTGATCCCCCATTTCGGTAAGAATTGAGCGACCTAAGCGACATCGAACATGTTCTTCATCATCCTTCACTTCGAAGAGCAATATGGTCAAATTTACAACGATATCAGAGAGCAATATGTCAAAATTTTGGATTTTACCATATGTTCAGCAAATGCAAGAAAGAAATCGTGACTATTCAGACAATCATAGCTCAGATCCTGGCATGGCAAACTGTGAAGAAAAGGCCTCAACACAGCTTCTTATCCAGTGATATCCCTATTGTTTAGAATTCCTTTAAGAAATTCCCTTTGAAGAGCAATTGCAATATGTGCAACTCTCAGAAGAAATTCACTAATTGCCTCAAAATCTCCTAGACAACCTCTTGTCATCATGGCAGGGGTACCTAAAGGTATATACAAACAAAAGTGGTTACAATATGAAGCACTAAACACATCATCAATTTGAAATCAGGAACTTTTGTAAAAGCTTACCTATTCTTTCACCAAATATAGGAATTTTATTCAGACTAATGTGGCAAACCTCGCAGACTTTCTCAAAGTGCTTGCCTGTTCAGAATGATAATCAATAAATAAATAGACTGCAAGCAGAAATATTTCAAATTATAAAGGAAATATGTGTATAAAAATTATAGCATGTAATACAAATTCAATGCCCACACAATTACAGAAACAGAAAAAATTCAACTCAATGTATTATGGTCTACTTGGTCTTAACATGTAGCTGCAGCTTACAAAATTCACCAGAAAAAGCTAGAGAAGCTTACTACATTAAATGTTGTCTAAGATATGAAGGTTTTAGGCTAATAAAGTGCAGAGGTGCACCACCTACATCAACTCCAGAAATCTGTAATGCCCTACAAGCTACTGCACAAGTACTAAAGGGGGGGTGAATAGTACTTTAAAAATAACAAGAAGTATAATTCCTAAGTATAATGCAAACAACTACCAAATCAATTTGCGGAAGCTTAAATTGAAGACAACAACAAAATTAACAATGCTAACAAGAGATATTACTGGGTTCGGATCCACCCAAGTCTCCCCGACTTGTTCCCGGTGATCCTACGTCCCAACCACCCGGATCCCCTCCGGATACTTGAGTTAGAAACCCTAACTCAAGATTTCCACTATGAAATACTTGTGAAAATCCTCCACAAGTCAGATCATACAAAATGCAATTTGTGACTCCCACAACCCGGGATCACAACCACACTCTCACAACCGAGAGTGAAACTTACAATTCAAATATGAAATGAAATAAGAAAACTTCTTACCGAACAAAATATCTATGCCTTGAGTATTGCTTACGAATTAGGGCAAGGATGATTTTGGGGAAGAAGTGGCACCAAACCCTAGCTCCAAGATGTAGATCAGCGATGGAGAGCTTTGGGGATGTTGGTGACCTAGAATCAAGCACTTCGCTTGGAAGGCTTCACACTCAATGAATCTCTCTTTGGAAGTAAGAGTTAGGAGAGATTATTGAATGGAATGAATGAGCTTTGAATGAGCTTTGAATGAATTCTCTTGATCTCTAAACTTGCAATAATATCAGCCTTGGCAGCAATGAATGCAGCCCATCAAGTATATATAGGATAGAGGAGAGAGAGAAAGAAATTCGATTCATTAAATGCTCCAACGGCTCTTTTCTGAACCCAACTAGTCGGTCAAAGAACAACCACCGACCGACTAGTTCATCAACTAGTCGGTCGGTCAATTAACGTAAACCGACTAATGGGTGAACTGAGAAAAGATCAAAGTACAGACATAAGGAACTAGTCGGTCTAAGAAGAGTAGCTGACCGACTAGTTTCACAACTAGTCGGTCGGTTACTCAACTGTGACCGACTAACAGATAAAGTTGAAGTCTGAGCAGAAAATAGACTTAGTCGGTCCAAGAACAAATGTTGACCGACTAATTCACCAACTAGTCGGTCGTCAAATGGGCTTAGACCGACTAACGATAAACGGTAAGTATGGTGAAAATTTGGCATGTACAGTAAACTAAACTAGTCGGTCTAAGAAGGAAAGTTGACCGACTAGTTCATCAACTAGTCGGTCGATCAATGAACGCAGACCGACTAATGATAAACAGTAGCTCAGGCTCAAATGTGCATGTACAGAGAAAGCTCAACTAGTCGGTCACAGAAGCATCACTGACCGACTAGTTCACAAACTAGTCGGTCGGTGAGTCAACGTAGACCGACTAACTGTAAACAGTAAAGAGCTTGGAAAAGACTGAGAAGAACTAGTCGGTCTAAGAAGCTTTGCTGACCGACTAGATCACCATCTAGTCGGTCAGTTCTTCTTCTTGAACCAACTAACATGCACAAGAAGTCGCGAATCGAAGCGCGATGCTTCGAGAAGGATTGTATGGACTTCTACTAAGATCCTAGAGCTAAGATATGAGCGTTATGAAGATTTAAAATGTAAGACCTACTCAAGGCTTAACATTCTACGAAAGAAGCTTAAAGACTATAAATAAAACTTGATGATACCGTCTTCAATAGCTTCAATCGAATCTTCATGACTTCTAAATTGGTCCATAAGCTTCAACGAAGCTTTAGGCATACGATCACGTGCTTTGAGAAGTCTTGAGACGTCGTAATTGATATTCATGAGAATTTGGCGACGATCTCCATAACTGCGCTCACAAGGTGTTAGTTCACGTTATATTTATGTTTGTTCATCATCCAAAACCAAATCCGGGGAGTCCAATATCCAACATTCTCCCCGTTTTTGGTGATGACAAACCAACATAAATAATAATCAAAAATAATAATTCAAATGAAATTTACTTACTCCCCCTGCATTGATGACACGTTAATTCCAATTTAAACAAAAATAATACGCATCAAGCAGACGAGTGAAGAATATTAAATGAGAATCGATTATTGAATTATTGAATACCAAATGAAAGTTATTGAAATATCGTATTTGAAAATCCATTTATATATCTTAACTCCCCCTGAATCTAACACATCAAGTTAGATTCTTGGAGAAATGCTTTAAATTTTCATTTGGCACATCGTTATTATTATATCTCTCCCCCTTTGGCATAAGCAAAAAGATCGGGAGGATAACAACGACAACAACAATGGTCTCAAATAAAAGCACGAGAGTCGTAGAATATGACGACGGTTCAAGTGACACCAAAGAGAAAAGACGAATAGAATCAAGGCGTGTCAATGAAACCATAGTCGAAAATCGTAAAACGAAATCATCAAAACTCAAATCAATATTACGGATTGAGTTATGGAATATACTCTCCAATATCAACATTCTTGGTTAATTTAGTGCATGGAAAACAATTCTATGTTTCCATAGAAGAAATTTCTATTAAACCAAGTTAATATCGTCGAGCGACGAAATCAAACATCAGAGACATAATAAAAATTATAAATTTTGCACAAATATAATGAAATGTCAACTGCGATGTATATATATATATATATAATGTTAAACAGAGTACATCATCGACATACAAAACATCGATCGACTGATCAGGGCACAAAAATACATCATCATATCACAAGATATCGGAGTGTCAACAAAAAATATACCATCATCAAAAGACATCCAAATACATCATCACAAATATCAAAAAGACATCAAAAAGATCCAAAATACATAGCCACCCACACTATCCTACCCAACAACTCTCACAACTAGATATGTCATCCAATGAGTACCGGGAGAGGCCTCAAAGAAACTCAAGAGGCAGCGGGAGGATCAGAAGCAACTGCAGGCTCAGCAGGAGCAGAGGTGGTGACTGGATCAGCAGGAACGTCTAGAAGATCAGCAGGAGCGACGGCAGAAGTGGCAACCTCTGGAGCAGCAACAGTAGTGGCCTCGGGAGCACCAGTCGGAGTATCCACCACAGGAGTGGTGGCAACAGGTGTGCTCTCGGGGGCACCAGCAGACGAAGCAGCAACAGTAGCACCGGAAGAGGAAGCACCAGCAGCAGTACCAGAAGGGCCCTCGGGGGCACGAGTCGAAGCACAACAAAGCTCCTCAACGTCCTCCTCAGCCAACTCATCCAACTCCTCATCCTCAGAAACTGAAGGAGGAAGCTCAACACCCATCAGACGAGCCATACGGCAAACTACCTCCTCGATACGAGCCAAACGTGACTCGTGATGACGAAGTAACCGTACGACATCATCAAGGGTGGCAGAGGGAGCAGCAGAGGCAGAGGCAGAGGCAGACGCTGAAGGTGTCGTCCTCTGAACGTGACGGAGCGCCGCAAGAGATTTCTTGATGGCCGTCACGTTCAGGGGAGGACCAAGGGGACGCTCATCGTCACGAGGCAAGGGGACTCGGAAGTGACGGAACACAAGGGTCAACAAGCAAGGAAATGGGATATGAGCCGATTTACTGGACTTGCGAATACACTCGAAAGAATCAATCTTATCGAGTATAATGCGAGCCCAATTAATCGAGCTCCCCATGAATATGGCATAGATAAGCTTCATAAAGGGTTGGGACGGTAGAGATGAGGAGCCGTACTTGGGAAGCAAGCACGACTTCAGAATCAAGTTAAGGACCCATGCATTCAGCTTGAAAGATTTAGATGGCACACCAATCATGGCAGGAGGAATCTGATGGAAAATCTCGGAAAGGATGGTCTGATCGAGGGAAGAAATATCGTCAACAGAGATATCAGAGGGGAGGAGACCAGACGAAGAGATACCCAAAATCTCTCCTAAGATTTCCGCTGTGAGGACTATAGGAGTCCCCAGAACGGTCATCTCAACAGAGTGGGTCTGATCGTACTGACCCCGGATCCTATTCGCATAGAAAAGCTTCACTAATCGAGGGTACGGGTGAGGGTTCGCCTTCGGGTCATATCGAAGATAATCGAGAAGACCCGACGACGAAAGAAGATCAGCTAACCCTATGAAGTCACTGAACTGGACGAAATGCTCCAGAAGCAGCGGGCAATGTTCGATACGGTTGTAAGCCGCGAGACACAATGGGTCGTCGCGACACAACGAGATATCGACACCGCCAACCGGCATCGGAGCCTTTCCCTTAGGCTTACGGGTAGACGTACGAGGGTGGGTGCTAGACTCAGGATGCGTAGGAGGAGTGGGTTCCCTATGAGTCTCAGGCTCGGGGATATAATCGGTGTCGCAATCCGAAGCACCGGGAGGAGTGGGAGCACGAAAGATAACAGGCTTGGTCTTGGGCTGAGATTTGGTTCGGGTTTTCGCAGTCGCCGTCCTCTTCTTCTTAAGAGGAGGCGAAGACGAAGAGGGTTGGGTGGTCTTGGCACGGCGTTTCGGAGGGGTTCTCCTAGGTTGATCGGGGTCCGTAGGGTTTGGTTCTACGGTCATCGGTGAGGGGCTAGAGGGAGTGATCGGGATTCGTGTTCGGGCCATAATCGAGGCACGGCACGACGCAAGGAAGATCAAAAACAAAGAAACCCTAGCTGGCCGGAATTAGGAAACCCTAATCAAAAAGATCTAGAACCCTAGGCTGAAAACCTAACCCTAAACAAGGAAATGAACCCTAGATAGGAGAGGGAGGAGAGAGGGTTACCCTAGGAGGAAGAACGGCGGCCGGCGACGGCGGAGGAGGTCGGAAAGTGGCCGGAAGACGATCAGAATTCGAAGGGTCGGGGGTTTTGCTGAGGGAGAGAATAGGTTTCGATCGATTAGAATGAAAACAAACTGACTAAACTTGGTTTAAGTCGGTCGAAATCGCAAAAGACCAAACAGTCCCTGGCACAACTAGTCGGTCACAGTTCAAGCACTGACCGACTAGATCACGATCTAATCGGTCGGTCAATGAGCTTGAACCGACTAGTTGCAAACAGTGGCTGAATCCAAGTTTAATTGACAAGAATTAGTCGGTCTGTGTTCATTTACTGACCGACTAGATCTCAATCTAGTCGGTCGGTCACTGAACATGAACCGACTAAAGAGTTAAGATGGAGAGGAAACTCAAAAATCTTGACTTAGTCGGTCTAAGTTCTTCTACTAACCGACTAGATGGCAATCTAGTCGGTTGGTGGTTGAACTGAAACCGACTAAAAGAGTCCAAAAGTTGATAATCAAGTTCTCTCCTCAATACACTTGGACGATATATCGCAATACGCTCAATAATCATCTAAACTACCCCATTAAACGTCGAAATCTTAAATACGACATTCAAAACATGAATTCGAGCAAACAAATTCAAAATATCACATAAAATCCCGAAAAATCCAATAAGTCTAGCATGAACGAAATATTTCAAAATATAATAGCATGCAAGATTATTGAATAAAACATGAATCCTATATCTCGGATTCACCCATAATCCCCAATTCTCGACGCAACCGCACAAAGGAGTCCTCCTTTAGGGGTTTCGTGAAAATATCGGCGATTTGCTTTTGGGTTTCAACGTACACTAAAATGATGTCCTTTTTAGCAACATGATCATCTAAAAAATGGTGTCGGACATCTATGTGTTTCGAACAGGAATGGTGTACCGGGTTCTTGGAAAAACATATTGCACTTTGGTTGTCAACCATGATAGGGCACGTATCACAATTTATATCAAAGTCTTTAAGTGTATGTCTCATCCAAAGAACTTGAGCACACGCGGCACCGGTTGCAATATATTCCGTCTCGGTGGTTGAAAGTGACACGGAATTTTGCTTCTTGGAAAACCAAGAGACAATGGAATTTCCTATAAAATGGCAAGTGCCACTAGTACTTTTCCTGTCGGATTTGCATCCCGCATAATCGGCATCACTATATGAGATTAACTCATACGTGCTAGATTTCGGATAAAGTAATCCAAAATCTAAAGTGTAACTTAGATAACGGAAAATACGTTTTACCGCTACTAAGTGAGACTCCTTAGGTTGAGACTGATAATGAGCACATACGCATACGGCAAACATAATATCGGGCCTACTTGCGGTAAGATAAAGTAAACTTCCTATCATACCTCGATATAGACGAATGTCTACATCCTTACCGCCCGTATCCTTATCAAGATGCGTAGTCGTGCTCATTGGAGTCTTTTTCCCCGAGGCACTCTCCATTCCAAATCGCTTTAGCAACTCCACCGTATACTTCGTTTGGTGGATGAAGATTGCATCGTCCATTTGGCGAATTAGGAGACCTAAGAAATACTTGAGCTCACCCATATGGCTCATCTCAAATTGTTCCTTCATAACATTAGAAAACTCTTCGCAAAGAGCGAAGTTAGTAGCACCGAAAATGATATCATCAACATATATTTGAACTAAAATTATATCATTATTCGCATGCTTAACAAAAAGTGTAGAATCGGCTTCTCCCATTTTAAAATTCAAATCCAAAAGAAAATTCTTTAGGCGATCATACCAAGCTCGAGGAGCTTGTCTCAAGCCGTAAAGCGCTTTCTTTAGTTTAAAAACATGATTTGGAAATTTTTCATTTATGAAACCCGGAGGTTGAGAAACGTAAACTTCCTCAACAACATCTCCATTTAAAAATGCACTTTTAACATCCATTTGAAATAATTTAAAATCCTTATGGCATGCAAAAGACAATAATAATCTAATTGATTCTAATCTAGCTACCGGAGCGAAGGATTCTTCGAAATCAATACCTTCCTCTTGACGGTAGCCTTGAGCAACCAACCGAGCTTTGTTCCGGACGACGACTTGGTTTTCGTCGGTTTTGTTCTTGAAGATCCACTTTGTCCCTATGACTGTGTGGTTCTTCGATGGCAATGGAACAAGCTCCGAAACTTCATTCCTCTCGAATTGAATGAGTTCCTCCTCCATGGCTAAGATCCAAGCGCTATCTTCGCATGCTTCATTAACATTCTTTGGCTCTATCGAGGAGGCAAAGGCACAATGAGCGAAGTAGTTCACTTGCGATCTCGTCTTGACACTATCATAGATATTGCCAATGACTTGCTCATGAGGATGGTCACGAACGGTATGAAGCCGTTTGGGAATACCTTGATCACTAGGAACATTTTCAACAACTTCATTAGATGGGTTAGTCTCAATAGAATCAATAGAATCATTAGACTTAGAATTATCAAACGAATCACATAAAACATCCATAGAATCATTATCATTTGAAATTCTAGTTGGAACAAATCCTTCATTAAATGAGACATGAAGCGACTCCTCGATCGTTGAGGTTCGTTTGTTGAATATCCGGTAGGCTTTGCTACGCGAAGAATATCCAACAAAAATCCCCTCATCGGATCTTGGATCGAATTTGTCCAAACTACCATACGTGTTCTTAATAAAACATTTCGAACCAAAAACACGAAAATGTTTAACTTGAGGCAACCTACCAAACAACAATTCATAGCAAGTTTGTTTAGTGTCGGGCCTCAAAAGTATTCTATGAAACACATAGCAAGCGGTGTGTACCGCTTCCGCCCAAAATTGATGGCCAAGTTGGCTATCATCAAGCATAGTGCGAGCACACTCCACTAGTGTCCTATTCTTTCTCTCAACTACACCATTTTGAGGAGGTGCACGAGGGAAAGAGAAGGTGTGTGTAATACCAATTTCATCACAAAATGTCTCAAAAGACTCATTCTCAAATTCACCTCCATGATCACTACGAATAGTGACAATGGTGGTTCCTAAGAGATTTTGTACTTTCTTAACAAAAATTGTGAAGTTTTCAAAAGCTTCATTTTTATTACATAATGAAAATACCCATGTAAATCTCGAATAATCATCTACGATGACAAGTCCATATCTTGCATTTCCTAAGGAAGCAACTCTAGTTGGCCCAAATAAGTCTAGATGCAATAGCTCTAGTGGCCGTTTAGTAGAAATGCTTTTCTTAGGTTTAAATGAGGATTTAGGAAGCTTGTCACGTTGACAACAATCACAAAAACTTTTCTTTTCAAAAACGAGCTTTGGAAAACCTTTAATGGAATTTAATTTTGAAAGCTTATAAAGTGTTCCAAAGTTCACATGTCCAAAGCGTCGATGCCATAAGTGTTGTTCACTTGTGTTGGCAACGAGACATTGTTCATAAGACTTAGGAAGATCCAAAATATAAATATCTTTATGACGAGTGCCGGAAAATAATAATTTATCATTATCTTTTCTTAAAATATGACACAATCCTTTCGCAAAGCTAACTTTGTAACCTTTGTCACAAAGTTGGCTTATTGAAATAAGATTATGATTTAAGCCATTAACTAGATAAACATCACTAATTAAGGGTTTAGATGGGTTACCCACTTTACCAACACCTATGATGGTTCCGCTCTCGTTGCCTCCAAACACGACACGGTTTCCATTTGCGATGGGAACCACTCCGGAGAGCAATCGAGCGTCACCCTTCATGTGTTTTGAACACCCGCTATCGAGTATCCAATTCCCCTTGGAGCCAAATTTAAATTTGTTGCTCCTTTTCTTTTTCTTTTCCTTGAGTACCTAAAGATAGAAAATTTCATATCATGGTACCCAAGGTCATTGGGTCCAAAAGATTAGACCTTTGGAAGCCAAGTCCAATTGGACTTAGACTTCCCCACATAATTCCTACTATGACGCAACTACCAACTTGGGTAAATTGTGTGCTAAACCACACTACCACGTGCTCGAAGCACGGAAGTAGCAGCTTTTAGTGTTGGACTTGTCTTTCTCCTACTTTCTGGTTTTCAATGAGGAAGTCAACCAGTGGCTTGGTTTGACTAGTAATATGTGGAACATTGTGTGGAATATTGACGTGCGTTTATATTTCATATATTCACGCATGTTTTCTTTTGTGTTTCTCCGTGTTTTTCCGACGTCTCTTATTCGTTTTCGTGTATTTTTCCGTTTTCTTTCACTTTTCTTTGTTTATCCATGATTGCAGGGGATTGACCACGTAGGGGACGTTTAACGATGATATCCCAAGTCCCCGGAGCAACGGGAGAAGTCACCCGTGATCCAGGGGGTCAAACGCCAAAGAATTCATCTTTCAGCCCCTCACCCCGGTCGGTTGGTCATCTCCAACCGATCGGGTGATGCACGCGTGCACCACCCGGTCTCTGCCGCAGCTCACAAAGAAGTCACCCGACCGGTTCGCAGACCGGTTCAGCGGGGGCTGTTCTCTGTTTTCTTGAAGCAAAACGCCAACCGATCGGGTGACTCTCACCCGATCGGTTCATCTGTAGCTGAAGAAGAAGAGCTGAAGACACGGACGTCGAACCGATCGATTCACCCGACTGCTCCAAGATCCAACCGGTCACTCAAGAACTCACCCGACCGGTTCATGTGATCGGGTGAAAGCTCGCCGTTTTCTGTTATTGATTTGTAACGGATCAACCGATCGGTTGACTTGTCAACCGATCGGTTGATGCGAAGGTCTATAAATAGAACCCCTAGGGTTCCAGAAACGAGAGCTGTTATTTTTTCTACTGTTTTATCTCCTTGTGACGGCTGTAATTGTTACTCTTTTGTAAGTTTTCAGATCTTTCTAAAATTTTAGTATTGTCTTTATTACTCTATTACTTCCGCATTGCAATTGTCCGATTATGATTCCAACGGTTAAATTTCATTTAGATCGCTTTTTCATGAATTTTTGTGAGTAGTTCCCAAATCTGGGATTTTGGTGGAAACCCCTTCGGGGGCTCTTCCCGATGCGTCCATAGGGTTAGGAAATCGATAGGGAGTAGGAATCTAACGGTTACGCTGGGTGTTTCATTGTCATCGGCGGGAAAAAGACCGCCTTTGACCGTTGGGCCAAGGGGGAATAAACTTGGCGGTTGACTCCCTAGCCATAGCTCACACCCTTAGCGTAGATGCCGAATCCTAGCACGCGGGAGCAGCAGGATGAGACGTTGGGAGATATCGTTGCGGGCTTAGTGCTCCCAGGATCGATCAGTGTTAATGGACACGGGAGTGCCCACTGATCGAATCCGGGAAGTCCGGTGTATCATCCTGGGCACCGACCGGAATATCGGGCCCATGGGACGCCGGTACCACTTTCAGAGGCAATATCTCACCATTAGACCCTAATCCCGATCGCTATCCATACCCGTAGGCCGTATCGGCGAGAGTCTCTCGTCGGGTTGGAAACCAAAGTCCCGGGGTTTCTTTCTTGTTGTTCATACCCTTTTATTTCCTTTCGTGACAATCATTCACCGATTCGGGCTAGCTCGCCCCTCGGGGTGATTTAGGTCCTACCTGACCCAAGCACAACCTCGCCTCCCTGAGTTCGATATTCTCGCACCCTACACTAACCGTGAAACTTGCGATAAACGACACCGCGCCGCCGCGACTCAAGCGGGCCGCCGGTAAAGTTTATGGCGCCGTTGCCGGGGAGGCAACGTGCTTGTTATTTTAGGATCTCTTGAACCCTCGTGTCTAGCTCATATCCCTACCTCGTGATAATTTTCGCATTCTCCTTTTTCTTTTTTATTTTTCTTTTTTTTATTTCTTATTTTATCTGTTTCTTTCCCACTTGTCGCTTCACGGGTGTTTGTTGTTTTTCATGCGCTGGAGTTCAAGGAGTCTTGACGACTTGATTCCCCTCGATCCAAAGATTAATGCCACCCTTAGGCGTTTGACCGTCGAGAAGCGAAGAAGAGAAGATCCCGAATCCATGGAGGAGAACACCCCACCTCACAAGTCTCTACTGGAGTACTCGATGCCATCCATCGAGTCGACTTCCGCCATCCGATCTCCAGCTATTGCGGCCCAAAGCTTTGAGCTGAAGCCGTCTCTAGTGACATGGATCCAGCAGGACCAGTTTGCGGGTGCACCCATGGAGAGCCCGATCGAGCACCTGGACTCCTTCTTGGAGAAGTGTGACACCTTCCGGATTAATGGTGTCACGACAGAGGCTATCCGTCTGAAGCTGTTCCCCTTCTCTTTGCGAGACAAAGCCAAGCAATGGCTAAGGGGGAAGGACCCCAACACTTTCAACACCTGGGAGAAGCTCTCCAACGCTTTTCTGACGAAGTTCTTTCCTCCGGGGAAGACCATGAAGTTGAGGAGTGAGATCTCCTCCTTCTCCCAGGCCAGCCACGAGTCCTTGCATGAAGCTTGGACGAGATATAAAGAGATGCAAAGAAGATGCCCTCACCATGAGCTTCCGAAGTGGCAGATTATTAATCTGTTCTACAATGGGTTGAGGGATGACCTGAAATCTTCTATGGACGCCGCGGCTGGGGGTTCCTTCATGTCTAGGAGCGAGGAGGATGTCGGGCATATTCTGGAAAATATGGCATCCAACAATGAACGGTGGTGTGACGAGAGAGCCACACCAAGATCCGGGGGTATACACAGAGTCGAGGACGTCGACAAACTTTCAAGCAAGTTCGACTTCCTTTCGACCCAGATCTCTGCACTAATGGTAGGAGCCGGTGGGGCCGGTACACAGCAAATTTCTGCGGTAGAGTCCGAATTCTTTGGGGAATTCGACGGTGGTGACATCTCACCACCGTTGGATCAGGCGAGCGCACTATTTTACAACCCCACGGGAAATGCGCCGTATCCGCCAAGGACAAATTCCAACCCGGCCTACTCTCCAAATAACCGGAACCACCCAAACTTCAGTTACCGGCCACCATTTCAGCCCTCGCCGCCTCAGCAGCCGCAGCAACAAACATATCAGCCGGCTAGGCCACAGCAGAATCAGGTTCAGCAGCAACCATTTCAGCAGCAACCATTTCAGCAACAACCTCAGCAACAATCTTACGCCCCCAGGGCTCAGCAGCCGTTCCAGCAGCAGCAGCAGTATGGCCAACAGAGGGCCATCTCTCCGGTTGAGTCTCTCTTGACTCAATATATTATCAACCAGGAGAAGATCAACCAAAAGCTGGAAATGGGTCTGCGGACCCTCACGGACCAAGTAACCCAGCTGGGGTTACAAGTGGCGAACCTTGCAAGGTCACAAAACCAATTACCGCCACAACCGGAGGTGAACCCGAGGGGAGCAACCCAAACGTCGGCACTCGTGCACGAGCACGCAAATGTGTCCGCTATCGTTCTGAGAAGCGGGACACAAATTCCTACTAGAGTGCCCCCTAGCAACCCGGAAGCACCATTGGTCGTTGAGAGACCGATCGAAAAATCAAATGACGCCGGTGCTTCGTCATCAAATCCTATGACTCCAGAGGGAGCCTCTGAAGAAGAGAAGAAGGAGGAAGAGAGCCCGAAAGTGTATAAACCCGTTGTGACATTTCCACATCGGTTGGCTCAGGCAAAAATTGATGAGAAATATGGCAAGTTCTTCGCCATGGTCAAGGACCTAAGCCTGCAAATCCCCTTCCTAGAAGCAATCGAAACAATCCCCTCCTATGCAAAATTCTTAAAAGATTTGGTGACTAGAGGGTCTAGAAAGGAGAAAGTAGTGCTGACGGTGGAATGTAGCGCTCTTATTCAGAGGGCAAACCCGCCGAAACTCAAGGACCCGGGGAGCTTCTCTATTCTTTGCACGATCGGGGCGGTGAAGATTCATCGTGCACTCGTCGATCTAGGAGCGAGTGTTAGCTTGATGCCCTTGTCGATGTATAGAAGGATAGGAATGGGTGATTTGGAGCCCACCGGTATGACCCTACAACTAGCTGACCGGTCGGTCAAATATCCGGTGGGAATTGTGGATGACCTCCCCGTGAATGTGAGAGGGGTGCATGTGCCTGTGGACTTTGTAGTCATGGACATGCCTGAAGACGCGCACACCCCCATCATCCTAGGACGGCCTTTCATGGCCACTACTGGCGTTCTAATAGATGTGAAGAACGGAAAACTCTCTTTGAACGTCAGCGGAGAGAAAGTTCAGTTTGATCTGGGATTATCCATGAAGCACCCCGATCCCCCTGATGACCCTCGGTGCAATCTGCTCGAAGTAGAAGAGTAAAAAGCTGCAGAGGAGAGCTCCTGGGAGATTCTCCTGAGAAACCCCCCCCCCCCCCCCCTCCGATGACTTGGGGGATTCAAAAGATGGAGACGGCCCCAAGTACAAAGAAGCTGCTGGAAAACTGAGTGCAGCAAGGACGACCCCTCCCGGGTTCCCCAAGGCTCCTCCTGTGAGGAGAACAGGGAAAGAGCCCACGGACCTCACTAAAGACGAGGTCCGGATCCTGAAGAAGATGGCGGGAAGCGCCAACACCAAGGAAAAGCCCCCGGATCCCAAGAACAAGGGGAGGGTAGTCGAGCAAGTATTTTTCCAGCCGCTGACTACTCCAAGCGCCTTCAGCTCCAACGAGAAAGAGATGCCAAACTTCGGGCATCACCCGTATCGACCACCATGAGCATCTCTTGCGGGCGTCGAGCCAACGACGTTAAACAAGTGCGCTTCATGGGAGGCAACCCATGTTCTAAACTTTTTCCCCACTTTTCAGCGTTATTTTTTGACTTTATTTTGTCTATTTTTATAAATAAAATCAGCCGCGAGAACATCCGTTCGGGGACTTAAATAAATCTATTGGTTTTTGCAGGAAACAAGCCCCAACCGATCGGATGACAACTCACCCGATCGGTTGGGATGTATCAGATACATGCCGAGATCTGTCCCCATATGACCCGATCGGTTGAGTAATGAAGAGACCGGGTGGCAGACCGGGTGAGCTGGGGAGAACTCTCGGAAATTTTTGGGGAATATCAACCGATCGGTTGAGTTCGAGCGCGATCGGTTGACGTGACCGGGTGAGCAGCCCTAAGTTTTCGGGAAAATGAGTGGAGCGGCCAACCGATCGGTTGACAAGTCAACCGACCGGTTCGCCTGTAGCATTTCTTCGGCAAGAATTTCGACCTAACCGTCAACCGATCGGGTGACAAGTCACCCGATCGGTTCGACATAAAACCCTATAAATACCCCAAACCGCCCGTTCGACACGCACTCGCCATTTTCGAATCCGGATCCACCGTTTCACCTCTCCCTCGTGCACCTGCCCTCTTTCTTCCCTTCAATCAACCTCAATCGCCTTTTCCCCCATCCCACTACCCATCCACCACCGATTTCTCTCCATTCTCCTCGATTCCACCAACACACAAAACCCTAACCTTGACCAGTTTTTCCCCAATTTCGAAACTTGCTGAAGAGATCGCTACGGCTTCACAGCGTGCTCCCATCCAGTAGCATCGGGGCGTCAACGAGCAACTATCTTCATCTCATTTGGGTAAACTCACTCCTTTGCTTAATTTTAATCTTACCGCAAATATTCCATTTGATTGTTGGTCGTATTTCGTGTTTGTGTTGAATTCATTGTACGTTTGCATACCTACGCACACGAACGATACCCACGCGATGCCTCCCCGCCGTGTTAAGCCCACCAAGGACGGCTCTTTGAACCCTAGGCCCACCCGTCGTACCCGTCGCATACAGCCCACCACCTCCAACCCATCCACCACTTCCCCACCTCGTGCTTACGATCCCGAATATGGGATGCAATTCCAAACCGATGACCATGCCGACCGATTCACGGCCAAGGTCCTCCTAGCTGGTCAGGGTGGTCGGATAACCGAGGAATCCGTCGACCAAGACCTCCCGTTTCTTCAAAGCTTCATTCGCCACATCCGTGAAGACCCACCCGACGTCTCCGAGCTCCACATTCCACCCCCCACGACTCCCAGTCACAGCGCAGGCCCCCGTCACCACCCCCAGAGGGTGGTGCCCCTGCTTGATTTTTCTCTCCCACTTCCCCCCCCATATTTGTGCCCATCTGTCTTTTCGGGGCCCTGCTTTGTCTCTGTCGGGGGGACTATTTGCGTGTTGCTTTCTAAATTCACCTCTTTTGTTTTTGACTCCCCCTTGCACATCTCTGCATTTCATCGATCACATCATTTCGCTAGCACTTTCTGGTCTAGCTTGGGGGACGTCTATTTTGGTATGCTGTCGTGTTTTGTTTATTTTTCTCATTTTTGTGTGTGTGCTTCTTTTTCATTTTTTGAGTGTCGTGCTTGTGTTTTTATTTTTATTTTCATTTTGTTTGATTTTGATTCTGATCTTTCTTTCTTTTTCAGTTTCATCTATGAGTTTTCCTGGTTTTCATTTCTTTTTGTGTCAGTGCGTATCCCCCCATCTTCATTGCCCTCCCGTACTCACTCATATTGCATTGAGGGCAATGCAAACTTCAGCTTGGGGGATTCGCACTGTGTGCGTCGTTTGAGTCCTTCTTTTCATTTATTTGAGTCGTTTTTCTCGGTGTTTTCTCTTTTTTTTTCTTTTCTTCTTTTTTTAGCTCTTTCTCCTAGAGATGAATCCTATGATGAATCGCCACAAAGTCACACACACCTAGCATTGCATCGATAATCACACTCACTAACCCTAGGATTTCGAGTCCTCTTGCATTTCACGCATCGTGGGTCCACTTAGCTTTTTGTGAGTCGTGTGTCGTGACTAGCATTTGGTGTGCTTCTGCTTTGTGATTTTACTTTATATACCTGTCCAGGAATGACCCCTAGATTATCATGCTCCGATTTGAATATGCGGTATTTGTTTCCACTATATGCATGCTATATTTATATCGTATACTTCAATTCGCATGCGTCGGGATTCCACAACTAAGGACTAGGATAACCCATTTAGCCTATGCTCTATTTAGCGAGAATAGTTTCCTTTGCCCGAGTGTTTAGATTTCGACTTATTTTTTTTGTTTTACTTGGTGCAAATCCCCTCGTCGTGTACCGTTCTCCCACTTGGGAGAGTACACATGTGTATAGCCAAAAACCCAAAAATCCAAAAAAAGGAGAAAAGAAAAGAAAAACCCAAAAAGAAAAGAAAAGAAAAATTGTGTATAGCCCAAAATCCAAAAAAAATACAAATGCCCAAAACCCAAAAAAATTTCCGTGTGAATATTTTTTCATGCTTGCCAAGAATAAAGGGAAGGCGAGAATTTGCACCGAGTGTTCTTCTCCACATCATCTCAACCCCCGTCGTTATCGAAAACACTTGGCTTAGGAACTTTTTAGCTAGTATCTAAGCTATAGTGGCGTGATTTCCTTAACCCTAGTTGTGGAGTTCTCGATGCATGATACGCTTCTATTCTCACTCTTCTCATGCATGCTTGAACTCATATTCGCCGCTTAATTCAATTCGGATCGATATTTTGGGTCATATCTTGGATTTGTGTATATCGAGCCTCATAGCACATCGTAGAAAGCATCACCATTTGCTAGCACACGACCACGCTCACTCGCGCTTCACCGTGTGGACCCACGACACTTATTTGGACTCGCTTTCCTAGGTTTAGTGGTGTGAATTGGAGTTTGCTTGCTTGGTGTGTCGTTTTTGATTTTGGTGGCTCTGATGGATGATCTAGGGCTTAGGGTTTTCTTTTTCTTTCTTCCTCTCTATTTTTCCCTTCCGAGCTCCTACTCTCACACGTCTTCCTCGAGGACGAGGAAGAGTTCAGCTTGGGGGATTTCGACGTGCGTTTATATTTCATATATTCACGCACGTTTTCTTTTGTGTTTCTCCGTGTTTTTCCGCCGTCTCTTATTCGTTTTCGTGTATTTTCCCGTTTTCTTTCACTTTTCTTTGTTTATTCATTGGCAGTGGCCTGCCAAGGCCAGGCCGGCAGTGGCCGGCCTTGGCCAAGGCCTGCCGGCCAGGCCGGCCCTGGCAGTGGCCAGGGCCGGCGCCCTGGCCTCAATGTTGGATATGGAAGACGTTAGTACACCCTTGTAGGGGATGTACGAGGGAATACGGACCTCGAACGTCGCGTACACGAAGTCGTACGCAAAGGGAATATGTTCCCTTGCGGAGAGGATCTCTAGATTGATGGGAAAGTAGCATTATATATGCATAAGTGCATGCGACATATGGCTAATAAAGGGGGAATATCTTAAGCTTATGTTGTACCATGCATATGGTACAACTTAAGCTTATAATGTGCCATGTATCATGGTACACCTTAATTAAGTTGTTCCAAAGGAACAACTTACCCTAAAATAACTACCTTGGGGGCTATAAATAAGACCCAAGGGTAGCCATTTTCCTTACACCTTTTGCATGAAATTCATGCATGCATCTTCATCCTAGCGAAGCTCTGCAGAAATATTTCCTCTCCCTCTTATCCAAGTTCTTAATCTAAAGTAGAGATTTAGATTGTGGATTAGTAGCCTTACTCCGTTCGTGAGAAGACTCGATCCGTCGTGGCGAATCCGAAGGCGAAGTTCGTAGACTACCGTGCCGCATACGCAAGCGTAAGTCTAAACTTCATGTTATCGATCCTAACTCTGTTTTGGACAGGATCCTACATTGGTATCAGAGCCATATGGGTTCGCCCCGGTCAAACCACCGCCCCGTCGAAACTACGAACGAGTCGTTGTCTTTTTCACGAATGGGTCTCCTACTATTACGGATATAGTAGGAACGCTTCGTGACGGAGAGAACGCAGCGGTTGTTCTTTTCACGTTAGGGTCTCCTATCATTACGGATATGGTAGGAACTCTCCGTGATGGAAAGAACCGACCGTTCACGTAGTACGTTATTCATTTTTGGCACACGGCCATTAGGAAATAACTAATTTCTCGACGAACGGGTGCTTCATCGACGAACGGGTGCTTCATCGAGGAAGATGATGGAAGTTATTTCCATCGGGTAAGAGGAAATTTGGTGCATGTGCACCATGGCCAAATGGGCTATGAATGCCATGCATCCCCCCTCCCCGAGCGGAGGGGGCTGGCTACGGCCAATAACCACCGGCGACCACCCCATCAAGGGGGAGGAATAAGTGCGGCAACCCCATTCAAAGGGGGTGGCCGGCCATGGCCAAAGGGGCCATGGCCGGCCAACGCCGAATGGCCTTGGCCATGGCCGGCCATGGCCAAGCCATGGCCGGCCATGGCCAGGCCGGCAGTGGCCGGCCTTGGCCAGGCCGGCAGTGGCCGGCCTTGGCCAAGGCCTGCCGGCCAGGCCGGCCCTGGCAGTGGCCAGGGCCGGCCCTGGCCGGCCTGCCGGCCCTGGCCGGCCTGCCGGCCCTGGCAGAGGCCAGGGCCGGCGCCCTGGCCCCGGCCAACGGCCAGGCCGCCCTGGCAGAGGCCAGGGCAGCGCCCTGGCCTCAGGCCAGGGCCTGGCCCCGGCCAGTGGCCTGGCCGGCCGGCCCTGGCAGAGGCCAGGGCCTGGCCGGCCCTGTCCGAGGGGGCCAGGGCCCCTGGCCGGCCAGGGCAGAGGCTCTGGCCGGCCCTTGGCCAAGCCCCGGCCAGGGCAGAGGCCCTGGCCGGGAAGAAGATGCAGTCCGGAAAATTGGTCGACCAATTTTGTGTTTTTGGTCGACCAATCTGGCAGAAGGTCTGGGTCGACTGCAAATTTGTCAACTGACCCATACGGGGTGACAAAAGGCATTGGTCAAACTCAAATGTGTCGATTAGCCCATACGGGGCTAACCACAGTGCCGACTAGTTCATACGGGACTAACGTTTTAATGAAGTTTTTTTTAACTTGGGGTCTACTCCTTGAAGACTAGCCATAGTGCTCTACTTTATGCGAGATTAGCTAAGTCATTGTGCTCTACTCTACGGAGATTAGCCAATGTACTTATGTAATTGTGCTCTACTCCTTGAAGATTAGCCGTAATGCTCTACTTCATGCGAGATTAGCCATGTCATTGTGCTCTACTCCACGGAGATTAGCCAATGAACTTAAGACGTTGTGCTCTACTCTACGGAGATTAGCCAATGTATTTTAAATTCGTTTTGAAAAATACGTTTTTTTCAAAAACGCTTATCCACTGCAAAGTACTATAAGAGTACTAACATTTGATAAAGTGAGGGAGAAATATTGAAAGTTACTCTAGATGGTGATTGGAAATATAGTGACCTTTCCGATTCTAGAGTAACATCTTCAATATTTTTCGAAAGTAACTTATCAAATACTCGTTTTCCGCTGCTAGTACTATAAGAGTACTATTGTTTGATAAGTGATGGGGGAATATTGAAAGTTGTTCTAGATGGTGATTGGAATCATAGAGACCTTTTCGATTCTAGAACAACATCTTCAATATTTTTCGAAAGTAACTTATCAAATATAATATAATTCCAAGTGGGATTTGAATTTTTAGAACTATACAAATGGGATACTCTATTATCATTTCAAGTGGGAGTTATATTTTAAGAATTTTTTATGCAATGTTTTTGATCGAACCTTCGGTTTTGTGTCTTTTGCAGCATTTTAAAAGTAAAATGTCTTCCGCTTCAAAGAATATCGTCGCTGAGTTAAACAGAGGTGAAAAACTCAACGGCGATAATTACAAACTTTGGTCCATAAAGATACAATACGTTCTAGAGGAGCAAGAAGTGCTCGAAACTCTAAAGAACGTTATGATTGAACCCGAGTTGGGCACTACGGCCCAACACCGACGAGACAAGGAAGCTTTTGATGCTTGGCCTCGGAAGAATAAGATAGCGCGCATTACGTTATTAAGCAGTATGGCTGATGACATAATGCGCATCTTCCGGGAACATGACCTAGCCATGGACATATGGTCCAAGCTAGAGGAGAAGTTCGGTGGCACATCGGTGTCCAAACTTCGCACCTTAACTATAAGGTTCGATACATATAAGAAACGTCCAGATCATTCCATAGGGAAACATCTGCGACATATGGCGAACCTTATCTCGGAGTTAAAGGACGCAGGTCATGTGCTCACAGATGAGCAACAAATCCAAGCAGTCATACGTTCCCTACCAAATGGGTGGGATCAGATGAAGATGCATCTCACTCATAATGAGAGCATAAAGACCTTCAACGATGTTTCCAAGCACCTCGAATTAGAGGAAGAGTGGCTTGCGGCTGCCAAGCCAAGTGCAGAAGTGCACATGGTTGCTAGTTCCTCACACGGGGGAAAGAAACGTAAAGATCGTTTGAAGTCTTCTAATGAACGTAATAAGCTACCTGAGTCTACCAAGGAACCCAAACATAAGGGTGGGCACAAGAAATGGCACAAGAAGAAAGACTTGAAAAGGATCAAGTGCTTCAAGTGTAACAAGCTCGGTCACTATGCTCGTTCGTGTACGAGTGGAAGTGACGAGGTAACTTGTAATACTAGTTACATATGTGTTTCTAGTTCACTATTTCTTGTGGAATCTAATCCATTTTGAGATAATTGATTCAGGTGCCACCGACCACATAGTAAAGGACAGACGGTCCTTCGTGGAGTATCACCGGATACTCAAGGAATGAAGTGGATCAATGTAGGAAACAACACACGTGTTGTAGAGAAAGGCGTTGGGAATTGCAAGCTAGACTTAGACAACGGCCACACTCTCCTACTTTATGATGTTCTCTTCATTCCACATATTCAAAGGAATATTAATACGGTGGTCAATTTAATGGGTCTTGGTTATAGTTGGTTCCTTCATGATTGTAATATGGACCTATTTTTGTAATAATTCCTTTATTGGTACTGGGTTTGTTTTTCAAAGGATTTATTGTACTAAGTACAATGTATAAATTCCTCATGTAATGAAAATTTCCTTGTGACAAATTCTTTGACTAATGAGTCTAACATAATTTGTTGGCACACAAGGCTTGGTCATATTGGACCAAAGCGTATGGATAGACTTGCCAAACGTGGCCTTCTATCAAATGTTTCAAAGGTTGAAATGTCGACCTGCGAACATTACCTTGTGAGGAAATCTTATCACAAGCCGTTTGGAACCGGCAGAAGGGCCGAGGTTCCATTACAGCTTATCCATTCGAACATATGTGGTCCGATGAATGTCAAGACAAGACGCGGGAGGTCCTATTTTTCATCATTTTTATTTCACCCGATTCGGTCATATCTATTTGATATCCCACAAAGTGAAAGCACTAAACCTGCTTTAAAAACTATATGAGTTTAGTGGAGAATCAATTAGATCGCAAGATTAAGGTCATGCGAACCGATAGGGGCGGTGAATATCAGTCAACAAGTTTAAAGGAACTTTGTGATGAAAAAGGCATAGTACATCAGGTAACTATGCCTTATACTCCTCAACAAATTGGTGTTGCAGAAAGGAGGTATAGGACTTTAATGAAAAATGGTCCGTTCAATGATGGAGCAAGCTAACTTGCCAATCACCTTTTGGGGTGATGCATTATTGACGGCCGCTTTCATTTTGAACCGCGTACCCTCGAAATCAGTTAGCTCCACTCCTTATGAGTTGTGGAACCAAAGGTCTCCTGACTTAAACATTTTTACCTTGAGTTTGTGCATTCAACGCACATATTTCCTCCCATAAGTATGGCAAACTTGGGCCAAGGAGAAGGAAATGTATCTTTAAACGATACGCATAAAACTCCAAAGGTTATGTTTTTGTTAGTCAGGAAGACAATGGTGTGCTAATTGAGTTTGAGTCGAGGGATGTCACTTTCTTGGAAAACGAGTTTCCAAGACAGGGCGAGATAAGTCAGGACTTATCTCTATTTTGAGATTTATGATCAAAAAGGATTACCTCATTCGAGTGGGAGAAATTCTTGGTGAAAACGAAAATTCTTTTTAACCTTCACCAATGGATTATACGAATGACGATTATCCTATTCCATACGGGAATAATGATCCAAGTGGGAGCAATTCTAACAACATTTCAAGTGGGAGTGATATTAGAATTGATCTAAATTCGAGTCAACAAGGACTTGAAGAATCTCAAATGTGCCGAATCATGCCCTGCAAAAGACAAATGGATGGAAGCGATGAAGGAGGAATTGAAATCCATGAAAGTTAACCAAGTCTGGGACTTAGTTAACTCACCTAGAGGACATAGAGCAATTGGGAACAAATGGGTTCTCGAGATCAAGCATAAGGCTGATGGCTCTATAGATAGATATAAAGCTCGCCTTGTCGCGAAAGGTTTTACGCAACAGGAAGGGATAGACTACGAAGAAAACTTCTCACCTGTTGTGCGTTTTACCTTGATTCGCATGATTCTGGCAATGGTAGCTTGCTTATACCTCAAATTACATCAGATGGATGTAAAGACTGCCTTTCTCAATGGAGAATTGGACGAGGAGATCTATATGGAACAACCAACAGGGTTTGTAAAAGAAGGAAACGAACATAAGGTTTGTAAACTTCATAAATCCATATATGGTCTTAAACAATCCTCGAGGCAATGGTATATACGATTTCAAGAGGTTGTCTTATCAAATGGATTTTCCATACTTGATAAAGATAACTACGTATATATCAAGAGGATTAAAAGCAAGCATGTTATTATGTCTCTATATGTAGATGACATTTTAATAGCTGGAAATGACAAGGGCTTTGTGATGAGTATCAAGGCTTGGCTTTCATCAGTATTTTAGATGAAAGGCATAGGAAAAGCCGCATATATCCTTGGAGTTAAGATTTCAAGGAATCGTTCGAAGAAACTTCTTTCTCTTTCACAGGAGACTTATATAAAGAAGGTTTTAGAACGATTTAATATGCAGGACTGCAAGTCCATTGATATTCATATAAGCATATGCGATAATTTATATCTGGAATCGTGTCCAAAGAACCAAAAGGAAAAGGAAATTATGGAAAAAGTTCCATATTCCAGTGCAGTTGATAGTCTTATGTACAATATGGTGTGTACGAGACCGGACATCTGTTTTGCCGTTGGAAATGGTAAGCTGTTACCAATCCAACCCAGGGCAAGAACACTGGAAAGCGGTTAAGAGGATAATGCAGTATCTTAAAGGAACTGCAGATTTGCAAAAGACTATGATAAAACCAAGAAGGTAGACATAAGGTACATATCTATGCATGAGATGATAGAGGATCAGCTTACGAAAGCGATCCCCAGAAATGTGTTTTATAAACACTTATCATCTCAAGGATTGCGTATGGGCTGAGTTGTACCAAATATATATTCCCATGTCTAAGAAATGATCAAAATTAATAAAAGAATAAGTTCTTTTTCCAACATTGCATATGAATTTCTTAAGAAATGTTTGTGTACATTTTTTCTCAGCTGAATTGTGTGTATGTCGGACAGATTAAGGTTGGCTCTCTCACATGAGCAACCGCCTTATCTTATCAGATGGATAAGATAGAGATGAGACTGGTTTAAAGTCAAAATCATTAGACGAATGATTTAGAGTCATGACTCTAACAAGATAGTCGAATGAAAGATCTGCATCATATGGATGCTTACAAAAGATCTGAGATCTGTATCACAAGGATATAAAGATCTCATTGGATTTTTTAATCCTATCTGTCTTATGCAGGATGAGAGTTCGGGAATATTTCCTGAGTAGTAAGGGGACTCAAAAGATAGGCACTGTGGTGTCTGATCTTTCATCCGTACAACATCATTAAGACATACTCTCCCTGGGAAAGGAGTGATGTTGTAATACGTGTTCATACCACGTATGCATTTCGACCACTGAGTTAGTAGCAATAGTGTTTGCTATTATGTGAGACTCAAAGGCCATACAGGTCTTAACTCTTACCCTCAAGGACTCCAATTGGTTCCTTTAGATTTGACGAGATGATCGCTATCTTAGCGTGTTGCTAATGGGCTATGGTAATTCGGCTCGGCGGGGCACGTTAGAAAAGCGAATCAAGTCAAGATCAGAAGGTTCGCAAGAAGAGGAAGATTGATTTCATATTCGCATTTGGACTTTAATGATTCAAAGCTGGCCAGCCAATTGTAATCCAGATGGGATTCAATTGTTGAATATAAAGTATAAGAAATGTGAAGAAATAATCTAGGGTAAAGCATGCGTTGAACTACTCAACTTTGCACCTTCGAGGTCGTTGTGTATCTCTAACAAGTGCACAACAACAGACTCTACGCGCATGACGGTCGCACGGTCTATTTCTCGGTATGATAGATGAAAGAACTAAGAGAAAGACGTTCTCTTACAATCCCCTCAAGTGTGAGTGGGAGATGTTGGATATGGAAGACGTTAGTACACCCTTGTAGGGGATGTACGAGGGAATACGGACCTCGAACGTCGCGTACACGAAGTCGTACGCAAAGGGAATATGTTCCCTTGCGGAGAGGATCTCTAGATTGATGGGAAAGTCGCATTATATATGCATAAGTGCATGCGACATATGGCTAATAAAGGGGGAATATCTTAAGCTTATGTTGTACCATGCATATGGTACAACTTAAGCTTATAATGTGCCATGTATCATGGTACACCTTAATTAAGTTGTTCCAAAGGAACAACTTACCCTAAAATAACTACCTTGGGGGCTATAAATAAGACCCAAGGGTAGCCATTTTCCATACACCTTTTGCATGAAATTCATGCATGCATCTTCATCCTAGCGAAGCTCTGCAGAAATATTTCCTCTCCCTCTTATCCAAGTTCTTAATCTAAAGTAGAGATTTAGATTGTGGATTAGTAGCCTTACTCCGTTCGTGAGAAGACTCGATCCGTCGTGGCGAATCCGAAGGCGAAGTTCGTAGACTACCGTGCCGCATACGCAAGCGTAAGTCTAAACTTCATGTTATCGATCCTAACTCTGTTTTGGACAGGATCCTACATATAGAGACATGAAGGATCCTGTCCAAAACAGAGTTAGGATCGATAACATGAAGTTTAGACTTACGCTTGCGTATGCGGCACGGTAGTCTACGAACTTCGCCTTCGGATTCGCCACGACGGATCGAGTCTTCTCACGAACGGAGTAAGGCTACTAATCCACAATCTAAATCTCTACTTTAGATTAAGAACTTGGATAGAGGGAGAGGAAATATTTCTGCAGAGCTTCGCTAGGATGAAGATGCATGCATGAATTTCATGCAAAAGGTGTAAGGAAAATGGCTACCCTTGGGTCTTATTTATAGCCCCCAAGGTAGTTATTTTAGGGTAAGTTGTTCCTTTGGAACAACTTAATTAAGGTGTACCATGATACATGGCACATTATAAGCTTAAGTTGTACCATATGCATGGTACAACATAAGCTTAAGATATTCCCCCTTTATTAGCCATATGTCGCATGCACTTATGCATATATATAATGCGACTTTCCCATCAATCTAGAGATCCTCTCCGCAAGGGAACATATTCCCTTTGCGTACGACTTCGTGTACGCGATGTTCGAGGTCCGTATTCCCTCGTACATCCCCTACAAGGGTGTACTAACGTCTTCCATATCCAACATCTCCCACTCACACTTGAGGGGATTGTAAGAGAACGTCTTTCTCTTAGTTCTTTCATCTATCATACCGAGAAATAGACCGTGCGACCGTCATGCGCGTAGAGTCTGTTGTTGTGCACTTGTTAGAGATACACAACGACCTCGAAGGTGCAAAGTTGAGTAGTTCAACGCATGCTTTACCCTAGATTATTTCTTCACATTTCTTGTACTTTATATTCAACAATTGAATCCCATCTGGATTACAATTGGCTGGCCAGCTTTGAATCATTAAAGTCCAAATGCGAATATGAAATCAATCTTCCTCTTCTTGCAAACCTTCTGATCTTGACTTGATTCGCTTTTCTAACGTGCCCCGCCGAGCCGAATTACCATAGCCCATTAGCAACACGCTAAGATAGCGATCATCTCGTCAAATCTAAAGGAACCAATTGGATTCCTTGAGGGTAAGAGTTAAGACCCGTATGGCCTTTGAGTCTCACATAATAGCAAACATTATTGCTACTAACTCAGTGGTCGAAATGCATACGTGGTATGAACACGTATTACAACATCACTCCTTTCCCAGGGAGAGTATGTCTTAATGATGTTGTACGGATGAAAGATCAGACACCACAGTGCCTATCTTTTGAGTCCCCTTACTACTCAGGAAATATTCCCGGACTCTCATCCTGCATAAGACAGATAGGATTAAAAAATCCAATGAGATCTTTATATCCTTGTGATACAGATCTCAGATCTTTTGTAAGCATCCATATGATGCAGATCTTTCATTCGACTATCTTGTTAAAGTCATGACTCTAAATCATTTGTCTAATGATTTTTGACTTTAAACTAGTCTCATCTCTATCTTATCCATCTGATAAGATAAGGCGGTTGCTCATGTGAGAGAGCCAACCTCAATCTATCCGACATACACACAATTCAGCTGAGATTTCAAGAATGTACACAAACATTTCTTAAGAAATTCATATGCAATGTTGGAAAAAGAACTTATTCTTTTATTAATTTTGATCATTTCTTAGACATGGGAATATATATTTGGTACAACTCAGCCCATACGCAATCCTTGAGATGATAAGTGTTTATAAAACACATTTCTGGGGATCGCTTTCGTAAGCTGATCCTCTATCATCTCATGCGTAGATATGTACCTTATGTCTACCTTCTTGGTTTTATCATAGTCTTTTGCAAATCTGCAGTTCCTTTAAGATACTGCATTATCCTCTTAACCGCTTTCTAGTGTTCTTGCCCTGGGTTGGATTGGTAACAGCTTACCATTTCCAACGGCAAAACAGATGTCCGGTCTCGTACACACCATAGTGTACATAAGACTATCAACTGCACTGGAATATGGAACTTTTTCCATAATTTCATTTTCCTTTTGATTCTTTGGACACGATTCCAGATATAAATTATCGCATATGCTTATATGAATATCAATGGACTTGCAGTCCTGCATATTAAATCGTTCTAGAACCTTCTTTATATAAGTCTCCTGTGAAAGAGAAAGAAGTTTCTTCGAACGATTCCTTGAAATCTTAACTCCAAGGATGTATGCGGCTTTTCCTATGCCTTTCATCTAAAATACTGATGAAAGCCAAGCCTTGATACTCATCACAAAGCCCTTGTCATTTCCGGCTATTAAAAATGTCATCTACATATAGAGACATAATAACATGCTTGCTTTTAATCCTCTTGATATATACGTAGTTATCTTTATCAAGTATGGAAAATCCATTTGATAAGACAACCTCTTGAAATCGTATATACCATTGCCTCGAGGATTGTTTAAGACCATATATGGATTTACGAAGTTTACAAACCTTATGTTCGTTTCCTTCTTTTACAAACCCTGTTGGTTGTTCCATATAGATCTCCTCGTCCAATTCTCCATTGAGAAAGGCAGTCTTTACATCTATCTGATGTAATTTGAGGTATAAGCAAGCTACCATTGCCAGAATCATGCGAATCAAGGTAAAACGCACAACAGGTGAGAAGTTTTCTTCGTAGTCTATCCCTTCCTGTTGCGTAAAACCTTTCGCGACAAGGCGAGCTTTAAATCTATCTATAGAGACATCAGCCTTATGCTTGATCTCGAGAACCCATTTGTTCCCAATTGCTCTATGTCCTCTGGGTGAGTTAACTAAGTCCCAGACTTGGTTAACTTTCATGGATTTCAATTCCTCCTTCATCGCTTCCATCCATTTGTCTTTTGCAGGGCATGATTCGGCATATTTGAGATTCTTCAAGTCCTTGTTGACTCGAATTTAGATCAATTCTAATATCACTCCCACTTGAAATGTTGTTAGAATTGCTCCCACTTGGATCATTATTCCCGTATGGAATAGGATAATCGTCATTCGTATAATCCATTGGTGAAGGTTAAAAAGAATTTTCGTTTTCACCAAGAATTTCTCCCACTCGAATGAGGTAATCCTTTTTGATCATAAATCTTAAAATAGAGATAAGTCCTGACTTATCTCGCCCTGTCTTGGAAACTTGTTTTCCAAGAAAGTGACATCCCTCGACTCAAACTCAATTAGCACACCATTGTCTTCCTGACTAACAAAAACATAACCTTTGGAGTTTTATGCGTATCGTTTAAAGATACATTTCCTTCTCCTTGGCCCAAGTTTGCCATACTTATGGGAGGAAATATGTGCGTTGAATGCACAAACTCTATGTAAAAATGTTTAAGTCAGGAGACCTTTGGTTCCACAACTCATAAGGAGTGGAGCTAACTGATTTCGAGGGTACGCGGTTTTAAAAATGAAAATGGTTGTCAATAATGCATCACCCCAAAAAGTGATGGCAAGTTAGCTTGCGCCATCATTGAACGGACCATTTTTCATTAAAGTCCTATACCTGCAACACCAATTTGTTGAGGAGTATAAGGCATAGTTACCTGATGTACTATGCCTTTTTCATCACAAAGTTCCTTTAAACTTGTTGATTGATATTCACCGCCCCTATCGGTTCGCACGACCTTAATCTTGCGATCTAATTGATTCTCCACTAAACTCATATAGTTTTTAAAGCAGGTTTAGTGCTTTCACTTTTGTGGGATATCAAATAGATATGACCGAATCGGGTGAAATCATCAAAAAAAAGTGATGAAATAGGACTTCCCGCGTCTTGTCTTGACATTCATCGGACCACATATGTCCGAATGGATAAGTTGTAATGGAACCCCGGCCCTTGTGCCGGTTCCAAACGGCTTGCGACAAGATTTCCTCACAAGGCAATGTTTGCAGGTCGACATTTCAACCTTTGAAACATTGGATAGAAGGCCACGTTTGGCAAGTCTATCCAAACGCGTTGGTCCAATATGACCAAGCCTTGTGTGCCAACAAATTATATTAGACTCATTAGTCAAAGAATTTGTCACAAGGAAATTTTCATTACATGAGGAATTATACATTGTACTTATTACAATAAATCCTTTGAAATACAAACCCAGTACCAATAAAGGAATTATTACAAAAATAGGTCCATATTACAAACATGAAGGAACCAACTATTAACCAAGACCCAATAAATTGACCACAGTTTTAATATTCCTTTGAATATATGGAATGAAGAGAACATCATGAAGTAGGATAGTGCGGCCGTTGTCCAAGACAAGCTTGCGAGTCCCAACGCCTTTCACTTCAACACGTGTGTTGTTTCCTACATTGATCCACTTCATTCCTTGAGTATCCGGTAATACTCCACGAAGGACCGTCTGTCCTTTGCTATGTGGTCGGTGGCACCTGAATCAATTATCCCAAAATGGATTATATTCCACAAGAAATAGTGAACTAGAAACACATATGTAACTAGTATTACAGGTTACCTCGTCACTTCCACTCGTACACGAACGAGCATAGTGACCGAGCTTGTTACACTTGAAGCACTTGATCCTTTTCAAGTCTTTCTTCTTGTGCCATTTCTTGTGCCCACCCTTATGTTTGGGTTCCTTGGTAGACTCAGGTTGCTTATTACGTTCATTAGAAGACTTCGAACGATCTTTACGTTTCTTTCCCCCGTGTGAGGAACTAGCAACCATGTGCACTTCTGCACTTGGCTTGGCAGCCGCAAGCCGCTCTTCCTCTAATTCGAGGTGCCTGGAAACATCATTGAAGGTCTTTATGCTCTCATTATGAGTGAGATGCATCTTCATCTGATCCCACCCATTTGGTAGGGAACGTATGACTACTTGGATTTGTTGCTCATCTGTGAGCACATGACCTGCGTCCTTTAACTCCGAGATAAGGTTCGCCATATGTCGCAGATGTTTCCCTATGGAATGATCTGGACGTTTCTTATATGTATCGAACCTTATAGTTAAGGCGCGAAGTTTGGACACCGATGTGCCACCGAACTTCTCCTCTAGCTTGGACCATATGTCCATGGCTAGGTCATGTTCCCGGAAGATGCGCATTATGTCATCAGCCATACTGCTTAATAACGTAATGCGCGCTATCTTATTCTTCCGAGACCAAGCATCAAAAGCTTCCTTGTCTCGTCGGTGTTGGGCCGTAGTGCCCAACTCGGGTTCAATCATAACGTTCTTTAGAGTTTCGAGCACTTCTTGCTCCTCTAGAACGTATTGTATCTTTATGGACCAAAGTTTGTAATTATCGTCGTTGAGTTTTTCACCTCTGTTTAACTCAGCAACGATATTCTTTGAAGCGGAAGACATTTTACTTTTAAAATGCTGCAAAAGACACAAAACCGAAGGTTCGATCAAAAACATTGCATAAAAAATTCTTAAAATATAACTCCCACTTGAAATGATAATAGAGTATCCCATTTGTATAGTTCTAAAAATTCAAATCCCACTTGGAATTATATTATATTTGATAAGTTACTTTCGAAAAATATTGAAGATGTTGTTCTAGAATCGAAAAGGTCTCTATGATTCCAATCACCATCTAGAACAACTTTCAATATTCCCCCATCACTTATCAAACAATAGTACTCTTATAGTACTAGCAGCGGAAAACGAGTATTTGATAAGTTACTTTCGAAAAATATTGAAGATGTTACTCTAGAATCGGAAAGGTCACTATGTTTCCAATCACCATCTAGAGTAACTTTCAATATTTCTCCCTCACTTTATCAAATGTTAGTACTCTTATAGTACTTTGCAGCGGAAAAGCGTTTTTGAAAACGTATTTTTCAAAACGAATTTAAAATACATTGGCTAATCTCCGTGGAGTAGAGCACAATGACATAAGTTCATTGGCTAATCTCCGTGGAGTAGAGCACAATGACATGGCTAATCTCGCATGAAGTAGAGCATTACGGCTAATCTTCAAGGAGTAGAGCACAATTACATAAGTACATTGGCTAATCTCCGTAGAGTAGAGCACAATGACTTAGCTAATCTCGCATGAAGTAGAGCACTATGGCTAGTCTTCAAGGAGTAGAGCCCAAGTTAAAAAAAACTTCATTAAAACGTTAGTCCCGTATGAACTAGTCGGCACTATGGTTAGCCCCGTATGGACTAATCGACACATTCGAGTTTGACCAAGGCCTTTTGTTACCCCGTATGGGTCATTTGGCAAATTTGCAATCGACCTAGACCTTCTGTCGGATTGGTCGACCAAAAACACCAAATTGGTCGACCAATTTTCGAACTGCAACTTCTCCCGGCCAGGGCCTCTGCCCTGGCCGGGGCTTGGCCAAGGGCCGGCCAGGGCCTCTGCCCTGGCCGGCCAGGGGCCCTGGCCCCCTCGGCCAGGGCCGGCCAGGCCCTGGCCTCTGCCAGGGCCGGCCAGGCCCTGGCTGAGGCCAGGGCGCCGGCCCTAGCCTCTGCCAGGACCGGCCGGCCGGCCCTGGCCACTGCCAGGGCCGGCCGGGCCCTGGCAGTGGCCAGGGCGCTGCCCTGGCCTATGCCAGGGTGGCCTGGCCCCTGGTCGGGGCCAGGGCCCCTGCCCTGGCCTCGGCCAGGCCCTGGCCTCTGCCAGGGCGGCCTGGCCCTGGCCGGGGGCCAGGGCCCCTGCCCTGGCCCGGCCAGGGCCCCTGCCCTGGCCCGGCCAGGGCGGCCTGGCCCTGGCCTGGCCGCGGCCAGGGCCTTCTGGCCCTGGCCATGGCCGGCCAGGGCCGGCCCTGGCCTGGCCTGGCCGCGGCCAGGGCTCCCTGGCCCTGGCCGTGGCCGGCCATGGCCCTTTAGCCATGGCCGGTCTCCCCCCTTTCATGGGGTGGCCGCATGCACTCCACCCCCTTGATGGGGTGGTCGCCGGTGGTTATTGGCCGTAGCCAACCCCCTCCGCATGGGGAGAGGGGGTGCATGGCCTTCATAGCCCATTTGGCCATGGTGCGCATGCACCAAATTTTCCTCTTACCCGATGGAAATAACTACCATCATCTTCCTCGATGAAGCACCCGTTCGTCGATGAAGTACCCGTTCGTCGAGAAATTAGTTATTTCCTAATGGCCGTGTGCCAAAAATGAAAAATAACATACTACGTGAACGGTCGGTTCTTCCCGTCACGGAGAGTTCCTATCATATCCGTAATGATAGGAGACCCTAACGTGAAAAGAACAACCGCTGCGTTCTCTCCGTCACGAAGCGTTCCTACTATATCCGTAATAGTAGGAGACCCATTCGTGAAAAAGACAACGACTCGTTCATAGTTTCGACGGGGCGGTGGTTTGACCGGGGCGAACCCATATGGCTCTGATACCAATGAACGATCATGTCCAAAACAGAGTTAGGATCGATAACATGAAGTTTAGACTTACGCTTGCGTATGCGGCACGGTAGTCTACGAACTTCGCCTTCGGATTCGCCACGACGGATCGAGTCTTCTCACGAACGGAATAAGGCTACTAATCCACAATCTAAATCTCTACTTTAGATTAAGAACTTGGATAGAGGGAGAGGAAATATTTCTGCAGAGCTTCTCTAGGATGAAGATGCATGCATGAATTTCATGCAAAAGGTGTAAGGAAAATGGCTACCCTTGGGTCTTATTTATAGCCCCCAAGGTAGTTATTTTAGGGTAAGTTGTTCCTTTGGAACAACTTAATTAAGGTGTACCATGATACATGGCACATTATAAGCTTAAGTTGTACCATATGCATGGTACAACATAAGCTTAAGATATTCCCCCTTTATTAGCCATATGTCGCATGCACTTATGCATATATATAATGCGACTTTCCCATCAATCTAGAGATCCTCTCCGCAAGGGAACATATTCCCTTTGCGTACGACTTCGTGTACGCGACGTTCGAGGTCCGTATTCCCTCGTACATCCCCTACAAGGGTGTACTAACGTCTTCCATATCCAACATTGACCAAGTAGGGGACGTTTAACGATGATATCCCAAGTCCCCGGAGCAACGGGAGAAGTCACGCGTGATCCAGGGGGTCAAACGCCAAAGAATTCATCTTTCAGCCCCTCACCCGGTCGGTTGGTCATCTCCAACCGATCGGGTGATGCACGCGTGCACCACCCGGTCTCTGCCGCAGCTCACAAAGAAGTCACCCGACCGGTTTGCAGACCGGTTCAGCAGGGGCTGTTCTCTGTTTTCTCGAAGCAAAATGCCAACTGATCGGGTGACTCTCACCCGATCGGTTCATCTGTAGCTGAAGAAGAAGAGCTGAAGACACGGACGTCGAACCGATCGATTCACCCGACTGCTCCAAGATCCAACCGGTCACTCAAGAACTCACCCGACCGGTTCATGTGATCGGGTGAAAGCTCGCCGTTTTCTGTTATTGATTTGTAACGGATCAACCGATCGGTTGACTTGTCAACCGATCGGTTGATGCGAAGGTCTATAAATAGAACCCCTAGGGTTCCAGAAATGAGAGTTGTTATTTTTTCTACTGTTTTATCTCCTTGTGACGGCTGTAATTGTTACTCTTTTGTAAGTTTTCAGATCTTTCTAAAATTTTAGTATTGTCTTTATTACTCTATTACTTCCCCATTGCAATTGTCCGATTATGATTCCAACGGTTAAATTTCATTTAGATCGCTTTTTCATGAATTTTTGTGAGTAGTTCCCAAATCTGGGATTTTGGTGGAAACCCCTTCGGGGGCTCTTTCCGATGCGTCCATAGGGTTAGGAAATCGATAGGGAGTAGGAATCTAACGGTTACGCTGGGTGTTTCATTGTCATCGGCGGGAAAAAGACCGCCTTTGACCGTTGGGCCAAGGGGGAATAAACTTGGCGGTTGACACCCTAGCCATAGCTCACACCCTTAGCGTAGATGCCGAATCCTAGCACGCGGGAGCGGCAGGATGAGACGTTGGGAGATATCGTTACGGGCTTAGTGCTCCCGGGATCGATCAGTGTTAATGGACACGGGAGTGCCCACTGATCGAATCCGGGAAGTCGGGTGTATCATCCTGGGCACCGACCGGAATATCGGGCCCATGGGACACCGGTACCACTTTCAAAGGCAACGTCTCACCATTAGACCCTAATCCCGATCGCTATCCATACCCGTAGGCCGTATCGGCGAGAGTCTCTCGTCGGGTTGGAAACCAAAGTCCCGGGTTTTCTTTCTTGTTGTTCATACCCTTTTATTTCCTTTCGTGACAACCATTCACCGATTCGGGCTAGCTCATCCCTCGGGGTGATTTAGGTCCTACCTGACCCAAGCACAACCTCGCCTCCCTGAGTTCGATATTCCCGCACCCTACACTAACCGTGAAACTTGCGGTAAACGACATCGCGCCGCCGCGACTCAAGCGGGACGCCGGTCAAATATCTTGTGTGGAATATCTGGTGGAACATCTTGAGGAACATCTTGTGGAACATCTTATGGAACATCTCGTAATAGCTACACATCACTGGGGTTTGGGGTAACTCATTGTAGAGAGAGTGGGAGCTATGACCGGGGGTTCATCGTCGGCAAAACTACAAGGTCTGCCTGCGTCGGCAAAACTACAAGGTCTGCCTGCGTCGGCAAAATTACAAGGTCTGCCTGCGTCGGCAAAACTACAAGGTCTGCCTGCGTCGGCAAAACAGTCCCTGGCAATAGATGAACTTTATGGTTGCATATCATACTCTCCTACTTGAGTCACGTAGTTCTAGTGTAACTTGCACAATTACTTTCTTTTCAGTACATGCACTTTACTTTCCTTACCGGCACAGTCATCGTACTTTACTTGTCGTACTTTTAGCTACAGCAGTAGCCTGTTACACCTACACTTTACTTTCTACACTTGTACAGACACAGTACTTTACGTTTACTTTAGTCTGCTTATACATTGTTGCCTTTGTCATACTTGTACAATACCTCTTTTTCTTTATTTAGAATTGTTGTGACTTACCTACGGTTTCATCTCCGTGGCACCGTAGACGATGTACATATGGAGGCAGATGCTTTTGAGTTGATAGTGCCAGAGTTCGACCCTGAGACCGCAGCTTTCAGAGTTATTTTCGCTATGTACTTAATTTTTTCGTTCATGTATCACTGTTGGAATATTTGTACGGTATGGATTGTAATAAATGGACACTATTTGGGTATTTTTGTACATATCTGCATCGTGGCTATTTTGGTTTCACTGGTTAACTGCAGGACCTGCGTAAATATCAAATAAGTAGCTGGCCCCCGAGAGCGGGTCGTTACAAATTTTATGTTTCAGATCCACGTAGCCTAATTATGTAGTCCATGTTGTATAATCCATAAGGCCTCCACCTTACAAATGTTGTAACCTCTTTATCTTCCATTTGTTGTAATCCATTTCTGAGATGATTGGAATTGTAAAAAACATTATTGATTATCTATGTTGTTTTTGAGTATGCATGCAAGGACCTACAAATTTTTACACAGACGCTTAGTATGCTTAGGCCAAGGAGGCACAAACGAAAAAGTAATGCCTCTTTTCTTAAGCACGCCGCGGACCCACTCGTGCCTCCGCTCCCAAAAGAAAAGAGAAAAACACTTGATGCGGGACGTGACAGGATCACTACGAGTTTGGGGCTGTCCGAGCTACTATGCCATGAAGGAAGACAAACTCAATGCTCTTGTCAAGAAAGACATCTTATTGGGCTTTAGTAATGGTGTCAAGGGATATCGACTGTGGTGTCTAACGTAGAAGAAAGTGATAGTAAGCAGAGATGTAACGTTTTATGAGTCGGTGTTACGGAAGGAGCATAAACCAAAGGTGGAGACCGAACTGACACAACTGAAGCAGGTCTACGACAACGTGTCTAAGGTTCCAGATCTGTCGACCATCGACTTAGGCTGACCCACACCAATGGCTGCAGAAGACAGACTCTAGACGGATGCTAGTGAAGTTGGTAGTTCAAGCTCAGATGGTGGAGTTAGCTTAGCTCCATAGATGACTCAACCGAAGGATTCCATAGCAACATCGAGACTGATGCGTGCAATACGATGACCTACACGGTATTTGGAGATGGTCTCGTTCGGCTTTCCTGCTATAAGTATGGACATTCCCACTTCTTTCGCAGAGGTGGAGCAATCTGAAGACCCAGAGCGATGGCAGAAGGTGATTGACGAAGAAATGGAAT